>CM075173.1:111779270-112379270 GCA_037576465.1 Parascaris univalens
GCGCTTGATGTTTCCACGATGTTGTTATGACGAGAGTCCAATTTTTCACTGATCCAGAAGCATCATCCTGGTCATTTCCTTTAATATTCCCGATGAACCATGATACCCGAAACAGTTGTCTTCAACAATGTGGGAGATTTAGCGCTTGATGTTTCCACGATGTTGTTATGACGAGAGTCCAATTTTTCACTGATCCAGAAGCATCATCCTGGTCATTTCCTTTAATATTCCCGATGAACCATGATGCCCGGAACAGTTGTCTTCAACAGTGTGGGAGATTTAGTGCTTGATGTTTCCACGATGTTGTTATGACGAGAGTCCAATTTTTCACTGATCCAGAAGCATCATCCTGGTCATTTCCTTTAATATTCCCGATGAACCATGATACCCGAAACAGTTGTCTTCAACAATGTGGGAGATTTAGCGCTTGATGTTTCCACGATGTTGTTATGACGAGAGTCCAATTTTTCACTGATCCAGAAGCATCATCCTGGTCATTTCCTTTAATATTCCCGATGAACCATGATACCCGAAACAGTTGTCTTCAACAATGTGGGAGATTTAGCGCTTGATGTTTCCACGATGTTGTTATGACGAGAGTCCAATTTTTCACTGATCCAGAAGCATCATCCTGGTCATTTCCTTTAATATTCCCGATGAACCATGATACCCGAAACAGTTGTCTTCAACAATGTGGGAGATTTAGCGCTTGATGTTTCCACGATGTTGTTATGACAAGAGTCCAATTTTTCACTGATCCAGAAGCATCATCCTGGTCATTTCCTTTAATATTCCCGATGAACCATGATACCCGAAACAGTTGTCTTCAACAATGTGGGAGATTTAGCGCTTGATGTTTCCACGATGTTGTTATGACGAGAGTCCAATTTTTCACTGATCCAGAAGCATCATCCTGGTCATTTCCTTTAATATTCCCGATGAACCATGATACCCGAAACAGTTGTCTTCAACAATGTGGGAGATTTAGCGCTTGATGTTTCCACGATGTTGTTATGACGAGAGTCCAATTTTTCACTGATCCAGAAGCATCATCCTGGTCATTTCCTTTAATATTCCCGATGAACCATGATACCCGAAACAGTTGTCTTCAACAATGTGGGAGATTTAGCGCTTGATGTTTCCACGATGTTCTTATGACGAGAGTCCAATTTTTCACTGATCCAGAAGCATCATCCTGGTCATTTCCTTTAATATTCCCGATGAACCATGATACCCGAAACAGTTGTCTTCAACAATGTGGGAGATTTAGCGCTTGATGTTTCCACGATGTTCTTATGACGAGAGTCCAATTTTTCACTGATCCAGAAGCATCATCCTGGTCATTTCCTTTAATATTCCCGATGAACCATGATGCCCGGAACAGTTGTCTTCAACAGTGTGGGAGATTTAGTGCTTGATGTTTCCACGATGTTGTTATGACGAGAGTCCAATTTTTCACTGATCCAGAAGCATCATCCTGGTCATTTCCTTTAATATTCCCGATGAACCATGATACCCGAAACAGTTGTCTTCAACAATGTGGGAGATTTAGCGCTTGATGTTTCCACGATGTTCTTATGACGAGAGTCCAATTTTTCACTGATCCAGAAGCATCATCCTGGTCATTTCCTTTAATATTCCCGATGAACCATGATACCCGAAACAGTTGTCTTCAACAATGTGGGAGATTTAGCGCTTGATGTTTCCACGATGTTGTTATGACGAGAGTCCAATTTTTCACTGATCCAGAAGCATCATCCTGGTCATTTCCTTTAATATTCCCGATGAACCATGATACCCGGAACAGTTGTCTTCAACAGTGTGGGAGATTTAGTGCTTGATGTTTCCACGATGTTCTTATGACGAGAGTCCAATTTTTCACTGATCCAGAAGCATCATCCTGGTCATTTCCTTTAATATTCCCGATGAACCATGATACCCGAAACAGTTGTCTTCAACAATGTGGGAGATTTAGCGCTTGATGTTTCCACGATGTTGTTATGACGAGAGTCCAATTTTTCACTGATCCAGAAGCATCATCCTGGTCATTTCCTTTAATATTCCCGATGAACCATGATACCCGAAACAGTTGTCTTCAACAATGTGGGAGATTTAGCGCTTGATGTTTCCACGATGTTCTTATGACGAGAGTCCAATTTTTCACTGATCCAGAAGCATCATCCTGGTCATTTCCTTTAATATTCCCGATGAACCATGATGCCCGGAACAGTTGTCTTCAACAGTGTGGGAGATTTAGTGCTTGATGTTTCCACGATGTTGTTATGACGAGAGTCCAATTTTTCACTGATCCAGAAGCATCATCCTGGTCATTTCCTTTAATATTCCCGATGAACCATGATACCCGAAACAGTTGTCTTCAACAATGTGGGAGATTTAGCGCTTGATGTTTCCACGATGTTGTTATGACGAGAGTCCAATTTTTCACTGATCCAGAAGCATCATCCTGGTCATTTCCTTTAATATTCCCGATGAACCATGATACCCGAAACAGTTGTCTTCAACAATGTGGGAGATTTAGCGCTTGATGTTTCCACGATGTTTTATGACGAGAGTCCAATTTTTCACTGATCCAGAAGCATCATCCTGGTCATTTCCTTTAATATTCCCGATGAACCATGATACCCGAAACAGTTGTCTTCAACAATGTGGGAGATTTAGCGCTTGATGTTTCCACGATGTTGTTATGACAAGAGTCCAATTTTTCACTGATCCAGAAGCATCATCCTGGTCATTTCCTTTAATATTCCCGATGAACCATGATACCCGAAACAGTTGTCTTCAACAATGTGGGAGATTTAGCGCTTGATGTTTCCACGATGTTCTTATGACGAGAGTCCAATTTTTCACTGATCCAGAAGCATCATCCTGGTCATTTCCTTTAATATTCCCGATGAACCATGATACCCGAAACAGTTGTCTTCAACAATGTGGGAGATTTAGCGCTTGATGTTTCCACGATGTTGTTATGACGAGAGTCCAATTTTTCACTGATCCAGAAGCATCATCCTGGTCATTTCCTTTAATATTCCCGATGAACCATGATACCCGAAACAGTTGTCTTCAACAATGTGGGAGATTTAGCGCTTGATGTTTCCACGATGTTCTTATGACGAGAGTCCAATTTTTCACTGATCCAGAAGCATCATCCTGGTCATTTCCTTTAATATTCCCGATGAACCATGATGCCCGGAACAGTTGTCTTCAACAGTGTGGGAGATTTAGTGCTTGATGTTTCCACGATGTTGTTATGACGAGAGTCCAATTTTTCACTGATCCAGAAGCATCATCCTGGTCATTTCCTTTAATATTCCCGATGAACCATGATGCCCGGAACAGTTGTCTTCAACAGTGTGGGAGATTTAGTGCTTGATGTTTCCACGATGTTGTTATGACGAGAGTCCAATTTTTCACTGATCCAGAAGCATCATCCTGGTCATTTCCTTTAATATTCCCGATGAACCATGATGCCCGGAACAGTTGTCTTCAACAGTGTGGGAGATTTAGTGCTTGATGTTTCCACGATGTTGTTATGACGAGAGTCCAATTTTTCACTGATCAGAAGCAGCATCCTGGTCATTTCTTTTTTTGAAAACAGAGACTGTTTAATTTTGTCGGTAATTACCTTATTTTGCATTGCTTTTCCTAATCTGTATTTCCGCCTGATGAAACGTTAATAACCAATATCTTTTCAATCACAATAGTAAAATGTTTTAGAAGCTTAACAAATAGAGGTGCTAACGAGAATTAAGTGTGGAAGTAATTTAGGTCAGGGAGAGGTAGGTTTTAGGTTTTGCAAATGTAGTGAATAAAGGAACTCTAACGGAATCCTTTAGAACCATTTCCGTATAAGAAAAAGAGTTGTTGCTGTTTTAGTTATTTGTCAAACATTATCAGTTTTACCTTAAGGGAATCCAGTGAATTTGAATGATTGCAAAGGGGGAATTCAGCTCTTCGAAATATTCCACTTTCTATGGAAATATTTCATTCCGGCAGTCATTTGCATAACTTATGAAAAGACTAAGAAGTATTTGAGTTAATTCGCGAGAAAGACAATACAGAAGCTGCTAGGGCTATTGTCATAGTGAAACGTGATATGCGATGGCTCAACGATGTGGAATTTGCGCTAAGTGATCTTTATGGTCATCGAAAATATGAGATGAATTTGTTTCTGCTAAGAATAACTTTCATTCTGAAAAAGAATTCTTTGGTATTCGTTCAGTGTTTACTCGGTTTATCGTCGATAGAGATGGGAACGGGAGGGGGAGGGTTGTTCGGGGTCAGGGAGGGTGTAGAAGGGAGTTGATAGGTGTGATCATCATTTAAGCATAAAGCTCAAGCTGTTCCATTATTAGGACATAGTCGTTATTACATATAACGCTCATTTGCATGTATTTGTGACGTAGCCGTATTCGTATATGACACAATCAGTCGCCTATATTGGCTTAAATTCGCGGTTGATGAAGTGTGAGATGTTTTGTTGTGCGTCGTTCGTTCGTGGAATCTGATGATATTGTTGCACACATAGTTATAGGCTGAAAAGAGTGCCGATCGATCACTGCAATGGATCCATCATCGGGTGGTGTTGCATCGTCGGGTTCGTTGCGAACGAAGATTTCTCTCAAAGGAGGCTACTCGCAACTGTCATTAGTGTGCCCGTTCCATTTAATGAAACCTGAATTGCCACGTAAGTTGTTTCCGACTACCTAGTATTTAGCTTTCGTATTTATATCCCATCTAGGTGGGGAAGCGTTTATTGGGAATTAGCCCTCAATCTGTCTCCTCTGTAATTGTGGCGATTTTTTGTTTGTCGGAATTACTTTCGTAGTATGTTTCTATTTATCTGGCCGCTAGTACCCATTGGCTTCAAATAAAGTTGAAATTTGATAGGGTAACATGAGTTAAGGAAATGGTCGAAGTTATATTAGAGAGAGAGAGAGGGACAAAGAATTCTAAGAAAATCGAGTCTGCGTTATTTCTTTTCCTCTTTTTCTCTTCTTCGCATTTTTCCGCTTCCGTTTTGTTTAAGTACCCGATATATCCTTGCGACATCGTTAATTTACGCGACGACGATCCACTATACCTGATCGATGTCCTTCTTCGGCAGTTGCTGTAATTAAATGCGCTCTAAAATTTACTAATGAATTTCATATTGTGATCGTCTGAGTGCGGTTTTTTGATGGATTTTTTGCGTGCATCGATGGATTGATCGATTTGACCGGTTATCTCTTTTATGAATCACTTCGCTCTCCTTCCTACAAATAATTTAGTTGGAACACCAGGACTTACAACAATCAACAACCAATTATGCAAATGAATTTGCTTGGGATTGCGTATTTATCGCCTCAGATTTATGCTGTCAGACACCTTATTAGTCTCACTGAAGTAAGGAATTCTTCATCGAACGCAGATTTGGTTACCATTAGTCTGTTAAGACGCTTACAGGTTCAGATGGTGGCGTCGATTAGCTGGAAGTAAGATGATTGGTTCTATGGTCGATTGCATGACAATTTAAAACCCGGTAATGAAGGTCGGTGGCCAAATTGGTGGAGAATATGCAAGAAATCTGACATTTGTGATTCTGTTCGTTTGATGTTGTTATGCAGACCTTCAGATTTTTTCATTTATAGAACAAAGCGTACTTCTTGGAAGTCACGATCTTCTTGCGGAATACGATATGAGTGCAGCATATCACAGATTCTGTGGATCAAAGAAGATGCGAGAAGATTTGAATTCATTTTTGCCACACCTCGTTGGAAACTTCAACTTTGACTCCTCTCTCGAGTTCAGGTAGGAACTGCTCAGTACGATATTACGTATGAAAGATGAAGAGGAAAGAGTCAGCAGAATGTTGGAAGGATTTTCCTCAAACCTTTGTGTTAACTGGAAGCCTGTTAACATTCACCAAGTTCCAAGAGCGCTCTAGAAGCATAAAAACACTGGTGGAAGTAGTGGATATTCACCGCAGTGGCGGCTTTAATTCGGAATAACGAGAAGATAATGTGCTCATCTGAATGTGGTATTTACGGAAAGTTTCTCTGTGTGATGAATATTGATGGCAGTTATATATCAGTTGTTACGAATATTCTCCAAATGTTTTGGTTGCAAAATTCGTAGCTGCTTGTGTAAAAAATATTTATGGGTTGTTGGAAAATCTCGAGAATAGGATATGAAAGTTCGAGCGATTGGTTGAATCAGATTGCCGTACTCATACTGTTTATGTATGCGGTACTTCATGGCTCTGTTGCAAGGATCGTGACTTTATTTTAACACCGCTAACACTCAACTTTTGTCAAGTCCTCCGACCATTGTGGAACCATCCATCTGCTCTCTCGATGGCACTCCGCGCCTAAGCTGATGCTTTTCAATAAACAGCATGCATTTATCGTTGTTTTCATTAGTGGAACTTTAAGTCGGAGTCGATTATTTTTTGTAGATAATGTTAATGCCATTTTTGCAGCTCGTTACGGATGTTGGTGGAGAAACCACCAATAACTGGAAAAGAGATAACAGGACTATCTGCGAGTGCTATGGCCGGTTTCAGGTTGACACCAGGCGCTGTTCCTGAGCCTTACAGGTGTTCTTTGCACTGTTATGCACTGCCGCTTTTTTCATCCCTAAAGCAAACGCATGAGCTTTTTAATTGCAAAAAATGCTTTAGCTACGCTCTCTCTGTGCCTAGGTATTTGTGCGTTTAAGTCGGCGTTTACCTGCATGCTTGTGTGTGTATATCTGCCATCAGCAAGATCTGAAACTACTGGAACTGAAATCGCTAAATTTCGCCGATATTGCACTATAAATTAAACAGTAACATCCTCTCCAGATCTCAGGATGATCATGGGCCTCGGAAAAAGTTATGATCGTTTGAAGGTCACTGAAAATATGAAATTTGAAGCAAGACCTTTGAACAGTTGATCGTATAAGAGAAGATATGGTACATTTCATTCTTTGTAATGTGGGCAAGCTACAGGAGAGATAAAGGGAAGGAAAGAAAGCTATGATGTCTTCTATCCAAATCTCGTTAGATTAAAAGTCAACATGGTAATGGTTTATGTGTGCACTGATTTCGCTTATGGTACATTCCATGTGGCACGGTTACTAGGGTTGCTGATTAGAGCTTTATTAAGGTGTAATGAGCACATATTCGATGCTCACTTAGCAGTTGTTTAATGTTTTGAGGGACTTTTGTGATTAGCTTGGATCTTCTTGTTTTGAAATTAATTCTTATGTTTTCGATTACTGTCTTTTAATGGTTTATCGATTCCTTACGGAAAGGATATCTGAGGTTGTGGAAGAAGCGCTGCTTCATTGATCGTTTCGTAGATGGGTTGTTGTGTTTGTCAGTTTTCTAGACTAGATCAATTCAGTTCAGTGAAGTGCACCGCATTTTTGCTTTTCGCTGCCCGCCTTTGAAGGGGTATCTCCGTTAGGACCTTATGATATACTGTCTTTCTGTCGTGATTGCATTGCTGTGAATATCGTGGCAATTTCGATAATCGGAGTGTCGATATTCGGGAGTGACAGCGTATGTATCAGAACCCATAATGCAGCACTTCGCTCCCGTTCCTCATTGCTTTTCTCGCTTTTCAACAACTCTTCCCTTGTCTGCTCTGATGTCCACTGTCCTTTTTCTAGTCAGAAATTCATTCATTCTTTGTAAAAAATGAGGGAAATATATCTTTATCAGTGTTACGTCACACTTTACAAGAACATTTTCAGTTGAATTTTTAATTCCAAAATACTCTATCTGTTCCTTTTTTCCCTCCTGTATGAGTCACTGATCCTATGAGTACCTCTTGTCCTGTGAATACTTGTGAGTACCATCCTGTGAGTACCTCCTCTTTCGTACTCGTGCAACGATTTCTGCGAATGCCCTAGTAATTTAGTTTCAGGTGCTGGATTGATCGATCAATAATCTTATTGAAATTAGCGTTCATATTTGCCTTCTATGTAAGTAATATGATGATTGAAATCATTTTAAATGAGGATGATGGCGAGTTGGGAATTATTTAATTTCATTGAAGATATTTCGAGAAGCGAATAGACGACCGTATTGATATGGGTAGTGTTGATGAGAACGGTGAAGAGACGAAGCATCGTAAGAAGTTTAAAAGAAGTCTCGACGACTTGGATGGTGAGTTGTTTTTATTGGAAGTTCTTTAATCATGCGGCCAATTGCAACACATCATTTGTCTAATTTCTTTGACAGACGCTCATCTGGAAGTCGAAGAAGTTATGAGCGAACCGTATTCTTTCACTGGAACATAGTTATTGCTGGTGAAGAATGGCATACCAGGGAAACCTGAATGGTGGAATGTTAACCGTGTAGGAAACGATGGAGGGGGGGGGGGGGTGGGGGGATAAACTGAAGTGGATGAAATAAATGAAAGGTGAAGCATGAGGTCCAACGTTTTCCCCTAGCTCTTCTTATTTTGTTTCATTCATTTGCTGTTACTTGAATATTGCTTCATTTACTTGCTTCAGTCTTGAGGTATTTCCGCCGTTTACCTTCAATAAATATTTACCTTTGATATCCATTACTAAGGTTAACTGAAAGGTATATTATTCTTAATAACGATGGAAAGTGGAAATGTTTTGTAATTTTGAATGGTGTTTTTTTTCAGATTTGGATTCGGAGAGGAAATACAAGAAACATCGTGGTGATGATAAGGATCGGAAGCAAAAGAAGAAGAAGAAGGACAAAAAGAAAAAGGTAATTGGGTTTTTTCGATAGTTCATTTTGTTTCAGTCTATTTATTTACTTTAGTTTTTATAATTTCCAATATTTCCCCATCTAGCCGCAACAGATTTATTATTTGCTTCTTTATTGGAGGTGTTTATGAAGGAGATTGAAATAACAGCGAAGAAATCATAGTATGATTATCGGATTTGGTTGTTTATGAAATATGCCCATCCGATAAAACGGTTAATGAAAGATGGTGAGAATTTTCTGGATTTTTTAAGAGAGTAGGAGTATAGAGGATCGCTTCAAATTCTATGAATGGAGGTGGATTAGAGAAGAGATAAGCGGGGAAATCAGCTTTTTTGATTCTTGTCGACCATAAACTATGCATTTTATCCTTCTGTCGTTAATCTGAGTTTACTGCTTCTGTCTTATATCGATGAGGCGAAGCGTTGCAAGTAACTCCACTCATTGCCATTTTCTGTGCAATTTAAATGTGGTAATCGCTGATGTTTTGTGCTTTTGTTGTTGTTTTTCTTTTGTTCCATTTGAGCTTCGTTAAGCTTCTTACTGAATTTTCTCTTGTTTGAGACATAAGGGGGGTGGAGGAGAGAGAGGGAAAGAAGAGATGTGGGGATTCAAGTACACACATGTCGACAGTTTAAATGGTTGCTCTGTATCAATCGGTTCGTAGCATTTTTTGCTGCATTTGTGAGACGTAACAGTTATATTTTTTAAGGATATCTTCATTTGATCTGTGAAGGCAATATTTAACGATGTAATGGACAAACTGAACGTTCAGGGGAAGTGAGTTGACCTGAGCGAATGACCGATGGTAATAAGTTATTCATCGGCTGCCTCCTTATTGTCCTTTAGCAAAGTCTGCTAAGGATCACTGTATTATATAGACAATACGAACTGTGATGCGTGGTGTGAGGTTAATTATTTTATTTGCAGAAAGATCAGAAGGAGGACGATCCAAATAAAAAAGCAAAGAAGGCTGCCTAATCAACAGAGGACCTGATGATAGATGGTGCCTATTATGTTCTGTGATCACTCCGAGGTGTCATTCAGGTAGGGTGGTTGTGGATGCGCATTGAAAATTGTCTCACCGTCTGAACAGAGAATTAGCATTATTTAAATGTATGCTGAAATTTGTCGCTTTTCACAGTCTGGCCTCACTTTTGTCGGGGTGGTTCCTTCATTTCTCTGCTCCTCAACTCTCGAAGTCAGGTTGAATCTTTTAATTTTTAAAACGGAGAATTCAGAATGACCGTCAAGTTGAGAGAAAAAATGCCGTCAAGGATTACAAGGATTGTTGCCTCATTTTATATTTGAACTAAAAATTTATCCTTTTTGTCGATATATCACAAAATGAGCCTCTTTTCTTATTGTGGTTAATGTGGTTGGTTTTTCTTTATTTGTTAATAAGAATTTATGTTGAAATGAAATCGTATGATGATCTCATGTGATGTTCTTTCATTTTTATGTGTCAGTTCTTATGTTTTTGCTGTTGAGGTGAAAGGAGGACCGAAGGTATACTATCGAGGTATTTCATGCAATGTATCAGATATGTTTTTGAAATGATCTCTGCTCGTTAAAGAGCAGTATACTTGGAATTGTTGGATTCAAGAGGCATATATTTATCTATCGGGGTTTGATCATTTTTGGACGTGGCGTATCCAGAATGCCTTATGGGTAGCTTTTACAGAATTGCTTTTGGAAATTCTCACGCATGAAAGAACGGCCTTCCTTTCACCGAATGGCGTCGGTTTTGGAGTTATAGAATCGTCGAATATTTATTCTAAAATTTCATAGGCGTATTGTTGTTTATTTATGTGTTTCGAATTGCATTTGTTTTTTTTAGGTATTCTTCGAACTTTTTCTAAAGGATTTTATAGCAGAAATGCGAAATTGCATGCATATTTCGACTGAAGTGACTTCTAAAAGCGTCAGAAAATACTAAGCAAGTTAACGTAAGTTTTCATTTGCTGATCAGAGAATAGGCTAAATATTCCATTCAGAAATGAAAGCAAATAAATGGGAAAGTTTGCCTTGGGGATTTGGCACAATCCGCAATATCGATGAGCAGTATCATGAATTGCCAGTCGTATCGTCGACATATTAGGCGAATTTATGAACACATTTACATAATTCTTGGAGCGGCTTCAGCTGGAAAATGAAGATTGCAGAGATCATTCTGAATTGTGCAAATATAGATAGCAAATTTCACAAGACCAAATTTAGTAACTTCATGCAAAGGTGACACGTATGCATTTGGCTCTGTCGCGAGATGATTTTGCAGTAGGGAAATTCTTGAGGGGAATGAAAGCTGAAGTGGTACCTGGCAATGCGTTCCCAGGTGAAACCGAATGGTTTGACCAAGAAAATTGTCCTATGCCGACGTCTGTCTGTCAGCTTCATCTTTCGAACTTGTAATGAGGCTGGGAGATGCTCTGTCCCTAACGCACTGAGAGCTTGGGAGGTAAGTGGGGAGAGGGGAGTTAGGGAGGTGGTACAGTATAACCAGATTGAATAAGGAGTGCTCTGACAGGTGTTTTTCCGAATATATTTCAGGCTGAATATGTAGAGTTGCCGTTGTATTTGGTAGATTTATGCATTTTATGTGACTGCATTCAAATGTTACTCATTCTTTACGAGCGGAATTAATGTTTGGCGGTCAAATAACGGTCATCTTTGCACGAATTGCAAGGGCAACATCTTGTCTACATGTTGACATAATCGCTGTCTGCATTTGACGTCGTCGTCGCATACTCCGCTGACGGAAGCGCTTGCGTTTATTAACCGCCATGTAAAGATATGCACAAACGGCTAACAGTATCGAGCCAAGTGCTCCGCTTAGTAGGCTCCAACCTGGCTCTGCATGAATCCAGTTTCCCACCTGAAATGAAGTTATGAGGTCGTTAATGTCAACAGTCTGATATGACCACCTCGATAGGGCTTCGTAGATTTTACTGTTGAATAATGCAGCCTGTTCACTTATTTTTCTAAAATGAGATCGTCAGCTTTAGTTTCATGGTACGAATGATGCTAGACGGTGAAGCGAATGTTTTATGCTGAAGTTGGAGAGTTTTGTCTGAAAGGTGAAAAGTGTTGTACGCTTTATGTTGGAAGTAATTTATAGTTTCATTCGATGTTGTATGTGATCGAAATGACGCTTTGCTGCTTAAGGTGCCTTCGTCCTTCTCCCTTCGTTGCAACCTCCCACCGCGCTCCCCCTCCTCTTGCGATCTTTTACCTCACTCTCTCTTCCCTTTCTTATCTTCCATTATTTGATCATATCAATGAGAATACGAACCACTCAGCAATCAAACCTCCACCTCTCCTTATTTTCTCCCTTTCAAAAAGCGAATTCACAAACAAAAGACTCATATCGGTGAAATTATACGTTCATATGCGAATATATATTCATATTGTCTCTATTGTTGTATATAAAACGAAGCGTAAAAATAAATATATATATTATAAGTTAGATGGTAAATGTTGAAAGCAGTAAAAAGCGTCTTCTTACAATCGCATCGATTCTCGACTTCGATCGTTGAATATTAATTTGATGAATATTGAGTAGCGATAAGAATATTGGACAAGAGAATGATGTTGTTGAAGTGCCAAGTAAGAATGACGTTCGTGTTGAATGCTCTCGACTTTGACTTGAATGAAGTCCAAACGGAAGTAACAATAGACCCAATATACCGAACGATAAGGCAAGTATATCGTTTAGAGGTGTACAAGATGGTAGACGCCATCGACGATCCCAAAGAAATGAAGTGCAACTATCTGCATAGAGGAGACCCCAACGTGACACGTTACCGCGTATACCTTCTGAAAGAATTAATTCACCTTCACTAAGAGGCAAAGTTGTGAGGAATATTTGCGATCGGATGGACTTTATGTGTGAAAAAGCACTAAGTGATATTCAGATCCGTGAATATTTCCGACGTCATAAAGTTATAAACGTCTGAAGTGTACACTTTTGCTAAGGAGCTTTTTATGTTTATGTGAGGGAGGCATTCGAAGAGCCCAGCTCACCTGGGCTCTCTCTGTGCCTAGTCACTTTCAGTATGGAAGGTTTTTGCTTCATAGTGGTGGAAAGATATCCTGCTCCTTGACGTTCGAATATTTTTTCATACTCCTTTGGCTGCTATCAAGAAAATAGAATTCGAGGCCTCATCAAGATGACAGATAAGTTACACATCACTCGTCCGGCACAGCGAAATCTTTCCGACGCCCAAATGCATTTCTTTCTATACGAAACCGCAATGGGTTTGGTATAAACAAGAGATGGTGAATTTCTTCAATCAAGTTCGAAAAATGCGAGCTTCCGGCTGAAAACTTGAGGGAGATATCGGGTGGAATTTCCGTTATTTCAGTACCCGAGGGCGCCGATATGAGAAACTTCGACACATTGAAAACCACAAGAGATCCTTGAAAATAGTTAGTTATAAATGATACCATTATTATTTTTTATTACGAAAGTAGTAACCGGTAAGGTCGTTGCATTGTCTGAAGAGATTTGAGTGCTGATCAATGAGTATCCGTCGCTCATTAGCGCATTCGACGGTAGAATATTGTACATAATTGGTGAGTCGACAGCCTTTCGGTACCCGATCCACAAGATAGCTGGTTATAATCCAGTAGTCAGTCGATATTGATATCACCATTATAATTGTTGCATTCAACAAGAGCAATGCTCTCGGCTGCATTCCAAGGGCTCAGCAATCGATTTCTCTGGCGCACACATTAGGAGTCGACGGCCTCGCAAAATTCGGTGTTTGTTAGCCTCTCTAAAAGGAAAATACGTCGAGCTATGTAGTTCGATGTTTGATGCATGTACCATTGTTGTTTGCATCAATGAAGGCATTTTGCTCGCAAGGTTGGGGAGTTTAAATTCTTCAATATCTGTCTCTCATATACGTTATGAGGAAGTTGCAGTGCAAGAAGTTTTCCACTATAGATACTGTAGCTATAAAAGGCGACACAGGCTTACGCTCATAAATAGAGCCGTTGTCGTTGGCGGAGGAAGTTGGATTGTACTCTATGAGGGTGTAATTTGCAAATATCACTTCCTATAATAATTCCACCACAAAATACTAAACGATTACTTATAGAGAAAGAAGTATCGTCAATTAAATATGGAACGGTCGTTCGGTGAGAGAGTGCCAAAGTTTAGCGATTTCTGCGACGAGGAGTCAGGTGGAGACGCCGACGAAGTGATAGATGAGGGCATTTTGGATTGGCTAAGAATGAATGAATTTGGCCATAATGAAGTCATCGACACTCCATTTGGAAAACGTCGAGGTAAGAATGCTGCTTTTATATAGATGTCAAAAAATAGTCGAAAAACTTTTGAGCGGGTCACAGTTTTATTCGGTTATGTTTCTTCAAACTCAGTTCAGGTTCAAACTGTGCTGCTGGAAAAGGGTAACCTCGAGAATATTATGATTTAGGTGAACCCTTACTGATCTTTAGCTTCATTTCATCGGTACTCGCTGTAATGTTCGTTGTTCCCATCGCGGCCATGAATGATATTTGCGAAAGCTATGATTAGCAGCTGGAATATTGGACCTAAATATTATGCACATTAATAAAATATATAGCATAAACGAGCTCTACGCTAATATATCTAATGTGGTTATCTGAGGAGGATACGACGATATAGGTGCTAGTTAATGCTATTCAGCATTTTAGTTCTCATATCTCCAAATGAATTAATTTACGGTTATTTACAAGCAAAATGCAAAGAATTGTCGAATTAATGATTTCAGTATATTATTGCGATTATGCGGCATCAGGAAGACCGTTGATCGATGTGGAAGAGTACATCCGACATGAAGTCTTGACATTTTATGGGAATACGCATTCATCTGTTACTGCCACTTCCGAACAGTCGACATTGTTTTTGCATGAAGCAAGGTTTGATGTCCGTTTATGGTTTACCGCATTATTGATTCGATTAGCAGTAATAGTTGATGAGAGGCATATAGCAGTAATTTTAGTAAATGGAAACGAGCTGAAAAAACCTATATATATTAATTAATATCGTACTGATATATTGTATAAATAATGAGCGTGAATTAACTCTATGCTTATATGAATATATCTGGAAATAAAAGATTTTATCGTATAGTTGTCTCGGGGTTAGTTTTTTGCAGTTTGAAGTAATTGCAGAGATATAATTCGTAATGCGATAGGTGCAAGTGAGCATGATGCGATAATATTTACGGGTAACGGTACAACGGCCGCTGTCGAATTATTGATACATCTTATGGCACTCGATTCACCTATTGTCGTAAGTGCTATTCATGAGCATCACTCGAATCTATTACCTTGGCGTGAAATTGCTAGCGAATCGTTCATCGTTGACGAATCCGATGATGGACGTATCAATGTCGAACAACTGAATACGACGCTAAACGAAATTCGGAGAAGAAAAGGCAATCGAGTACCAATTATCGGTTGCTTTACGGCCGCTTCCAATATCACAGGATTATGTGTCGATGTGGATGCTATAACAGCCATTTTAAATAGGTAGGTTTCTTCTATTCTGCAATGGTTTTTCTTGTCGGTAGACGTTTATTTGAATGGATATCCTCTATGATTCTTTGTGTTCACTTTCATTATGAGGCGTAAGAAATTTCGATTATCGTTTCAGTGATGCTGAACTTAGTCAGGAATACCTCACGCAGTAAATAGATATAAGTTTGTGATATTCGAATAATTTTAGGGATTATTTTCACTCGATTTCTGCTAATCAAGCATGAGGATCAACTCATGTAAGAAACTTCTTATTGAAGCTGATGATAGAGATATTCGCTTGTGGGGAATAATTTCTTCGTGATGGAAATTCCGAACTCATAAAGCAAATAGTTCATGAATAGTGAGAAGTTAGCTCGTTTTTACCATTTCGAGATCTGCATTTTTAGCTCTCTAGTTGCGGGCTTTTTTCATCGAGGTTTGGTTATCTGATGCTATACGTAGCGTCGATTTCTATGGCAGCATGTGTAGGTGCTTGTTAGTATCCGTTGTGGTCTAGTGGTTAGGATCTGTGGCTCTCACCCGCAAGACTCCGGCTTCATAACTTGTGAAAAGGGGCGATCAATTCAGGCAGGAAACAAATGCGCATATATTAACTTCACTGGTGCAATTTTCCGTTTCTTTGGATATTCTAGCTCAGTAAAACGATCCGCTGTATGCTGTAAGAATAAGGAAGAGCACACAAAGGTACCCTTAATCTTTGCGCTATTAAAGGAAAAAGGGTCTAGAGTTCTGTGAATTTGTGCGAAAAAATAGAATTAGAAGAAATATTTAATGCGTGAGTTGCTATAATTGAGGCTTTACTTTATGTTAATCCCTTCATGATCTCTAACATTTTGAGTCTTTTCCACGTACAAAAAACATAAATATTAATTATTGCAGCAGCATTCACTTCCATCTGACATTGAAATCCTTCTATGAGATGGCCATATCAATGCGATGGGAAATTATTATTTACTAGTTGAGAGCAATGAGATTGAATAATATCGACAATTAAAACAATTATTAGAGCTATTGATCTGAGTGCTTCATCAACTCCACCGAAATGAGATAAAATTGCTACTTTGAGATGGAATTGCATTTCGCTATGGGACTATGCGGCAGCAGCTCCTTATGTCGATATAACGATGAATGGACAAACGCCAAAGGATGCTATTTATTTTTCGGGCCACAAATTTGTTGGAGGCATTCAAACGCCAGGTATACTTCAGCGAGTTTTTGCGTTAGTTGCTTACGAGTCATCGGTCTGCGTATCAAAGAGCCGGAGAAGGGCGGAAGAAAGCACGGTGGTTTCTCTTTGCCGGTAAAAGGAGTGTCCATGGGTTTTCGTTCTAGGGATTTGCAATTCTTCGAAGAGTGATGGAGAAATTTAACTGAAACTAATTGCAGATGATAGCGATGTTTGTCTGTGTATGTCGGAGCATGAGCCATTGCCTATGGGATAATGAATTTTCATGCATAAAGGTGATGAGAGGATCAGTTGGCTTTATTAGCAGTGGAATGCTTGAGATAGAGGGACGATTTTATTTCTTCATATTACTCTATTTATCGATGTATAACTCGTCGATTCAGTAGACGGATTTAATAGCCTTTTTTATAATGGAACATTGGATAACTTCTGCGTAAGCGATAGTTGTTTTGGTTAGGGCCTCTAAATGGTGGATTATTTGCAGCATTATGATATAGTGTTGATCAAGGGCCCAGTGGGTTGCCAAAGGCATTGAACGACATCAGAAATAGGGCGTCGAAGCTGTTAGAACCCTTAAAGTGGATTGCAGCCTACTGAAAACAAGGCGCTCTCGGGAATGTATAAAGTCTATTGTGACTCACCGGAAACAAAGGATCACAGAGATAATTGAAGGGCGTTTTGCGCGAAACGTTATTTCCAGATTTGTTTGAGGGTATTTTCATCATATTGGTTGTTTTCTCCGTCGTGAGTGCTTATTGCCGATTTGCCATTGATATTTTAAACTGCAGGCGTATTAATTGTGAAGAGAAATTTGATAAACAATTCGCGACCAAAACGTATTGGCGGTGGAACCGTCTTTTTCGTAAGTATTTCTTTGTTGTTTGTGCAAATCGTTGCCTTAATCTCATATTAGAATTCTAGCCTACAAAGAAGTGAGCACTTTTATAAGCGATAATGAAATCTAAATGAATCTTCCGAGTTTGTGATGTCTCGAATTTATGGTCATTTTTTGGCATTAATAGAGAATTTCATTAAAAATCCCTCTGGGAATCTCCTCTGAGCATTTTAGATATCAATATTGCAATGCATAGATTTTAAGGTCGGGAAAATGCGTTTTATTCGAAGGTATGTCCAATGTGAGTACAGACATTGATATATCTCCATGATTTGGTAAAGAAAACTGTGAATAGAGGAGATTAAAGAGAACGAGGTAAATCGATTTCCCATACCAAGGTGAATATTTGTAATTTTATTGGAATGAAAAAGAGTGTGGAAGAAATAGTGGCAATAGAGGTTTTTGCATGATATGTGAGGATAAGGATGATCAAAAGAACCAGCTGTGGTTTCTTTGGTAGGCTTTGGGTAATTGCTCGGTCGCTTTTGTCGTATCGGAATCGATGGCCAGATCTTAGGTCATCGTTTTATATCAGGTCTTTCCATTCCTTTTTAGTGAACATAACTTTTAATTATTTTTATTGCTTAGTGTTGTGTTCTCAACGACAGGTAAGCAGAACATCGCACACCTATTTAAAAGAGGTGGAATATCGTGAAGAAGGCGGAACTCCGGATGTGGTTGGTGCTGTGAGACTTGCGTTGGCTTTCAAGGTGAAAGCAGCAGTAGGAACGGATCTCATCAAGCGGAGGGAAAAAGCGATATGCCAGTATGTTTTATTTTGTCCACTTTTGTAAGTTTATTTTTCAAAGGCGGGTCTTGATGACTCAAATGTCTATGATTATTTAGGTGTATGCATGTTTATCCAGGAGTTCCATCCCTAGAACCGCTGAAGCTGAAGCTGTAAAATTTAGTAGGTGCACAAAGATGATATAATATGGTGTATTGCAGGCTCATCTATGAGTTTCATGAGGAGTTGCAGATGCATAGATGTACCGGAACTTTATATATTTTTTAAGGTTTTAAATTTTCGTTTTATATTGATCGGCTTATAGAGAAGTGCTACTTGAGGTACTTCTTTGATGATAGGTGAAACAGTTTGGTCGAATGAGCCGGATGTGGAAGCTTATTTAATGTCGGATCATTTGACAAGCTCTCCTGTGCCTAGGAAGGAGTAATCTGAAGCATTCAGTCTGAGTGGCTTAAAGGTAGAACGTTGAAATAATTCACTTACGTTAACGAAGGCCACGACTGTATAGTTGCGCTTTTATATGTATATAGCAAAATTCACTGCCTAATAGCAAATTCATAACACTAGCAAATTATCGAGAGGTACATGATGTCATGTCTAAGGAGGTCTTTGGCATCTCGTGATGCTGCAGCTTCTGTGGTTGTTATAGTAGTCCAGAGAAAAAAGGATTATCCACAATGAATTTACTTGACGTCGCTCATCGCATTTGATCCGTATAAGCCTCTAAGTTCAGTACTTTTAATGGAAGGTCTTTTGCATCTGTAGAATGTAAAGACTATATATTATTCTCCTTCGCTAAAGACTCAGTTTATGCCTTACTGACGCTGTTAGCTACTCTGTGCTGTGTGTAGCTCATGTCTTTGCTAATCCATCATTGGAAGGTTGGCAAAATGGATGCTGGCAGATTAACTGACCATCCAGACCAATTATCACTTTGAAATTGGTAACGTTTCAGATATGTGATAGGTCGTTTATCATCAAACAAGGACGTAATCCTTCTGGGTCCACCAAAATGCCGTTCACGTTTAGCGATCTTCTCGTTTATCATTCGAGAGCGACGATCTCAACTCTTTCTGCATCATAATTTCGTATCTGTATTGTTGAATGATCTTTTCGGAATACAGTCACGAGCTGGATGTGCTTGTGCTGGACCATATGCGCAATTACTTTTGGGCATTGATGAGAATGTATTTCTTATTTTGTTCTTGTTTATATGCTTTCATATTTTTATTGTTTCTTGTTTGGGGTGTGTAGCACTATCGGATTATCGGGAGGTACTGAATGTCATGTCTAAGGAGGCTGTTGATATGTCATGCAGATGCCGCTTCTGTGTTTGTAATAGTAGTCCACGGAGAAGATGGGTTATTCATACCGGGTTTACTTGTCGTCTTTCATTGCATTTGATCGGCATAAGACTGCCAACTCCACTCGAAGTTTTATGGAAAGATCTTTTTCATCTTCAAAGCATGAAATCTGCTTATGATTATCGATATTTGAAGTGAAAATGTAAAATAGAGCAAAGTTTATTTCATAATTTGGAATTATATGGTGAGAAACGAGTGACTGAGGATCGGTCTGAAGAATTATGGGCGTTGTTTGAAGGATTATGAGTGGTGTAGTTTATGATGCAAAAAATGAAGCATAGAGAAGAAGAGAATGTAATTACCGCTCCATTAATTATCGCTGAGAAGATTCAGCAATGAAGGATCAGCGCAAAAAAGATCATTGGAAATTTCAACATGTGGCAACTATCTCATCTATTTCCAGTTGGCTTTACGATATGGTGATTGCTTAGCGGAAGATTGTCGATTGGATCGAGTACATCTACGAAGAACTGGCGAATACTCACATTTCGAGATGCTTCGGCCGGGTTTCACTCGAATCTCTCTCCCTTATTTCGCCTCACATCAAATGGTTCGTCATTTTTTGCTTTTCTTCAACTATTATTGAAATCTCAGTGAAAAATGAATTATCTTCATTAGTGTTAGCATTCCAAATGAGAGATTAGAATATTGAAAGAAAGTTTATCGTAGTAAATGAAAATTTCGACTCGAATCAATTGTTATGGTGGAATATACGCTTAATTATCCCCTTTAAATTTTTCCACAGTTAGACCGATCCTTAGCCGATCCTTGTGGTCTTCCTGAAACGACTTCCTCTACTCTGCTGTTTCATTCTCACTCTATGCATGATGAGGTTTATCCTCATATATGTATTAGGGCACGTTGCGGATCAGAATTTGAGTAGTTTAGTTCATTGCTTCATTGGTTGCTTCTTTGTTATGAAAGAGCGGCCGATTGAGCGTTTTCGAATGTTGAAATCACCCAAGATAACGAGAGAAAAACTACTGAAGTGAAGAAATTTCTATGATAAGAAAACGGTGATAAGAGAGAGATAATCTCTACTGTAGACACAAATAGAAATGAAGATATCGGCTAGCGAGAGCAATGAATTTGTACTCCATCGATGTGACGCAACGTCAGTTCTATCAGTGAATTATCTCTACAGGTGGAATTTGTTGTGAACGCAATCGAATTCGTCGCCGCAAATGCAACGAAATTCATGCCCGAGGTATTATCTCTATTTTATCTTTATTATATTTCATTGTTACAATTTATTTTCAGAAATTCAATTTGAACGGATCACTGCCTACCCGTAGATATAATATAATTGTAGAAATTCGTTTGCTTCCATGTTCTTAATCGCGAATACAGCCGTCGATCGGAAGACGTTTTGGTTGGCGATATCAAGCCACTTGTGTATATTCAATAGCATTAAGTATACGTAGTTAGTGACATAGCAAGCAATATTCGATCACTTTATTAGTGATCTAATGTGCTGAGGAAAGCCGATATTAAGAAATGTTGCTGAAGATTGTAGTTGAGGATATTATTGAAGTTGAAAATGAAGTTTCATTTTATGCCTATGGAAAGAATTTTATTCCTAGCGACCAGTGTAATAAAGCCTAAGATGGATACAATTTGAGGAGATGTCACAAGCGGAAGGGCTGAAATATAGTTGGGCATTCCAGCTGAAGTGGTCCAATTATGCATAAAAACTTTCGCATTTAAACATCTTTTAAAGTGTAGTATATGAAAAGAAAAAAGATTGCTAGGTTCTGTGTGATACTGGAGTCGATTGGGAGAGAGAGGGAGAGGTAGTGTGGGTCGGCACAACGATACCTTCCGATCTGTTGAAATTATAGCTTCTAATCCCCTCTTTACCTTTCCTTCCTAGTATTTCTAATCTTACCCTCTCCCTCGTCCTTTGTGAAGCCTGCCTATATTACCACATGTTGTCCGAATTATTTCAATGCTTGCTTCAATGCGACAATTTCTTCACTTCCAGTATCAGTTGAACTGTGAAAGTGGCGAGTGGCATCACTGTCGTCAACGCGTCTTCCATTCGCGTAAATGGCTCGGCTTTGTTGCGTTTACAAACAGAGGTATTCGTGTCAAGAACAGATGGGCACCTAACTCTTTCAGCCAGAACGCTCCTTCACCAGATGAGCTTCTAGTCGAGGCTGAACGTCTCGCGTTAGATGCAGTCAACACGAGGACACGGGTAAGTTAGTGATGCGTTATAATATGAGACATTTTGTTGCCCGCATGGGAAAAGAGGATAGTAGCAGCAAAGGGAGAAGATTTGCAGTATACGCTGAGAGGGAAAGGACGAGCAGAATGAAAAGGAAAGTTATAGATTTTCTAGAGAGGCACTTTTCAAGGTGTGGTCTCACCTGGGAAAAACGTAATTACCGTGCAGTAGTCTGGCAAAATTTTTTTTCGTATTATGTAAAAGTGACAGTGACAGTTATATCGAATCCTAGTTCAGTAGGGTTCCTTCTATTTTATCGTATACGGGCGTAATCATGACCTTTTGCTCCTGTGTATTTCATACGGCTTTATTGTCCTTCCGAAATCCACAATATATTTTCATGATATTGCGCTGTCCGTTGGATTTTATTTCCCTCTTTCTCTTCTCCATTATGCACCATTTTTCTATAATGATCTATTTGCTTTGGATTATATACTGCAAAGCTTTAACGTACCGCAAGGAATTGAGAGACACCTTTGAAGCGTTGTATGGAACTGACGAGGCAGGGCGTAGACAGCGAATACATGATTGCCGTGAGTAAAGTTTATGATTAGGTATGAGGCTAGATCTTCTCCCTGAATCATCTGCTATACTAAATCATCAAGTTTTGCATTTATAATCTATGACATAGAGTTCATTTCCATCGATGATAGTAGTCAAATTAGAGGTATGTGCATTGTGATTGCCACTTATTGTAGTGGTAGAAAGGGTTTAGAGAGCCGTTTTAGTATTGTTAATTTGTGAAAGGAAATTGATGTTTTTGCGCTTTTCTCGCACCACCGATACGCATACTCTAGGTTCCTGATGGACGAAGTGTACTGGATGAAGAAACCGAGAAATTACGATGGTTTCTGATGGGCAGCGAAGTGAGCGAAATGCAGTCAGGTATAAAACCACATTTTCCACTTTGCCCATTTTCTCCGAAGAAATATCTTCACACGTCAAAAGATGAAGAATACGTCGAAGACAGATCGAATCTTCTGAAGGAAACATCCGATGACCGTGTTGTTGAGGCGAACGATGAGACGAGCGTTTGTGTCGATGAAGAGACCGACGATTCACTGGCATGTTTTGCATCAATTGCATTTTGGATGTTGTTTAGGAGTTGACGTGACAGCGTTGTTTATTCGTTTTCTTTTGATACCCTCATAACGTTTGAGAGTCGCTTTTGCTCTATGCTTTCACGATTGTGGAGAGAGCACCATTCTATAGTCGGTATGAGTCAGTACATCTTGTTAGTGCAGTCGGATTGTGCATAATTGAGGTGAAGGACGTTTTTGAGTGATCGTGGCGAAATGATCGTTTTTCGTATTCATTTCAGCCACATTCTTGTTTGGATGCGATTACTATCCTGATTTTCCTATTTCACGAGTTTTAGGAATGCAACGGAAAGGAAGGAGAACGAATCGTATGTCCTATATCAGAAGGGAAGGAAGATCAAACGACGTGCTGCTTCAGCGGGATGGACGACGATGAAACGATAGATGACTGGAATCGCCGTATCGTAGTGACTCAACAAGAGGACATTAGTGAGGAGGAAAGAATGCGACAACCATGGATAGTGCCTCCTTTAGAGCTATACAAAAGTGCAACTGAGGCTATACATTCGCTTAATATGATTCAGGTGCGCGCATTCATTTCATGCATCATTCGAACGTTTCATCCTTTCATCGTAATTTGATCCTCTTTGTTTTTTTTTTAATGCCCCGTTTTCATTATTCATTTATTATGTATTTTCACTCCTTTATCATTCTTTTTCCTGTTTAATTTTGCAAATTGATCTCTATGTTCTTGAAGCAGTATTATGATAAACGTAGTCATGAACTTGCTGCCTTCAGTGGGGCTTATTTCTTCCTTTGTTTTCTTTGGAAATAGTTGGAGGGTAGAAAGATAGAAAATATGAGTTTATGATTAGGAGAGAGGTGATTGCGCCGCATTCAAGCAATATCTTCAGTTCGCATTGATAGAGAGTTTGAAGTTGGATCGTTGGGCGGCGTTGTCTTGTGGGCTGATAGAACGGACGCATTAAAGAAACTAATGTGCCCACATCGAGGATATTCGTTATCGTGAAGGATTCATGGCATGATTGCGATTCGATGTACTGAGTATTGCTTGTTTTCTTCAAACTCTGATGGTAGAATGATGTACATTTGTGGCGAACAATGGCCATCGTCACAAAGGATCGGTTTTTCATCTAGCAGGCTTTTTGCCTTATTTTGAAGTATGTAACACTGAATTTAGTTTTTACAGAAGTAGCACTTCCCATTGCAGAGAGCTCATCACCTCAGCAATTGAAGGCACTTTGAGTGATGAGTATAGAAATGCTCGTGTATTTTAAGGCTTACAGCTCTCCTCTTAGGGTGTTTCTTTTCCAGTTGGATCATCATTTCTTAAAATTTCATTAAATTTGAAGGATGGCGATCGGGTGCTGGTTTGTCTCTCTGGTGGTAAGGATTCACTTTCATTGTTACACATCCTTCATCACTATCAGCAGAGAGCGATGCTGCGTCGTAAGAATCGCTTCCAACTGGGTGCCATAACGGTCGATCCTGGATCGACAGCCTATAATCCACGACCGCTTATCGAATATTGCCGGTCGCTTAATATCGATTACTTTTACGAAGAACAGAGTGAGTGAAATTATTGATCGGATTGTTGCTGGCAGGTATTTACAGACAATATATTCACAGATTTCGGAATTTTACCATTAATATGTATAACGTAGCACTTCAAACTTCATAACTGACATATAGCCAGTAATGTGGAACATTATGGGTTCAGTGATCCGAAATATTGCATACTTTCAGCAGTAATAAATGATATAATATAGCGGAAACTGTGCACTTACATTTATATATAAACCTGTAAGTGAACCTAATTGATCACTGGTTACTGGACGATAGGCAGTGAGAGTATCGGTATATGTAATGTTTTATTAAGGAAGTTATATATTGCAGATATAATTGCACAAGCAGCTCGTTTATCGAAATGTCGCAGCATTTGTGCATTTTGCAGTCGCATGAAAAGAGGTACTTCACTTTGGCTCGATTTCCTTCTCGTTTCGAATCCGATGGTTTATTCTCAGCCATATTTAATTCAATTAAGTAAAAATAAGACATTTCTTGTTTTAAGTGGATGAATATCTCTGATAGAAGGGAAGATATATGTTTTAAGAATAATTTACTGATAAAGGATTGATTATATTGTGAGATGATAGGAGATATAGCGAAACAAAATATGCCCGAAATAGATTTCTTCATTAAGGAAGGCTTGCGGCGGCAGCAAAGTTACATGGCTATAATGTCTTGGCGATGGGTCATCATTTGGACGATCTCGCCGAAAGTTTCCTCATCGCCGCTTTTCAAAATGGTAATTTAAGTACGATGAAAGCGGTCTATGTCACAAGGTTTGTGTATTTCAAATTTATCCTGTTATTTGTTGATAGATTTTCGCAAGAAAAGATGACATATGAAAGTATTTTTGTCCTTTTTTATGTGGAATATTTTTTTTATTATATATTGATGATTCAGTTGGCCAATACATTGTTAGTCAGTCAGCATTCCGATCTAACACTGTTTACTTGAGTAGTGCGATAGTGCTACTTCGAGCTTTGTTCTCGACTTATCGTTGAGATCGTCGTACTTTAGTTATTCTCTCCGTTTCTTTTTACTGGCTAAATTATCGCCTCAATGGTCTCGTTGGACTTAAATTTACGAATCTATACTTGCAGAGACGGAGCACTTCGTGTGATACGACCGCTGATCTATGTACGTGAAAAGGCGTTAAGGGAGTTTGCCGAATCGAACAAACTACCGATAATTGCTGAAAATTGCCCGGCTTGTTTCGAAAAGCCTAAAGAGAGGTAATTTACTTGTTCCAAAGGGTAGAGAACATTTTTTCGAGTATCTTATAGAGGAAAAGGCGACCGGTTTCAATCATGAGTTCGATACCAGAACGGAAGTTCTTCTTTAAACATTTTTCCCTCTTCCAACTTTATTTGCAAAATTTATTTGTTAGAATAAATGGGGTAAAAGATAAAAGGATTTAAATTCCCTTACATAGTAAAATGAGTAATTTTAGGTATCGAATGAAGCAGCTATTAGCATCACATGAGTTGATCTTCCCGCAATTGTTCTCATCTCTTCGTTCTGCTCTTCATCCACTTTTGTTGGTCGATTCACCGATTACGAGTGGAATGCGCAAACTTGCCATTGAAAATATTGTTAGGGAGATGCGAGAACGGAATCGACAACTTCATCCTCATAATCAGAGTCACCCACTTCTATAACGATGAGAGTTTTATTGTTATCCTTTGCAATAAAAATTTTCCACTCTACTCGTATCTTTGCAACCCTTTTCAAATAGTAAGTTCAACGGGTCAAGTGGCGTACTTGCTCGAGAAGCTTGTGAAATTAGAAGTCATCCCTTGTTTCTCGAGGTACTAGTGCTGCTACTATTTTTACCTTCAGGTGCGTTGTTGCTGCTATTGGTAGAAGGGAGGTGTCTGGAACTGTATGCTGATAAAAGACGTTTCGATGAACATTGTCGCAAGCGGAATAACGAGCGCTTTGGATCGAGGGAAATCACGAGAAGCAGGATTCAGGAGATTTAGCATAGGAGATCTTATTCAAATAGAGCTGCTTGGGGAATCAACAGTATACAAGCTTTCGCCCTACTTTGCCTTCGTCGATTTTGAGATCCTCGAAAATTTCCGGGTCGATGGGCATTACCGGTCTACTCTTGAGCAGTGCGCTATGCGTGAAAACACTGAACTATCGAAGGATGTAGGCAACAACTGTTCGACTGAAAGCCCTCTTACGATGACCCACCAAAATATGCTAGGCAAGGAGAGACAATATATCCACAACTACTCTCTTCTTGGGTGGGAATAAGATAACGCAGAAAAGTGGGACTGCGAAAGGGTTTGAAAGCTGGCTGGAAATACCTTGTTCACCTGTGCTTTGTCAACGACGTCGTGCTCCTTGAACGAGCCAACACAAGAAGGAGGGCAATAAGGGTGGGTGGAGAGGCCACTGGAGAAATCAAACCGTTGAAAAATCACATCTCGCCTCTGCGGGAGCACATACAAAATGAATAAGCCTGAAAGAGTGCTATCCAAGATATTGCCTAAGAAAGTAACTGAATAGGGTGGCAAAATTGATTCTGGATAGAACTTACGTTTACCTGACATTTACCTGACAAGTGATTCGATAGGCGGTCGCATTCATCTGTGGATATGCTTTTCGCTGATCATCAAAATGTAGCGACTGTTTATCACTAAGCGGGCCAATGATGAAGGTAAGTGATTAGTGACGGATGACATATAAGCAAGCAAAAAGTCAGATTTGGACGAGCCTCAGGTAACACCTGAGGTGGCACACGATAAGTTGCTCAGTGAACGATATGACTGGCAATGAACGAGAATCGACTGCAAAATGAGGTTACAAATCGACATTTTGTGTTGGTTCTTCAGTGATGTCCCCTCTTTTCGTGGAAATTCGACGATTTGACTGGAACGAGAGAATTTCAGGATCGTTAATTTACTTCAGCCTATTAACTTTCCCACATTAAAGCTTCTTAACGAAGTGATCGTTAGTTCACGGTTATTAATGTCGGAGTCGATAAATTGCCTCAGCAAATGTCTCTTTTTCTTTAAAAGAGCAAATCGATCTGGTTGTGTATAGGTGAATTTTTTGCCTCTAATCCCCACCAAGAGAGGAGGTAAAACTCCATCTAGCAGTATTGCCGGTCCATCTAGCAGTATTGCCGGTCCATCTAGCAGTATTGCCGGTCCATCTAGCAGTATTGCCGGTCCATCTAGCAGTATCGGGAGACCCGATCTCGCTACGACGTCTCAATACCTATCTGTGGGCTCTCCGGAGCATCCGATTTCGACATACCCCCTTTGATAGGTCCATATTCTCTAATATATTAACAAACTTTACTGAAGTAAGTTACTTCCGCAGTAAAGAGTCAGTCGAAGTGCAGCTAAAGAGAGTTGAATATTTAGCATTCGATAGAGAAGTTGGCAAGTTTCCAGCGCCGAGAAATTCCCCAATCTCTCATCGTCGAGTTGCGCATGCGATAGCGAAATCGCTCTGCTTCTCTATATTTGGGTGGATTTTTTTTTTGGGGCACTTCATGATGGAGTTCCCAAGTCTCCAAAAACTCATTTGTCAGGGCATCCGAGTAATCCATAATTAATTATCATCTATAAATGCCTCATTATGATATCCTCATTTGTTACGAGCGGGGATGGGGCTTTATTTAATTCCTTCGGTAGACGGTATAGACGTTCCGTAAGTCGGCCATCCATCTGTTGAAAGTCCAGCTAGACATTGAATGGTTTACTCTGGTTTATTGTGGTTTATTCTGGTTTATTGCTGGTTTATTCTGGTATATCCTGGTTTACCCTGGTTTATTCTGGTTCATTGTGGTTTATTCCGGTATATTCTGGTTTATTCTGGTTCTTCCTGGTTTATTCTAATAGAACTACTTTAAAGTAATTCAGTTTGCTTCCCAATGAAAGGGGATGTTGCTTTTTTTTCAAATTTCGCTGCAATTGATTGATTGCGACCGATCTCATATTGGGTGGGGCACGAACGATTCTACAGTTGGTCCACGTCACAAAAATACTAAGTACCATTTCTGGTGCTTTTAGTAGAAATAGGGTGGTGGTCGTGGCCATCAGCGTTCCCATCAGTCTATATATAATTCATTTAAATTAGCTTCCCATCCTAAAATGCATAATAGGTGGGGTCACCCGACCAGAGTCGGATCTGATCGGCAGCCGTAGATGCAGCTCATTGAATCCGATCATGATCATGTTCGGGAGATTTGACTCAGACACATGGAACCGCAAAGAATCCACCTCATGACATCGAGTGCCGCTATCATTCCTATCTTCATTGTTAGATTTTTCAAGAACACATATCGCCGTTTTATTGAATTTCATGGGATGAGGTCGTAATGCCGTTTTGATTTGATGTCTTATTAAATGCGATACGTTCGTCGTCTCTTATACACTGTTGTAATTTATCTTGCCCCACCTCGTCACCAATCTCGTACCTCACTTCCCCCTCACCGATTGCTCCTCTCGTCTCTATGATCCCGGTAGAATATCTTCGTTGCGAAAGTAGTGCAGTTGGATGGCGATCCGTATGCATCCGGCGGATGTTTCAGTATTCCATGTGGAAAATTTATTGAATATAAATTGTGTTATGATAGCAGCTATCACCTATTGTCAAAATATCGAATACCGCTGAAAGTATATGGAACCACTGAATTGCTGGTCGATGTGCGAGGTGGAGATTCCCAAGACGAGCGAGGCATTCGCTTGAGAACTCGCTGTCAACGTGCTTCCAAGCCTTTTTTATTGTGTCGTCGTTGCGAGGGAGGGAATGGAGATGGAAACTAGTAGCGTATAATAGATTGATTATAGGTAATCCGATTTGTGTGTTGTTTGGAGCGTCAATTATGTCGTTATTGCGATGATGGCTGAACATTTGATACATCTCGTATAAGCGATCAAGCGCAGCATCGTCGACGTTGGATAGCCAACGAACGGAGTCGATTGCGTGCGCCTCTGCTGCACGCCATATGGGTAACGCTTCATGTTGCGTTCGAGACGCTTCGCCGGCACGTCATCAGAAAAATTACGCCTACGATGATGATCGTAGACGAAATCATCAGGTAATTAGTTGATTGTTAATTACGATATATGGTGTATTGATTATTTGTTGGTATAATTTAGAGGATTAATTGAAAAATTGTGTGTTTTGAGAACGAGAAGGTAAGGTGACATTAGGGAGTTTTTATCTTGATGCTACTCATGGGTCCGTTGTCTTTCTTCTTAGCTCTTTTTGTGTTCCTTGCGCCCATAGTGCTGTTCTGTGACCTATGACTGATGAGATAAGCTGCCATCGGCCGTTACTTGCATCCCAACGAAAACTCTCTTTTGCAGTTTGGTATTGTTTTATTCTATTGGCCAGAATGATGCAGCTATTTTTGTAAGAGTATTGTATCGTTTCTTAAATTTCAGTATGTGAATCAAACATTTCCTCGTGAAGATACATCCACAAATTTCCTCCCACATATCAGCGAACGTGAACTACCTGATGGTAAGTGGTTTCGTTAACTATTGGCAAATATCTCAGAAAATTCTCTCGAGCTGAACTGTCTAGAAGTAAAAGGCAGCTCGCGCTCTCTTATCGACAAGTGAGCAGATGCCACCATTATTGCCAAAAAATGATTCACTGATTGTTTATTGACCTTGACACGCTATCTTAAAAACGTGTTATATGTTTCTAGTTAATAAGTCTGATATTTGGGAGGGGAGATTTCATCAGCTATCGAATCCCTCGGAATTTTTCTTTCCAATGTTCAGAACTGAGAGTGAAATTTCACTTGATGTGGGGATATGTTCTTCGCCGATTTACTTGAAAATTAACGAGAAAAGTTGATTTTGTCGGATGTGAAAGTATAAAATTGTGTAAAGCAAAGAGTGGTACTCTTTTGTTTTCGATGGGTATTCGGCATTTTGTGGGTTTTATAGCAAATTTCAAAGAACTGTGTAGACTGCGGACTTTACAGTTGTATAGCGCTGCGAGGAAAGGGGAGGGGGAATTAAAGGAGCCGAAGAGGCAGGAAGAAAATCGAAGGTTATCAGTCGTCAAGTCATTATTTATTCGCTTGTAAAGTTTATGGATAGTTTCGTTAAAATATTTTATCTTGGCGAAAATGTTCGCTCTAATAATCATTCAAAAGTTATTTTTATAAGGTATTGCAAAGCGTCGCGATGGTTGTTTGCTTCTGAAGTAATGTTGGCAATGCTATCAGAAACCGTAGTTGTATTTATTCTTATATTGAGATGGACGCTGTTTTAATTGCCAATTCTCATCGTTAATGCATTAGGGGGTTTTTTTAGTAGTGCACTTTTCCTAGTCACTTTAGCCAAGTTTAGCTTCTTATCTTATCTTTCTTGGTTTATTTTTGCTCATCCTGGATCACTGCTCAGATCGTGTGTTTCAGTGGCGGAAGCAGAGAATTAATAGAGAAGAGGATGGAGGAGGGGTTATGAGGTGATCCTGTTTGTGTTTGATATCAGAAATGACTTTTAATTCTTTTGAGTTCTTTTTGAGAAACTGTCAAGAACTCTTTGCACCTCATCCGAGATCCTAACGTGCATTATGACCTTCTTTGCGTCCAAGCCGTGCACCGCTCATTGGTACGACGAAATGAATTCGTGATATGCATCAATTGCAGAGATGGGTGATGATCCGTCGACTCATCCGATGGTTAAACCAATGTTTATGGAACGAAGTCATAGTGAAATGAAATGTTCGTTTCTTTGTGCAGTTTTCTCATTGTGGTTCATAAAATTCTTTTGAAATCCATTGTTTTCCGTCTTCCTCTTTATTTGTTATCTCCAGAAGGCTGCAAGTTTCTTTTTTCTCAGTGATGTTTTTGTTTTCGTTACTTTCAGAGAAAAAGATCGTATTTTATCTTTCTGGCAGTAATTTAAGTTTATTCGAAGTATCGCAACAGATTCATTTTCCCAATATACGGTCACAGAAGAATAAGGAGTGGATTGCAGTCAACTGAGGGAGGAGTCAAGAGTGTTATCACTTCCATTCAACTGAGGGAGGAGTCAAGAGTGTTATCACTTCCAGTCAACTAAGGGAGGAGTCAAGAGTGTTATCACTTCCAGTCGACTAAGGGAGGAGTCAAGAGTGTTATCACTTCCAGTCAACTGAGGGAGGAGTCAAGAGTGTTATCATTTCCAGTCGATCACTCAGCAGTGGTGATACTAGTTGGTTGCGTTGAGTGCAACAATGAATAGACGATTGCTTCAAGTTGACAGCTTGAAAATGGCATTCGCACTAGTTTCTCTTTATCCTATGAGTACATTCTATAAAACTGACTAATTGAGGAGAAGGGGAATTTCTGCTGATTTATGACTCATTCGAAGGGGCACTTTAATTTCCTGTAGCGAAATATTTTAAAGACCATTTGAATCAGTGATTTTCGTTGAAACATTGTGCTAACTTCTATTCTAAGTTAACTGATTGATGGAAATGCTTCAGTGAAGGATAATCGTCGCTCATTTTATGTTTTGGATTCGCACAGTATGACGCCGATTATAAGCCCATTGAAGAAATCGAATTCCTGCTCGACAATCTTCCTCGACGATTCGACTATTTCACAGCCGAATCTCAAAAATACGATTAAATGTATTTCGTTAGCTATTTATTACCATATTGCGAATCGCAAAAATCGCTCCAAAGAAAGGCTCATGGAAATATTCGAGGAGCGTTTGCACCCGATCACGGTAAGACCATTTCGTTTTGCCGTAGGAAATGTTTTCCTTTATAGGAGATTACTTCTTATACATTGTTATATTCGCATGATTGTTTTTTGTTGTTTATTTGTTGAAGGTATTGATAGTTGTTGAACATGATGATCAGATCAGTATTTTTTTTTTCGAAGGCAGAGTTTCTTTCAAATAACCTTCCGCCTGATCAAGTGTATCCTGCTGATAAGCTCAATGACGATTAGGGAAAAAGATGGAGATCGAACACGAAGTCCGAATGACTATGGTCATCAATTGGCGCATCACGGCGCAGAATAAATTTGTTTCTGAGGTCTTCAACTCAAATTTAGTGAAAAGAGGTGATTTCCTATCTGAAAATCGCGATAGTTAGCCTCATTTTGGCCTAAGGAGAGCTAGGCATCTCCACCGTTGTGTAGTAGACGCTAGGCTTCAGTAACTCATTAACGGTACGTAAGAAGAGCCCGTAAAAAAGGTACGTAAAAAAAAGATCGCAGATTTGAAATAGAAATAAATCCGTGAGGTGAAGTTCCACCTGAAATTGTTTCGCCAACCCGCCTTCAGCTGCTTCTTGAACTGCAGTTTCAATTCTTTGATGATATCCGTAGTACGGATCCATTTTATATGTTTCTTTTAGTTTTTTCTTGAATTAAAAAAAAATGTTTTAGGCTCATTTTCGATTTCAGTTGGAATTCGAGTCACGACCTGCCCTATTCTCCCCACTTGAAATGAAGAGTTTTTAAGTTTCGAATGTTAAAAGTATTTGCACTATCGGAGTAGCCTACAGAGATTAAGAGCATTTGAGGTACGGAGCAAGTCAGCTAAATAAGCTGCAATCGTTGCTCAGCACATCGGGAGGAACGAAAGATGCTGAAAAAATCTAGGCCGGAACTTTGAAGGATTAGAGACTGTTTCAGAGCTATGGATCAAAGTGAGGGCATTTGAATGTAAGCAATTCATCTTTCAATTACATCTGGTCATAAGAAGACAATTTTTTGTGCCAGAAAGAGAACTTCAAGTCAAGGTTGCATCCACAAAGACGTAAAACTTCGAAAAGTACATACATACTCGAGACAAATTCAGCAGATCTTTTCATCCTGATAGACAAAGAAACAAGGAAGTGGATAGTCGTCCTGCTCATACTGGTGAGTTGACGCAACAGAGTTAGCAATCCAGAGTCGTTCTCATGCCTCAAGGAAATTAACGCAATAAAGTTCCGATGTAAAAAAGCTTCCTTTTGAAAGTCATAAAGCAGTCGGCCCACTTTTGGACTACGTCGGTTGCCTGAGAAACGCATTCAATCGATTCTGAACTGGCGCTGATAGTCGCTTAAATTTTGGTCGGTGACGATCAACTGAATCATTTTGGTGGCCTTTAGGGTTCAGTGGATATCTACCTAACGCTCGAAAGGTGATTAGCTGCTAATCTAAGCTTCGAAAAATAGGTAATCGTCGATTTTCGACATTCGTCAGTTTTCTGTCAGCGTCTGTTGAATAACTCCTCCATCTGTTACAATGGCGATATAGTGAATATTGGGTTTTTCGTGATCGTCGACTTCTATCCAAAAGTAATATGGGTACTGCAGAAATGGTAGCGTGATGTGGCGAAGATAAAGCACCGAATTGCAAAATACCACATTCAAATAACAGTAGTGATTTATGAGTGTGAAATGCCAGAAAAATAATATTGGTTAAGCCGCAAAACGACAACAGACCGCTGAACTTTACGATCTATATTCGAACAGTAAGTAGGTCGTGTGAGGTGACTGAATTGAAATGAAGCGATGAATCTGAGGAGGAATGAAGTGAGCAGATAATGAAAGGGTGCTGCTGATAGCCGACCCTCTTGTTCACCATAGAAACATTTCTTGTGACTTTCAACCTATTTGGCTTCAACTGCCATTGATCGAGCTGTGTCCTGTCGACGAAATGAATCGTCGATTGCCATTAAGAGCCGGTGTGACTACTAAATATTTGTCCACTTACTGTTGGTGGCTATGGCCGAACGTTTGATTCGGTAACTATCGATCGGGATTCGGGACATCGATGACTGTTGATTTGTGGTCGCTTCCTGTCAGCGACGAAGTCATTAGCTATTGCGTCAACTTTAAATGTTTCTTCTCTTCACGTTCAAGGAATAAAAACAAGCGGGCATTCATCGATTGATTCTAATATTTTTGAAGTTCTAATAAGCCGCTAGTCCAAACAGCGCTACTTCTCTCTGTTTTGCGATCGTGGAAGTGATTGAGAATTTTAGCGCGATCCAATGCCTCCGGAATACGTCTCAAGAGATCCGGATCATCGTCAGATATATCGGTTTATTAGGACGTTATTCCATGCTGCACAACTGACCGCCGAATGCGCAATCATCACATTGGTGAGTGTCCTATATGTTCTACTTGAGTGATGGTCGTTTTAATTGAAAAGCTTACCGCTGCGAGAGATAACAGCTGAAAGAGATAATCGGATCTGATCAATTTTGATGAAATGTCTTGTATGCGGCACTAAATTACATAAATCGAATAATTTCATATTCAGTAGTTTATGGCACAATGGCATCGTTTCTGAGAGCTTTTTATGGAAGAGGCGTCTTTTATAGTTCTCTGTTAGGACACTTGGGTCGTAAAAAAATGATGCATCCCCATTTCCTGCCCACTCCTTCCCCGTTACCCCAGTTTTATCGGAATCTTCATTACAAGATTTTTACACCTTATGCCGCAAAAATGATTCGAAAGATGTTCAAGCTTATGTCGAAAATCTACACTTGCTGTGAAATATTTCAGGTATACATCGAGAGGTTGTTGAATTATGCGGAAATGGATCTCTGTCCGTCGAATTGGCGGCGTGTCGTTTTGGGTGCAATTATGCTCGCCTCGAAAGTATGGGATGACCAAGCCGTTTGGAATGTTGATTACTGTCAGATTCTCAGGGATACGAATGTCGATGATATGTTAGTTGTTCCTTTAGTGGATCTGGATGTTGATTCCTTCAGATTTAATTAGTGAAAAATTCTGAGTGATGACGTGTAGTTACGTGACCGGTTTATAAAATTGAAGCTACGGTGGACAAAATTGTTGGAGGTCTGCAGTTTTGCTTTCTCTATTTTTGGAGCATTTTTTAAAGAAATTCCACATGTCTTTATGGCCTTCTGGATTCTTTGCAGAAAATGCAGCGCAGTGATATTTTATTTCTGCAGATTCATTTATCTCTAAATCTATTTGTCTGTATGACTATCTATCGGTCAGTCTGTCTGGCTCTCCTTCTTTTTCCATAGTTTTATCTGAGATTGAGTTATTTTTCTTGGGCCCTTTCGCAGTAATGTGATGCGCTTTTATCAGTGTATTTATGGACAGAAAATATGAATGAATTAATAGATTCAAAGAAATCTTGAAGATGCAAATTTGTGAGTTATTTAGCTGACAGATACGGACCAAGCGGGTAAAATCGTACGAAACTGACACAGCGCCATTTCATGCTCCTAAATGGAAAGTTACATGGAATTATTCTTTTGAGACGGCGCTTTTGACGTTTTTTTCTTCGATAGGAAACCTTTGAGTGTGCGTAATGCTTCAATATTGCATTGATTTCTTGTGGCGATATTTTCTTCATTTGCGATTATGATAGGGAAATTTGAATATTTCAGGAATGAGCTTGAACGGCAGTTTCTTGAGTGCCTTGAATTCAACATAAATGTGCCCAGTTCAGTTTATGCGAAATATTATTATGAACTGAGGACACTGGCTATGGCCAACGATTTGCAGTTACCTTTGCAGCCGCTTTATAAGGAACGCGCCAATAAACTTGAGGTGAGCTTACGGATAAAATCGCTTAAAAGAGGAGATACAGTGTCTTATCGGCTAATATTGCATAGAATCCGCAAATTTGCACCTAATGGATGGTTGGTGAGCTAAGTAGTGTTAAAAAGATGTAGAGAGACATTACCGCATCGATTTGGGAAGCGACATCTATCCTTTCCTTATTCGCATCGCTGACCTTTCCGCCACGCGGCATATGCCTTAAAATTTTTGGACTTCGAGATATATTCCAGCAGAATATGAAAAACCGTTGTCGGTCAGAGATCTCGGTTGTTGCATTGAATGATAGTCTGCTTACGCAAATATTCAACCTTATACGGCTGTAATTCTTTTGAATTGTTATTTCACACCTTGAAATGGTCACAATTGCGTTTGAAATCCATTAAAGTGGGTGATTTCTCTCTCAGATATGCAATAAAAGTTTCACTTAGAAATTTTCATACTGCTTCAATAAAATGTACTCAGATTCTTTCCAAAGTTCACATTTTCCGTTTGGAATTCTTTTTCATTCTGATAAGTTGCGAGAGACGAAGCACGAGCTTGTACTCACCATCTCAAAATGTTCGGTTGCTTCATCTCAGATTCGCATAAAAAGTTTAATAAGGCAATGATTGAATGCGGAATTGTACTGATATTTTACATGTTTTTCCATGGGTCAGTCAGCAAGAAAGAAATTTGCAATCTATTGTTTCATTCAGAGTCGGACATTACATTTTGAACTTGTTTTGCTAGAGAATTGGATTTCAGGCTTTGAGTCGTATGTATGAAGATAAGCTTCAGCCCGACAACCGACCTATTCACAGACGAAGTTTTTCTGCCGAAAAATTAGTGACCAAAGAGTATCGTTCTCTTGTTGTCATCTCATGAGTTAATTGCGTCATTCTGTCGCTCAGACTGTCAGCCGTCTTTGGGAGGTCTGACTTTTATTTTGATAGGAAGGAGTGGGGAGTCATCATCATAGAATTTTTGCTTATTTGAGGTAAGGAAATATTCGGAAGCGGTCGAGGAGTCATTTTAAAATGGTGTTGAGAGGGAATGGGTTCGTCATTTTCAACGTGTTGAGATAGGTGATTTACCTTTTTTCATCAACACTTAACTGATGAATTAGACACTGAAGTTCCACCTCACTTCCTTCCCTACCCTCAGGTCAAGCAGTGAAATAAAAAAGAGTGCTAGTTGCATGCTATAGCTAGTCGGCGAACCATCATGGCAGTATTGACTATCGACATTGAATCAATTGCAGCCATATTTGTTTTCATTTTCAAAAGCACAGATTTATTGTTTGATGGTTTACTGAGAGAAATCAAATATTGCCTTGGATGATGAGGAATTGTGCGTATAGGACTATGCATTCTATGAGATATTATGAGGTAAAATGCACAACAAGGTGTTTTTTTTTAAATTTCTCTGAGAATTCGAATATTTCAAGAGAGATTGCCTAACCTACGCGATACAATCCTCGTTTTTACCTGTTGAAATCAGTAAACCACTCAGTAGTCATTTATTCATTAAGCACATCGGCGTGGAAATGACGTACGCTCTTTCATTGTACTATATTTCTTTTCGAGGAATTTCCAATCAGAAGTTATATTCCCTCAGATATTGTGTGATATTATGCTCATAATTTCTATTGATGGCATTTGAATATTGTTGTTGTTATGCTTTCGATACACTCAACTGATACGCTTTATGCGTTTTTTTGCACTTTCTTTGTCTTTTTTCTCTCACATCTATCAGTGCTAAATTTGTTAGGATGTATAAGTTTTGTACTCATCATAAGTCTTTCCGACCTACTCGATACTATTAGATCTTTGGGTTTCCGAGCTGTTCGGGTGTAAAAGAATCTGCTGGAAGACTATCAGGCCATCCGCACATTCGAGGGCTTAGTGAAGGGACAAAGCTTTAGTTCCGAAGCCATTAGAACGTAGAAGAGCTGATTCGACGCCAGCATAACTCCTACCCAGCAAATTGATCATCATGAAGTCAAGATGGGAACTCCCCGGATGACTAAGTAAAAGATGGTGGGCTCTAAGATTTCTATCTTCCGCTAAAAGGTAGGCTATGGGCGGTCTCCCACTGAGATTTGTTCTTTTATTTTTGCGCTTATAGAGCTGAGTTTACCTCGTCACTGCAGATCGTTCAACGGGATTATATATGTTAAACAATGCGTTTGTGCATTAGCGCTTACGGATCGCTGAATTACAAGTGGGGATTGAGGCTTTTTATGAGCGATGAATTGGTTAGTGGAGAAATTTTTTTGTTATTCGTAAGAAAACTTCTACGATCTTGGCAATAAGCGCAAATTTTGATGGCAAATATAAGTGGTACGTATTGCGAGGATCGCGACGATATTGGACTATCGAAATTTGAAGGTAGCGGATCGCTTTTGCATCTCATTAATCTCGAAGAGAATATGGAAATTATGAACGGAAGGAAATAATTGAGAAGAGTTGGGCAGTTCTCTCTTAGAGGGTTTACATATTTAAATTCATCTCCCACTTGTGAATGTTGGATTTCTTCGACTTAAACTTTCTGGTTATATTGCACTAATTAGGAAGGCGATAATTAAGAACGCCATTAGCGTGTAACCTTTTGTTCTCCTTAATTCGCTAACAGGGTTATCTTTTTCATAGAGTCGCCATTAAGAGTCACTAAGTTCTTCTAAATGAATTACTCTCATAGGATTTATTTCCTTTATCTTTTTCTAAACGTATAAAATGTGCTCATTCTTTTATGCCATAAAATCCTATCGCATTTTATTATTGTCTAATGAAAGCGTATAATAATTCTCATTAGAAGAATTAATTGCTTTTTTTTAACGAGTCATTAAGAGGTTCTCTTTCTCTCTTCCATCATCATCACTTACTCCCCCCTTCACCTCTCATTCTTTCAAATATATAATTGCTGATAGTGCTGCCGGTTAGCGACAAGAACAGAAATTAGGAATCTATTTATCCATAGAAGTACTCAATTTCATTTCAAATGAACCCGCATTGTTTGCTGTATATTTCATCAATTCCTCTTTGTGATAATCTAGGCGAGAATGTGGGGAAAATCTCCGAATTTGGGTATATTGTCAATGGAATTACTCCTTTCATTACTATATTGTTTGTGACTGTAATATTTTCGTATAGCATAATATCATTTCTTGTAAGTACTATTGATGTTGTATTAACTCTGTGGATTTTTTATACATTACTTGGAAATGTTCTTATTAGAGTGTAATCTTGAATATGTTTAGAGAAGTATATGATGAATGAAAATCTAATTTGGAGGATTCTGAGAGCGAGAGGAGGGGAAACGATCGAATAGGACATAGAATCAAATGAAGAGCCTAACTATAATAAGGGTTCCGTTTCGATTCGATAGGCTAATAAGTGGGGCATCCAATGGTGGCTGTTTGAAAGAGAGTGGAATAGAAAATGTTGTGAATTTCTCTGAGAATGAGAGAATTTGTAGATTGTACGCTTTGCTAAAGTATCGTTCCTCGTTTGGGGTTTAGTGAGAGAGGAATTTGATGAGAGCAATGATCCGCTATATCGATATTCTTTTAATTCACCTCTTTAGTTTTTCTTTATGTGAATTTATTTCGAATTATTTTCTCATTGATTTCTACTTTCAATTGTGCAATTCCATCAATCGATTTCCTATCTATTTCAATGTGTAATTTGGGGTCTTTCCATTGTCTCTAGCACAATTAATCTATTCTCTCGACTAATTAGTTAATAAAATCGTTCAATAATTAAACTTCCTCTCGTTGAAATATTCGGTTAGAGCCAATAGAATCGACTATATAATTGCCAAAATGATAGAAAGAAATTTTATTTGAAAGATGATAGAATCATCGATATTAGGATAGATGTGCTGATAGTCTTGCGTCGTTGTGGCAACGGATAGATCTGTTAGGCAAACGCCTTTAATAGATGAGGAGAAATTCGGCTAGAAGCAATTCTTGCGTGCAGAATAAGCCTGGAATTAATAATCCACCTGGCTGATATCATCAGACTTCAGCTGGGCATATCTAGCATCCTGATAACTGTTGCTTCATGGGATATTAACGGTTTTGCTAGCTTTTCACGTTATGACGTTTTGCTGATTGCACTGAAGAAGTGGGATGATGTAACTAACATCATCCTCATTCGTAACGGAGGTGAAGGATCCGGTTCGCCTGTGGTTCTACATGGGCCCATCTATGCCCCAGATAGAAGCGTTTCACCGCCTTACAATCGTCAACAAATTTCATTGCTGTTCTCGATTGTGATATCAAAAGGTGTATGACGATTTTCAGCGAGGAATCATAGGGTATATTTCCCCTTGATGCTTTTTTCTCTCAGAGATGTGTTCTCATGGTCATGGTGGTACTTGCGAACAAGAGTATGCCGCCGTCGTTCAAGCGGCTGATGGTTCTCGTTATACGATGAATAATCACATCGACTTAGAGAAGGTTTGTGCTTTACCTCATCAACGGTTCCGATTATGTTCAAATGGCTTTCAGCAGTCGTGAGTTGGGCGCCGTGAAATTTGTAGCTAAAAAACTTTGAGGGGTAGAACAGTGAAAATTTATCAAAGTGGTTTCAAGAGGTGTTTTGGCAGGCAGTGGCAGAGGAGAGCAGAAAGGGACCGAATGTAGGCACAGCAGGAGCAGATAAATGTCCGTCGATGCCGATGTTCGAAAGCAAGAGCGAGAATAGATTTAGTTTATGTGGCAGCACCAAGACCCCCAAGTGGGAGTTGAACCACAGTTATCAGAAGGGGTGGGAACCCGACTTAAGTGAGCTGCAGATATCGCCCGAGACAACACGAGAGTAAATACGTCGATCAGTGACGTTATGAGAAGAACAGTAAGCGGGGATCGAGTATGCGAGTAAATGTGATCATTGCATTGTTAGTTCACAAGTAGATGCCCTGGATCAGCTCTTCGGTGCCGTAGCAAACACTTTTTCATAGCGCCCTCTCATCCAACATAATGTCTGAAAGTTTTTGTTTTTGATCCTCATTGTTTCGCGTTTTGAATCTCTCAATATGTTTTTGCAACGGAGGACGCCAGTAGCGAATAATAATTGTTGGATGCGAGTGATATCCTTTAGGTGGTGGTGCTGAACGAGACTTTGGAGGGGTCTGGAGCGAAGGTGTTCAAAGATTGGCAAAATCGTATGGACAGGTTGATTTCTTTTGTTTATTCACGCTGCAACAATCAGTTCTTGTGTTGCAGTTTGTATGTGTTGGGGGAGAGGGGAGGGGAGGATGGAAGTTGGAGGATGAGGGACATGGAGAAAAGAGGTAGGGTGGAGGATATGGGAAAAGAGAGGAGGGGGGGGGGTATTGGAGGGGAGGAAGGGTGGGGGTTTTGTCAAATAATTATGATAGTGTTTTCTATCGAATATAAGGCTAAATTTAGCTAATAATTACTTTTAATTAATCAACTTGTGCACAGACGCAGCAATATATTAATAGTCTGTGGTTTTTATTTGTATTCGCATCATTTTGATTTATGTTTATTTTCTTTTTCTTTATATATGTGACTTTTGTCCAATATTGCATTTCAGTTGGCGCATCATTCGGCAAAGTGGACATTTAATATTTTTCATTTCAATGTTTTTTTATATATTATCGTTTATTTATTCTTTTTATTGCTCTCTGCACTTAAAATTTCCGTTCGCAGTATATTTTCGCGTAAATTTTCATTTTCAGGAGTGAATTTGTGGAGAGCGATGTGGACGAAGAGTTGCTCTTCAATATTCCATTCAGGGGACATGTGAAGATCTTGGGCATCGTTCTTGCAGGCGATTTGGATAACACCCATCCATCGCTCATGAAGGTCTATAAGGAGCGACCTTCGGTATGAATTTGCCAGCGGGTCGATCGGTATTGATTATGAAGAATCAGCCGGCCGTAATATTAGAATGGTGAACTAGCTGCTTTCATAAAGTGATGAAGATTGGAATTTACCGGTAACTGACCAGTTGAACGAATACTTCACCATAAAAAATCGTGGGTATGCAAACCAATTGGCGCATCTTTACGACGCATGTCCTGCTCATTTGTTGGTCTTTCTAGATGGCTACACTCATGCTGTTTCCCTCATCTGTTTTAATTTCAGTAGGACATGATTCTTATGCTTCAGAAGCGTTTTTCAGCGAAAGTTCTCCGAAATTTACAGACTTCTTGGATTTGATCTATCTTAAAGACACCGTTATGCTTTAATCTCCTTCTCATTTCCTCGGAGGTGTTGTGGTATACGAAATTTCAGATGTCGTTTGAGGACGCAACGCTTGCACCCGAACAGGAGTTCACGTTAAAACAGGATGCTCAAGCGCAGATCGACTATGCTCTCAGAGGCACGAAGTTCTCCGATATAACGCATCTCAGTCTTTATTTTCCAAGTAATTTCGGTGCTGAACGAACCCGAATTTATTATATTGGATTGAGGGGTGAATATCTAAGCGACATGCCAACAGAGGTTTGAATTGACGCTGATGTTTTCATTTCATTAATCGTGGGAAAATAGCGATAAGCATTTCCGGAAAGTAATATCGTTGCGGAAGATTTTTGTGAAGAACAGTATATATTCGAAAATGATTTCCACTCATATGTTGTGGCTTGAATTAGCCGTTAAACTTTACAGTGATGAATTGAAGTTCTCTCCCATTCACCTCTTTTGCTTCGCCAGAAAAGAAAATTAATGCAGAGATGAATTTGAACGATGTTGACATAGTTTGGAGCGCAAATTCGCTGGAAGTCCTTTTCGAAATTGTTTAAAAGTTGTCTGCAAGATTTATGTGGCAATGAATCTATAACTATAGACATAGATTGTTCTATTACGTGGAGAATTTTTCATCTAATCGACAGATTCATTGAGCACCGATGCAGTAATTGATGATGGGAGAAACTTCCCTTCTTTGCAAGTTTGAAAGTTTGCGCCTTTTGTAAACTAGTTTTACCGATTTACTGAGACGGATTGCAAGAGCGGAATATAATGATGCATATTTCTCCTCGTTTCCCATCAACAACCACAGAAGTATTGTGGAGGGCGTTAATCTATGAATGTGGGATGTATGCTGTGGTGAACTCCATAGGCGGAGGATCGTGCCTTAATCCAGATGACACAAGTGGAAGGCGGCTTCACTTTGCCAGAGGTGCCGTTTTCATATGGGGGAATTTCACTTCGAAAGACAATTAATTTTTATGCACTCGCGGAACTGAAGAAGATGGCGTATGAACTAGCTGGAAAAAATACTTTGTTACTTGTTGTCGGAGGTTGAAGTCGATCAACGTTTTGCCATGGGGTTATGAGGAAATTGAAAATGCGAGATGGCAGTGCAATCTCTAAGTCGAAAATTCATTTCCATCATGCAAGGAAAAATGAGCATTCCAATGCTTTAAAGCTAGATTATAGTATTTCTTGCGCTGAAATAGGAAATCCTTGGTGGAAAAGACTTGAGGTGAAGAAAGTGAAGAGCAGGAAGTTTTATTCTGCAGATACCGATAGTGACATACGAATCGAGGCCGATGTTAAAAGACCACAAAGCGGATATTCCAAGTAACGCAATGCAGAGGGATGTCTTCTGATCAACGGGTCGGATCCAATGCATCCACGGCTTATGCATGTAAATGCGACATTTTTACCGGCATTGTTAAATTCCTTTTTTTGCTGTTTACTATGCGAATGGAAATTTTGATGAAAATTCGATAATATACGTGTATGATCGGGTATATCGGAATCAAGCTCGATGAATTGGATGGCGGTCTGCGGGTATGAACGGTCTTAACTGAACCACTACCACGGTGGTGCGTTTATTGAGTATTGAGGGTGGCGTGTGCTTTCATGAATTTTTTAAGACGCGTGGGGGGAGGGGAAGGATGGTGAGAAGTGAGTGATGTAGACAGTTGCAGGAACTGTCGTTTAGTTATAAATTGCAGTCAAATAGAGTGGCAGAGTGGTGCTGTCTTTGTTAGGAATCAAATTGTATAGAGGCTCCATAATAAGAGCTTCAAACTCCACTCAAGTTTACCAGCTCAAGCACTCGAAATCGTTCATTGATTGCAATTTTATTCACATTGATTCGGTTCGAATGGTCTCTTTTTTTCTCGGGCCGGATTGAAATCCTCATTAAATTGCGGAATGAGCTTTTTTTAAATCGATCTCAGAGTTCACTTCTTGCTTATCTATCGTCAGTATGGCTCGTTGCATATGTAGTCTCTTTCATCGGAGTGGCAGATGAATGTTGCGCGTTCCGGCTGATCTAAAGGGACAGTCTAGGTTGGAGCTGAAGGAGGTTTCTCTACAAGCTTTCCATGACTTTCATTTGATTATGTTATGATCACATATCAAAGTGATATCATGAAAATTCACCCTCTCCCTTCCCCTCACCCCAAACCTCTTTGCTTGTTTTGATTGAATTCCTTGGTTGACTGTGTAGTTTGTCAGAAATTTACGATTCGTAGAATCGCAAGCTCGTGGCGTTGATTGTTTATGTTGTTTAGACTGAGAGGTGACCGATAAAATTCGTCTGAAAAAGTCATTTTTCAATGACATAAAAAGTAGGATTCTGAAGTTCGGAATGGGAAAAAGTTCGGAAAGAAATGCTGGATATTCTGGATATTCGTGTGCAAATCGTCTAAAATCGTCGATAAGTTGTCCGTCGAATGAGGTTCATTTTTTAAGATTGCCGAACTTTAGTGATGATTATTAAATAAATGAGAGCTTCATTTTCGAAATATCCGTTGTTTTGCCGCAATTATCATCTCTGGATGTGAATTTCATTGAAAGACAATGAATTATTTGTGCAAATGGGCAATTTTTAATTAGTAAAGATGATTTCCACTAATGATACGATGAATGGAAGAGTTATTTCAGTTATTTTTTATCTGATTCCAAGAAATCGGCAAAAAGGAACTAAGTGATTTCTCAGGTAAGCTAAAGGGAAGTAACATTACTTAATAATATAAGAAGTACTATTGACCGGAAATGATTATCGCGAGTATCGTTTACATTTAAATCTCATATTCGATGAACTAATTATCTATATATTGTATTACTTATTTAAAGTATAATTATGAATAAAAATGCACTTATTTATAGTGTAGTAATTTCTATCAGTAATTCATTCTTCTCGTATAATCGATGAGAAATTATAATTCATTTATCGATAATCGAATAATTTCTTTATATTGCCGACCTTCAAACTACACGTTTAGCAATGGAATGCTATAGTGTTGTGCAAACAACATCGGCCTTATTCTCTTCCGTTTTTTCGCACCTTCCACATATATATCTTTCATATTTTAGGTAGCATCTCCTATCTATATTGTGGGAGAGATGGTATTCTTTGATTAACACCTAAATCATTCATTTATTGCAGAAATACAATGGAATGTTTGGCAGGAAAGCGTTATGATTGACTTTGAGAAGTGCACCTTTTAGAACTTTATCATAGTGTGGATTTTTCATAGAAAATAATATGAGTGCAGATAACAAGTAGGCAAATGAGCGGTACAAAGTAAATTTAACCACTCATGCCGGCTATGAATATTAGGGTATATATTCTACATAGAATCATGGTTCATTACAGCAGATTGTATCTGTATAGACTTTGTCAGCGAAATGGCTGATATCCTGTATTTAATGAGGTGACGCGAATGTTATGACAAGATTCGCAGCTATTGTTCGTTGAAATGAAAGAAAACCGGCGACTGTATTCGTGAAATCTTTCACGGATTGGATGTTGGACAATTCAAATAAAGCTGAATCAATTTGTCCTTGATTCGCATCCGGAAACGTTATCTGTTCAAATGAAGGTGAATAATTTGTCCTTGATTCGCATCCGGAAACGTTATCTCTTCAAATGAAGGTGAATAATTTGTCCTTGATTCGCATCCGGAAACGTTATCTGTGGTCAAACAGTGACGATACGTTCACTGAAGAGTTGGGCATTGATCTAATCGCATTTTTAACAAACCGTATGAACATTTCTTAGCAAATCCTGGCGATCATCGGAAGAGGACATAGAACAAGCGATTGTTTTGATCCAAAGTCTCACGGAGGTATTTTTTTTCAATATTATTCATATTTTACGTAATTTTGCTCGGATTATAAAGAATTGAATTATGAACTTATTGGTCAAATTTTTGCTCAGATTTAATCCCTTTTTTTCAAATAGTTGAGTGTATAAATTGGAATGTTCTAATATAACATACTGCTTCAAATTCTTCAGATTTTTCATTCATTCTCTCATGCTGACCATTTCGCTAATGTGCCGTTCGTTTCAGTTGTGTCTTCCAATGTTTGTTATATTAGAGGTTTTGTTGCAAACATCGCCGTTTTATGCAACAACCATAGTTACCGATCTCGCTTCCATCGTTGTAACTTGCTTCAGCGCTCGTTTAATTTTGGACCTTCAGGAATACATCACCTTGTTGCCTCAATCCTCGACTACTGCTCGTTAACCTCGTTGGATCAGCCTCATGTGATAAGTATACTGCCGAAATTGGGTTCAAGTATAACGTTCACCTTTCCCACCGCAATGAATAACTGAAACAAATTTGAACGCTAATTACCTTCAACCAAAAAGCGAAGAAACAATTTGATACTCTAGCCGACATCGGCATGATGCTATTCAATTGCTTGCATTGTTTGTGCTGATCTCAATGACAAAATACTGTTCTTGCCCGGTTTCCAACGGAGCTATTCAAAAGCAAATCGATTCTTGATTTGTCGTACCCGTGCTCAATGAGAGAACAGAAGAATTTCTTGAGAGTATATGATCGTTGGGAAGTACATCGATCTTTGTCACTCCACATAGTTTCTAGGTGTGTGTTCAAATTGCAGTAGCCGAAGTTGCATCTTTTTTGCGTTGTTCGCTAATGGATTCGAGTTGTCATTTGTCCTTCATACTTTAGATAATGGAATGGAAACTGGAAGATAATGATTTCCGGCCCCCATAGCACTTTATCATTTCAAAGTGGGGCGTCGAGTGACGGAAGCATGTCGTGATTTGGTAACGGCTCTCGGCAGAGAAGCACCGACAGAAACAACCTTGCAGAAGTGTTACTTGGAACCTCAGCCGAAAGGTGCGGTGTGTTAACAGTACGCCGTATGCATGCTCATTTATTAGGAATTTCCTCAAAAAGGTCAGGTTCTAGTGTGTAATTATCAAGCAGCTTTCATTAACAAAACCTTATTCTATGCTTGGAGTAACATACTTATTGGCAAATAGTGGCGTAGTTTCCTGCCTAAGTTTCCGGCCTACATCAGTTCAGATCGTAATCTTTAAGCGAAGCCGAAGTGTGGCATTTGAGTGAAGTTAAGCCATTGATTATGCCAGCATGACATATTCCCTGTGCTTTCTTTTACCTGTACTTCTATTTCTTAGTATGTACACCGTTGGGAGGCTGTCCTATTAGTTTTGAAGAAGTTTAATTTTCTCCATCCGATGTTCTTTTACTTTGCTGATTTTTACTTCTCGTTCATATATTTGGTCATAATTAAGTGAAATCGAAGATGCAACGTACAGTCCGGTGAGGAAGGTGATTATCGATTTTCTTCCTCTTCGACTAGTATCCAGACAAAAACCTGCTTACTACGCTGATTTAGATTATCAGTTGTTCTGCTGTTCAGGCAATGTCTCGATCGGATATCTTCCGTGGCGTTGTTCTTATGATGATCTCCAACTATATGCACTCTATCGATCTAATAAACGGTGTGTCGAGACGATAGGACTATGCTATGCTTGGGCCGTTATGTCTCTCCGTCGTACTCAAGAAAGGTAGCGTAACGGATGCTACTCACTCACTATTTGAACTATAGTTTGTGGTTAGTCGCTATGGATGCAATTGGAAATCACTTTTGAGGAAACGAAGTTCAACTTTGTTTTGAAAAAGATTTATCAAGTTTCAGTGACATGCAAATTAAGTTTTTATATTCAAATTGGAAAATCGCAGATTGGAGCAAAGAAATTTGCGTTTTTCGTGAAATTTTCAGTGATATTCTGTGCTTCTTTATCTTCTGGTTGTGGTTTAGTTGTGGGTGATTGCAACGTTTAAGGTTGTGCTTCCTTCCCCTCATTCAGTCTACTCAAAGGTTGCCTAGTTATGACGATTTGCTTTCTTAATGTGTATATTTCAACGAAATTGCTCTTTATTGCAATTCATAGTGTTCATGATTGGCATTGGCCACTTGTTTGTCAAAGAAATAATGATTGTTTCGGTTTCAGCACTACTACGAGGAATTGCGTCTTCAGGATCTCAACTATGGAGAAAAAGCGTCCCCTTAATAGTAAAATCGTTAAGCTGTGAGTGTTTTTTCGAGTTTTCAGCGAGGAGGTTTTTTTTTACACGAAGTTGATTCATCGGCTATATTTGCGCCTTCTTATTTAATCAAGATTCATGCAAATTGTGACCCACTTGGTTCAAACGATTCATTTAAATACTTTTAGCTCATCGAATATTGATCGAGCTGCTTAGAGTTGATAAGGAGACCATCCTAGTGTATATAAACTGTTTCCATCGATTTCTTCTATTGCAATATCAAATGATCTTATATTTCTTCTCTTTTGCACGGTCGTTTCTCGTATTTTATTTTGAAGTGAAGTTTCATTTGGACTGAAATATCCGCCATTATTTGTAGCTATCCGCTAACGAATTATGTATTCGGTAAAAAAGAGGCGCAACATGAACGTGATTCATCTGTGCACGATCGTTTCGATCGGATGCGCAACGAGTTCCACAAAATGGGTATGCGACGATCGGTAGATGCGGTCATTCTCGTGCATGAACACTCTTTGCCACATGTCCTTCTTCTTCGTGTAGGACAGAACTTTTTCAAGTTGTAAGTTTTTTTCCCTCACAAATTTTGTTCGATTTAAGAGGATATGGCTTTCTTGATGATTGCCACCTTTCACGCAGTCAATAAGTAGGGCACAAAATGATAGCGACTGATGTAGGCGTACGTGCATATCGACCTTTCCATTCCCGGTCAGACAGAGAGGCCCTACGAGGATTGAGAGGAATAAAAAAGTTTAAGCATCGCTCAGGCCATGCGCTTTTTTCTGACGCCAGAAATTTTGTTATTTCAAAATACCGCAGCCATTGTGTGGGAAAGCCAACGTAGCCTGTACGGATCTATTCTGAATGATGGCGTGTGATATGCTCGCCCGAATTTGTTATTATCCATCGAGTTGTGCAGAATTGTTCCACAAAGTTTGCATTCTAGGTTGTTGTTTCGACGTATTCTGCGTAAAGCTGTCGGAATGAAATGCACAACTCTGCAACAAATTCTAGGACATGTGGATCGCGTGAAGCTTCCCAGCTCGTTTTGCTCTCCTCATGCTCGAAACTCTTCGACTCATTCCACTTTAGCTGAAGAAAATTTCCATCTTACTAACGTCTTAACCCGACGTATTCAAGAGTTCTAAGTGCCAAATATTTTAAATAAAAATATTTCCACTGGAAAACTGTTCGAATAATATAAGAAAAGGCTTCCGAAGAGAATGTTGATTGGTTTTTTTCGACTTTCAGTAAAAGCTTGAATTCACCGGATGCGGCTTACGCTGAAACATTCGAGCATTGCTCGGCGAGTTAAGCCATCCAGAATATTTAGCGCAGTCAGGGCGATGACTTCCTTTCGCATTTATTCTTCGTTCTCATCCTTAATCAGAATTATGCATGAAAAGGTTGCGGGTGCAAATGACAAATAGAGCAGATTTAGTGCTATACAAAAACTCCAAACTGAGGGGATAGGAGTTAGGAAGGAACGCCTTATATTGACGCAGCTCATTGTGAAGCTCGGTTTGATGACTTTTGACGGTGTTTCGATTACAGAAAACGGTAGAAGGATGGTCTTAATGAGTTTCAAATTAGATGAAAGCTGACTGAGCGAGCTTTTAAAGTATGTTGCACGCAGTGGCCAATGCATTTCCAGCCTACTTCTTTTTTGTGGAATTTGCCGGGATTGGTTGAATGCAGCTAAATTTGACAAAATTGGACTTTCAGTGGGGCAAAACTTTCAGAATTCGAGTTTCGAAAAATTCACTATATACTTTTAATCGCGTATCTCGATGCGTCATTTGCAGTGGTTTTCGGGAGCAATAGGCCAAACGGATGTGAAGTTCAGTAATATGCTTGAATATTTATCCGTTTTTAAGCCATTCATAATCATTAGTCATCTCAAAAAAGGATGAATGCGGCAATTTCAGGAGAAGGAATGCGAAATTTTAGCTATGAGGAATTTATGAATTTTTTTTTCTATTCAGCGTAAACGAACGTTTATAATTATCAGCTTTAGTACAACTGATGTTCTGTTGAACTATCGTACTTTATTGGCGCATTTTATATTTAAGATCGAAATGAAAAGCTCGAGGTTTAAGTTTTATGTTGATTCCCATTGTTGGTTAATTTATGTTTAAAAAAATATATTTGTAGTGTCAGATTTATATTCGTATTTTTAGTATACTTATTTCCTAGGCATTTTTTCAACGCTCACTGTTGCAGACCCGGTGGAGAGCTTACTCCTGGAGAAGATGAAGTGAACGGCCTCAAACGCATTTTGACTGAGGTGAGTCTCATGAGTAAACAACGGTTATTATTTGACAGATTTCATCAGAACCCTTATAAAAATATTGGTTCGTTCTTGTTCTTTGTGTTATGCTTTTAGAGATAAAAGTGTAATTGATTAAAATATGAGAACTGTCGAAATCCAAGACTAGCATTGAGTATTGTGTATACCTCACATAGTAAACAGATTTATGGGATAATAAGATCGGCTTATTTGGATACCTAGGAAACTGTTGTCTAGCACATATGGAGCTGGTGCAAGCAACCGTTTATAGCTTCCTTGACCGTACTCCATCCATCATTCCTCCTTCAGTGCCGTCATTGACGGGAGTACGGCGAAATCTCTGTAATAAGTAGCTTTATTTTGTCGATTTTTTTGTTGCTGAAAGTTTAGCTGATCATCTCATCCGATCTCTTTGCTTCGAATTATGGTCCAGAATGAAACTGAACAGTCGCTCCCATTTCTTCAACCCAGTTTCCAACCCTGAGTGTGCAGAAGTTTTTCGTTGTAACCTATATTGACTAGTACTGAAATACGCTTCCACCCCTTTCTTCACCCTTGCCCCAAGTTGACAAAAAGTTCCAATGTTTACTGGATCTAAGGAGTCAAAATTTGTAACGTTTTTTATGACCGGTTCTAAGCGTTGAAGCTTCTTGCAGTCACTTTTGGCAAGCGATTGAAAGGAAAAAACATTGCGCCGTTCGCATCCTGTAATTTGAAATACACTGTAATTGCGAGGAAATGAGGCATTGAGCCCGTATCTGATAGCATAGCTTTGAGCTCTAGTCGTATTTTTGAATGCGGTCCACAGCCGTGTCGTGAGGATTTGCGTTTCTATTCGGCCCGACAAGATGCCATTGACATTTTACGCCTACTGACGTGGAAAGATCCTTGCTTGAGCATGTATCATAGCATGAAGTAATAATCCACCTAGGTGCTGTTTAAGTAAGCTGCTGCTAAGCTACTTAGAGCATTGGGGAAGTAACGTTAGACAGAATCTATGGCCGTTGTCACCTATGCTGCGTTTTTGGCAGTCCCACTTAGAAAAAACAGATGAATAAGATGTTTTAGAATTTATCTTTAGGTGAAGTTTTGTTACTAGAAGAAATCGATATTTGCTAATGTGATGAATATATGACATCAATAAATTGAACTGCAATCGAAACTCCACTAGCGGCTGGTTGTTTCAGTGAAGCTGTGGATGGGATTCATTAGCAAATATTTCCCATTGAATTGCAACTAATATCGAAGAGGAAAAGAACCGTATTTCAGAAATCAGTAAATAGTTGCCAACGATTTGAATTTAATCTTTTTTAGAGTCGAAAACACTCACTCTTAATGAAAAACCCAAACGATCGACATATCGTTTGGAAAATTCTTCCAATGTAGCGCCTGAGGTTGAAACTTCTCGTTTTTTTGGAATTTGGAAAATTTGGTTAATTCTTCTGCCGTTTAGATTTTTGGTCGTGCTAGTTGTGACGAAAATTTGATAAATGATCAATGGAGTATAGCGGAGGAAATTGCAAATTGGTGGCGTCCAAATTTCGATCCACCTCGGGTAAGATGTCGTTACCTTTTTTTTATCGTTTTTCTGTTTTTTTCATAGAGAATCGACGGGTCCGATATAAAATGCATTTTGAGCACTGCAGTGCTTAATCGTACTATTAAAGCACAATCTAACACAGCAGCTGAGGCTGAAATTTCGTGTTCTCAACATAGATTTCAATAAAATTCATCCAGTACAGAGTGCATCAATCGAGATCTTAGATGGAATTAAACAGCAAAGGAAGAGTGGTACGCCACATAAGCTGTTTAATTTCGTGTTAAAAAGGCTTGTTACGTTATCAAGCCTCATGTACTCATTAAGCTGATGGAAGATGTTTCACATGAATTAAAGACAATCCATTTCATTATGTCCTGTGACGAGGCGCATAATGGAAACTTGTGTAAGCCATATAGTGCAATTGCAAAAACCCTTCGCAGTCGGAGATCCAGAATTTGTAATCACATCTTTCGACTTGCCCTTTCATTTTTCCGACCTTGTAAACTCCTATTTTGCACTAAAGGTGGTCTATAAGCAGATGACGACAACTGATGTGGTTGGTTTCCCATGGAAAAGAAACCATCGTTAGAAGCGCATAAAGACATTTGATTAGCGAAGATAAAACCGAAATAGTGGTTTTATGGGGTGATTACAAATACGTTTGCCAGTCAACAGCGAAGAACTTCGGGCTTGAGAGAAACTTCACATGCAAGAGGCATTCTTTGCAAATGAACAAAAATTGCTCCGAAAACGTATTTCATATTAAAGCAGCACTTCTGATATCACCCGAAAAGACACCGCACTGCTCTTGGAGAAAGCTCTTGTCGTATCTGAAACACAACCTTAGTCGTATAAGGTCAGAGCAACGGTGAGAAAATTAGATGAGCTGCAGAATGTAGTAGATGTGTACGAAGAATAATGCACAATTTGGACAAAATTCTACTACTTCTCGAGGTTGGGAGAGATTCGTCAATGAACAGCCACTGAGAAAATCAAGTTTCACAAAGTCGGCGACATCATTGAGTCAGTTATCATCTCAGCGGCCTCAACTACCTACCCTGGAAATCTCCGGAACAAGTTCACTTGTGGAGCAAGTAGGGCTGTTAACCATTAAAAAAACCCTCAGATGTCAGCCAACAGTGTACATGAATCGATGAGTATTTTTACCGTAACGGTGCATGGAAACAATTCGAGCAATTAAATCATAGTTTCAGTTCCTTTATCATGCGCGTTAAAATGTTTTTCGCGAAGCAGTGAAGAGCTGCATCCCGGATTAAGTGGGCATGCCAGAATTAATGAAAACCACCATAGATCAATTAGTGGACGAACCAGCTCGAGTTGGATACTTTGAAATACTTTCAACTCACCGTCGACCACTGTATTTTTTCTCTTGGATTGGCTTTCCACTTCGTTCATTCCGGTATCGGAACATAATAAAATTGTCTTCAGCGTTCAATATCATTTTTTATAGTTTGTGGTAATAAGTAGTCGCCACTAAAGATGAATAGGACCGTTAGCAAGTGTTGCATTTCAACAATTTGATTCGTTTCGATTGGTCAGCTGCTTATTTATTTTTGCATTTGGAATTGTGCAGGAGAGTTTTATAGTAAACAGCGTTTCATCTGTATTTCATATCGACTCTTATTAATTCGTCAGATGCTGAGGACGGACGAGTGGAAGTGTTAATGAAAAAGGATTGTTTTACAATTGGATTACTTGGTAATAGTGATTTGAAGGATGTTGTCCAGAGCGATGTGTTGGCCGAGTCATCCTCTTAGATGAAATATGTTGCACCAGCCTTGTATTTTTATGTATTTCAGACCATCAGGTTCGCAATGATCCCTTTTTTAGTGTTAGAGAGAAGACGAGGGAGTATAAAGGAGGATCTAGCCCATAGATGTACGTTTATTATAGGAAAAGCCGTAATATCTGGGATACTATATTGCAACGAGTTTATTACAACTAATGACTCATTAAATCAGTGTCTCTCGATCTCGAACATGGCAAAAAACTATTTCTCTCATAACGGAGTCTACTTAATCGTGATGAAAAAGACCATCCGGTCACTTTCCCTTTCAGCATTGACAGTAGATCAGCGTGTTCTGATAACCTTGAAAAAAGTTGCTCACATCTGACACAATATAAAATCCCGCGATACAAGATAGTGTCCTTTTCGAATTTTAATTCAGCGTTATGTCTTGGAGAGACGAGAAGTGAAGAGGTAATGAGAAATGGAAAGAGTTCATCACGTTCGTTTCATTTGCTTCCTAGGATTATAGATAGACATCTCAAGCTACTGGCGAGACTGCAAATTATGAGTGTTTAGGCAGTGACGAAGTAGAAACCGGGATTGCGAGTATTTGCTACTGATGGAAATATAGTGATGCTTTGGAGCGGGGAATGAGGAGGCGAAAACATGGGCAACACGATTTACTTCTTTTTAGCGAAAGTTCTGGCTGATTTATGCGCAAATGCGAAGAATTTAGCAATTTTCGATTGTTACGCGATGTTAGATGGATCTCAAATAAGCAATTGAGCAGTAGTCCTATGAGATGTAGCCAAGTCTGAGTGAAAAAATGCATTTTTTCTTAACTCGAATTGGTGGCATCTGAAGTGGCTTCAAAATTAACAGGTGATTTTCTGCAGAAACGGGTTCATTTTCCTATGCAGTCTTGTCTTCCTTAAGTATCCTTTGCAGTATCCATATATCCCGGCGCACGTGACTCAACCGAAAGAGCAGACGAAGCTACTGCTAGTGCAGTTGCCTCGAACTGCGCTGTTTGCCGTGCCGAATAATTACAAGCTGGTTGCGGCACCGATTTTCGAGTTGTTCGACAATTCAGCATCCTATGGTGTACTTATTTCCAGCATTCCTATGATCTTAAGCAGGCAAGTTTATATTGCTATTTTCCAGTGGGATGCGTCAAGTTTCTATGAAATTTTGCATGTTTGAGGAAATTCGCCGCTTTATTTGCTCTTGTCTACTAATATTTTGTTCATGAAAAATTTACTGCTTCAGACGTTAGACGCATTTCTTATCTTTCTCGTAAGAGAAGTTTGTTAAAGTCAGAATATCAGTTATATCAGCTAGAAATTAAAGCTGTTATATCAGCATTTTCTAGAACATTTTTATGTGAAAGATAGCTTTGATCTTTGAAGGAGCTAATGCATTAATTTTGACGCCGTAGAATTGGATTTTACACCTGGATTTCACCTGTAGATGGTCTAATATTTCGGTGTGTACTAAATAGGTTGTAGAAATGCTGAACGTTTCTAGCAGAATATCTTTTGTCGATTCTTTGAAAGAGTTCGAATCCATCCAATCTGAGTATTCCATTGTATCTATTAAGATTTTTAGATTCAATTTCGAGTACCTCAAGTAGCCAGAAGTGATTTCGATGAATATATACGAAATAGAACGGCTTCATTCTATTATTCCTCTTATTATCGATCTCTTTTATGTTTTGATATGACTGTGGAAATGATTGTGGCCCTTTATTAAATGATTCTCAAAAGCGTTTGAATTGATCGTATTTAACGCATTAATTTTGAGAGGTGAGCAAAAAGATTTTCGTTTTATTTCATGAGAATTACTTCAGAGTTTCAAATGTTATCACAAATTGATGCTAACTTATGTGCACAAAAACTATCTACTTGTTGTTGTTGTGGTTTCTTTTTCTACGAGAGATAGGTCGGACTTTGAGCGATTGAGTTCTCTTTGTGGATTTTGTCGTTGTATTCATTATTGTGGTTATTTTTGTGTTTCATCTGGATTTATGGCGTTGATTTCTGTTTCGGTTTTCTTTCAATGCTGTCTTATTGCTTTCTCGGAAAGTGCTTCTTCATAGTTGAATAAAAAAACGGATTTGAGTCCCGTGTCTGGAAACCGTATTGTACAACAAAAAGCAAGCAACTTCACTACCAGATCTCAATTTTAATTTTATTAGCCACCGATATTAGCCGTTGATTAAGCATTAGCCTCGTTGGGGTCTGGTGGATTTTACCGAAATCTTATTTTACTAAATACTTTTCTATCTCATAGAGCAAATCAAATTTAGTGCTTCTCATTCGTAGTTGAATGGCGTCATCTCTTTTTCTTAGTCGATAAAATGCCGAATATCTTTGGGTTATTTTTGATCACAATTCTTTTTCTTTTTTGAACTCTTGGCCAGAATTACATATGGTTACAGTGCATTATATGTCGGTCGTTGTTGAATTTTCTGATGTCCTCGGATAAGGATCGTTTGCACGTGATGGTTATGCAAATTGTCGGTATTTACGTTGTTTATTCTGTCGTTCTCCATTTCCGACGTCCCATCGATGACCATTTTTCACTCATCTTTGTTATTTCAAAGTAGTGCAGTATTGAAGATGCATCTAGTACAATTATAGCGGTTCTAACTCCACTGGTAGTATCTCATAAAAAAGGGATTATGAATTGCATTTGCATAAATGGCTTGAGATACTGCTGCCCTAGTTTTATGTCACCTTGAAACGAAAATAAAAATAAGTGAATGGCATAGCCTACGCTTTTTACAGATCGCAATTTCAGACCAACTGCGCAAGCACTACGTGGAATGCCACTTTAGGGAAGCTGGCACGGTTTGTGCTTTCGAGTTTCTGCCCACCAGGGACGATCGCTCATTCAAATGCCTGGGAAGTGATAAGATGCGCAACATATAGTTTCCACTTAAAATCGATTTAGCTTTTCAAATTCTCGAACAAACGATCTCTCCTTGGTGCTGTTGTGGCCCCTTAACCACAATCTTGCGTTGTTTACAACATATCTGCAGAAACAAAGTTGGTTTTATGAATGTGGTGGAGCTCCCTTTTCCCTCTGGACTTCCTGCTTCCCATCCAGTCAAGTCTCCGGCAAACTGTTCCCAGGTTTCTTATTGAGTCGTCAACTCAAATCGCTATTATATGAGCTCTTCTGTGCAGCAGGAAACCGTCCCCAACCGAGGAGCAGTTTGTTGGCGACTTTATCGTCACGAGCAGCCCAATCCATTTCGGAAGTTCCCGACAAGTTCCCTTCCAATAAGTTCTCCGACGTTCTTTTTCGTGTCCCTTCCTCTTACTCAAGGAGTTTCATTGAATGAAAAATCAACATATAATTCCAGCTGTAACTCGCAGATAAAGTCTCTCATACGGTCCATGGTTTCCTGAGACTACTTTGATGGATGGACAATCACACAGGTCGCCGCATTGCGCTCTTGTGAACCTTAGACATGAAAGTTTGAGTAAGCTGTTTGCACAGTCGCACCTCAACAGCTTCGGCACTGGGGATGGGACTGGCAGATGGAGGAGTTTCGGAGAACATCTGGAAACGTGGTTCATGTGCTCAATTCTGCGAAGCAAAACTCAAAAAGGAAAAAAATGAGGCAAATCCTCTCAACCGCAACAAGTCGACTTGAATAAGACGGCAAAGGTAGCAGAGGAATTGAAAGCAAAGAAAGAAGACTTGTGCAACCGAACAACTTTCCTGTGCGTCCAGTTTCCTCTGGTAAAAATCTTTTGTGGTCCTTTTCCGTTAAACTTGAGAGCATCTGAAAAAAAAAATGAAAATTACGGAACCTTGTACGTAGTGGGTTCGAACCTTCATCATATATCAGCTATAAAGTGCTGTTCAGGACGCGCCAGACAAATATGGACCCGTTGGAATCCGGTATGAACTACTTCCACGTAACCAAGAGCTTCAGTGCTTTGCGTGTTGAAACTGTTACCGACATATAGACATATATGAATATGCACTAGTTACGAACGTTGCGAACGCAGCTTTGTAGAAACATTCGGAAAGGATTCAGCGGTCTTCTCATTGTGAGGCTTAGAAGGTCGGCAATCGTCCGCGAACAACAAACGAATGAAACAACAAGAAAACAACGAAGCTCAATGCTCTCAATGAATAAATCTTACCATCTTCACCTTCATCTGAGGTACTCTGAGGTTTGTTTTAATGGCCCTCCCCACCTTCATTTAAAGTTGATTTTTCTAAACCCACATTTTCCATTCTCTTCGAAGTTCTTACACATCATTTTTACAATTTTTTCGCCTTTATTATCAAATGTATTTTTCATATTTTTCCCGATCGTTATTGTAGCGCCAACGAGAGAAGTTATAATGCGATTTCCCAAATTGTTGTTAAGAGAAATGGAAAACTAACTTCACTTCAATCTTCATTTTTCACAGCACAGCAACTATATACAACGAATGAAGATGGAACAATGCGGTCAGCATTCCACTGTTAACAATATAACTGCAATATCTGTCAGTTGACGCCAGGATGTAACACTTCAACTTAGAGGATAGCATTTACGAAAATATTACAGGTACGAGCGGTGTATGAAGGATGGAGGCATGGCACATTGTAGCAAAAATGTGAATTCACCTAAGACCACATAAAAGTGGCGTCTGTAGCGCTAAATACGCCGTTAGAGACAATTTCATTCTGTGCATTTTCCTAAAATATTTTCCACTTCGAAAAGAAGAATTCCATTCAACTTTCGTCTCACCGAAACCTTCGACACCTCATTGAAACAGCAGCACGGTTAACGCAGATCGCACTTACCTGGACTCACATTCCACAAAACATCGCTTCCAATACACTACATATCTACAACATGCATACATCTTGGCAACTTATTAGTTCGATCGACCAAGTAGATTCTATCAAAGGGCAAATTTTCTAACGCACAAAATGTCGCTAGTTTCTATTTCGCCCATTATTACAACAAAAATTCAGTCTCCTCAATATTATAGCAAAAAAAAGGAAAATCGCTCACTCACTTCACCAGAACGAATTATTGTCTACAAAAACTTAAAAGAATAAGAAAGTCCGTAAGGTCGTCCCATTAATTCCTGAAAATGAAAATCAGACCTTAAGCCATAAATATACTAATCAGACCTTAAGCCATAAATGTACTAATCAGACCTTAACCTATAAATATTATTGGGAATTATCGATACTTTATCACTTAAATCGACTCGAACACTGCATGAACTTTCATCAAAAACAGAAACTAGACACAGAAGAAATGTGAAACATGAAAGACAATAAAATGAAAATTATCGAAAGACGATATCCAAATGGGTGCAATTTCATTAATAACACTTCTTGCACTAATCAGTAAATGAGAATAAAGCTCCGCTCCCCCAATATTCAATCCCATAAAAACATTAAAGACTACTTCAACACACTTCCAAAAATGCAGAGACTACGTTGTTTCCCAAATATAAATCAATTATTTTATTCTCAATATTATTATACTTAAAATTCCTTGCCTATTTCCTCCTTACAAATACAAACGTATGTGAAAAACGCAAACGCAATATCAATGAAGATGAGTCGTGTCGAAACATGCCATTAAAAGACCACCGGAACAACCAATAATGGGCATCTCAACGAAGTACAATTCGATCGGCATTCAAAAACGTCCGAATGGCGAATTGCCGACTACTCTAAGTTTCAACTGTTCATATACCTCGCCCATACGAACCTTCATCTTGGCGATTAGTGAGGCAGGGACACAGAACGACACTCGCTCGAACTCCGCTGCACTACCGCTGAAAATATGAAATTTATTATCATAACTAATATAAAAAAGTATCGAGATTTTCCACAAATTAGTGCCCATAAAAAATCGCGATGATGATAAATGCATTTCTTGCACGTCTTATTCAGTTATTCCCAAGCACTCAGCAAGATTTTCCAGAAAAAACGAACAACCACAGTGAAGAAACGGTTCAAGTATGATACCGTTGTCTACTGTTTGCTTTTCTGAAACATTTTGCCCTTCATAATCGGCGATCGCTGCATTGCAAGCCGAGTTCCCTCACCTACTTCACTGCTTTCTAATTCATTCATACCGTGGAAATCAAACAGTTTTTTTGTTTCCGCGGTGACTTTCGATTCTATATGCTTTAACACCGCTTTGAGGAGTTAGGATGGAAATGCGACTAGACAACTGCAAGTGAAATAAGCAAATAAAAACGGATACTTACACTAATCTGTAGATCGCAGCACTATTACATACCCAGTAAAATCATAACCAACCACGTCGAAAAATCATAGGGTCTCTAAGCGATGAAATATTGGGACGGGAGAGAGATGGAAGGATTCTCTTCGCAAACTTTTGGACAAAAAACGGTTCATGAGGGATTCTCGAGTTTTTTCCCAGCCGACAAACATTACGTGGATCATACGACTTGGTTGTAGACTAAAACAATGACGACTAAGAAATCTCATTCTCAAAGGACGTCTAACAATTGTATTTTTATACGGACGACAAGTCACTCAGATTTGAAGACGATTCGCATAGAAAGTGCACACTTCATCACCTTTAATAAAACGAATTAAGCCAATAATTCTCAGCGTCGTCTCAACAGTGCTCAACTATTCAACTTTATTCGTTAAACAGCAAAACGACGGTAAAGTCTCATTCCAATTTTCACGTTTCTAGTTGACAATGCACGCGAACGCCCAGGAACCTTTGACACTGAATCAATTTGCAGAAACGGTATAATAATTTTAAAGTCTGAGCACTGCGGTGATGGGTTCCCTCATTCACAATCTCCGAGCTTACAGTGTCCGCAAAAAGATGAGCAAGCACATCAAATGGTGACGCAAGACACTAGTCTAAGGCTATCTTTCAAGCTTTGGCTATCAACGGTAACTTATGCTCCATGGAAGAACCACAAACCGATTCGAATCACTTAAATTTACTATAAGAACACATATATAATGCGACTCACTAAATCAAAAAAAATTTTTTTTGAAGTAATGTTGGCGATGTAACTGACCCACAATTATAGAAGCTTTGATGAAAAGGGTCGAAGATTAGAAGATGAGGTGCGATCAGATGAGGAAGTGGTGTATGTAGATCGAAAACAAAACAAAAAGACATAAAAATGCATAAGGAAGTAGCCAAAATGAAGAAGACAATTGAGCATACGTGTAATTTTCCAATGCCGCAATTTCCACGACGTCTTCCAGCATCATAATAAATATTTTCCCGGATAGCCGTGTTGTGAGCCGATTTTCGATAAGCCATGCACGGTCATCCTCATCACCCACGTACTAAAAACAGCAATGAACTAAATATTATGAAAAACAATGAAGTGAACTCATAATATAGCAGACACCATTTCCGAGAAACGCATATTTTAAAGGTCAGCATTTTGTTAGCTCACCACAGGCATAATGCCGACAGCCAATTTCCATCTCATCTCACAGTTGTGGAGCACTCTGCGTTATATTCAGACTCCTATACTAAAAACTAAACTCACCTACCAACTTTAAAGAACCACAGTCATCTCAAAGTGTCCTCGAAACTGTTGCAAATCAGCTGGCAGGATAAACGTCTTTGCATTACCTCTTCCGATCAGCCAGCTTCTGAATTACTAATGGGTAATAAACAAACGGAATAATATCTTCACGTTCTCCTGACTCAAGTCCTCTAAACGAAGCCGTTTTCACGAGACTGTGCTTGGGCCCGTCTGCCGATCTGGTAGCGCGAACTAAGAGACAGCTGGATGTTAGGTTATGAAATTTGATGCATAAAAGTAGATGTCCTACGTCCTAAACCACACTGACCCATCATTTCCGGAAAAATTCAGAAAAAACTCGCAGCAATTTACACCAATCGGTTTTCCACATTACACCAGGTAGCAAAAAGGGCGCATCTCTTGCAGAAGGTATGAGTGAATTACCGGTTGACTAAAACATGAGTATGTTACTTCACATGTTTGTTATTTACGTCCAACCCAAAAAACTGATCAGTCAAATGACCACGAAGAAAGCGAATATCACCCCAAATCTTCTGGTACGCTCCCCCTACGCCTGACCCAACAGACAAAAAAAGAAACCCCATCAATGTAGCTTGTATGCAAAATTTTGCCAAATTCAAAAGAAGCCTTTTAAAGCTGGTGAATCAACACGAAAGGCGGGATAGTCCGTGGCCATAGATCTGACCTTTCGATGAGAATCAACTTAATGAAACGAACCTATAAATCAATGTTGGGTAATAACTAAATCTGCAAATAAACTGCAATTATTCCCACAAAACATCTATGAAATATCGCGTTCAGTCGAATAAAACCACTAACACGAAACATGCGTGGATATTTCGCATAAAGACTGCCACGTTGTGCGGTGGACAATAAACGTGAAACCTTCGAACCGAGAATGAAACGAGTCGATGCATTCACCCGATCGGCATTCCACTTAAATTTAACACATTACTGATAAAATATCTATTTCATTGAATCATTGAGACTTTCAGCCTGAATTCCGTATTTAGGTGGCTCAACGAAAAGCACAGGGCTGAGACAAAAACTGATATTTAAATTTTAGCTGCCTCTATCGAGAAATAAAAAAGCGCAGCTCGTTTTCCTTGCACTTATATATTTGCTTCTTACGAAACTCACGCCAGCTGAAAGTGTCCAGATGGACACATACAAAAACATTCACAGTGATACTCTCTTCATCAAATAGTTTCAACTGATGAAAACCACTCAGGCAGAGCTGAATTCAAAAATCGATGCAAATGCAAAAACAGTGCTCACCAATCTCATTTAAAGTTCCACCTATAAAAGGGCAAAAACAACAATAATTTTATTCCCGAACACAATAAAAGCACGGCTTCACTGATTTCATGTCGTTTCTCTCCACATGAAGTGTGAAAATGAAGCTGTTCTCCTGGCTTCATTACGGAGCGCTTCTATTGCAAAAGTTAATCGACGGCACATCATTATCCAAGAGAATGCATCAACTCCCAAACCTTTTGCCTTAACTCCAAATTACATCAAGACGTTCCCACTGAAACGGCTGCCGTTCAGGACATCTACCAATAAAGGGTAGTAGTATTTAAATATATGAAAAGATTTGCCTTTTCTGCTTCACGAGCCGTTATTGCATCATTTGATCGCATAAGTGGTGTACCACTTCGCCCACAGTCCACATCAGTCTAAAATCAACATCAACAAAGGCAAGCTGGATAGAAGGTTCCACAACTAATCCCAGATATAATAGGCCATAAAATAATGTTGTTTAAATAAAAACCCTCAAAATGTCTGAGAGGAAAGTGGACTCGTTTTTTCGTGAGCGCAGAGGATGAAATAACACTGCCATGAGATAATGCACTTTATTGATCACGATCTTCATATTCTGGGAACAGATGTAGAACTACCAGAGAGACAAGCGAAAGCGAAACAGAAATCAAACGTCCCACATTTCAATTGTTTGCATCTGCAGAAAAATCGATAACGTTAAAGGAAACTACCATACAACGACAATATACGTTCTCTCCCCCTTCCCTCTCACCTTTCTCGAGTATCCACATCAATGCATCTCTCTGCAATCAAAAATTTCCCAGTCTTACAACTCCACCATCATAAAAAACATCTTTTGGTCACTAACCGCTAAAAGTTCACTGTGACCGATCCATTTAGACAACTCATTTTCATACTACATTAAAATGCTATTTGCAGGGATTTCAATAAGCCTTACAGAACTTCGTTGATATAGATGGGCAGATAAGCGCCTGTTTCTGCCCGATAATTTCGACACATCATAGAAGCGGTATGCGCATTAAACAAAGATCGAGAAGAAGAGAGGCTAGTGGGGGATCAACTAGAGATATGAGAGAAATAGGCCTTACTTTGCGCGGTCGTCCCCTTTTCCTACCGCGAACTGCAGGTGCATGTACATTGGGTTGTTGGGCAACAGTGCTCATCACACTCGCCTCACTTTCGACGTCCGAATCAAATCCACGGCAACTGAAAAACCAGCGATTAACCTCCCGTACATCACTATATATAAGTGATGTCATATTTAAATGCTTCTGTCTGCAGCTTTGTAAGAAAATTATACAAAACAGCGTAATATATATGAGTGCTTTAAATTCTTACATAAGGATTTCAATTTAGTAAACAAGCAGACGATGCAAATACCGTTTACTTAATTATAAAACGTTCTCACGTCTTTAGACAACACTACCTACTAGACTGTAATTATTCGTTAAAGCTCTAAGTTACGAAAACAGGGTCGCTCACCTTGGAGGGTCGAATTCCTTTAATGGGTCAACAGTTTCAGCAGGAAGAAAGGGTGTTTTCGCTGATTCTAGAATGTTCCGACACAACTCCTTTATGTCTTCATCCGAAACTTCCTATAATTGTAAGAACAAGTTATGAAAAATAAGCTATTTATAGGAGAGCATCGGAAAGCTTGAAGAAAGAAAACAGCCTTATGCTGATGGCACTGACGGAGTGTCGGTAAATCTGCATGCAGAAGAGAGCACTGACAGCTTCTCCCTCGCCTATTCCCTTGGTTCAAATAAGAAAACTTCTGACGCCAAACGACCTTTCCAGGGAGGTATATTTCTGCTGCGAAAACTGCATATTTATTGTGATATTAAAATTACTCCTCTTTTTTCTCAACGCTTGAAATCTACCTTTCATTCCACATCCACGATCCTTCCCCATCTTTGCTTAGAAGCCTCGGGCTTCCAGGCTTTCCGGCTTTCAAGAACATTGTTACAGTGATAGGCAACAAAACGTTACCAGGAAGATATTAGTGACCGTCAATAAAATGAGCATCAGGTATGGGTAAGGCTCTCTGGGCACCATTTTTTGCAGTAATAATGCTATAATGCGAATGAAGTTCAGTAAAATTTTCGGGAAGAGCAAACAAAACAGATATTACTTTGAATTGCTTTCCTTCTTGCCTGTAATAGTAAGAAGAAAAAAAGACGAAGAAACGAACATGTCCATTGCGTCGGAGATTTTCGAATGCCGGCGAGAAGGTAGTTCGTACATGACGATCGAGAACCTGACGAAACTCTTCAGTCATCTCCGCTTGAAATACCTCAAACACAACCTCTAAAATACCATTAGAAGAAAAACCCAACAACTGCAATGTCTGATTTGTGAACATGAATTCTTCCACTAATTAGGAGATATCATTGAGCAGTTTATTTTTTCTCTGCTTAAAGACAGTCAGTTGTGCTTTTGCACTAAATTCCTTTAAGAAAGCAAGCAATCCAACTAGAAAATAAACATCAAACACTTAACCCGAATATCTTATGAGTAATTTATAGGTAACGGCTTAATGAGAATATAATAATTTCTTTGATAAATATAAGTAAATATACTGTGAAAGGAAATCCGAGTCCTCATCTCAACAAAAGAACCTCCAATCTGCTTTCATTTTAATTAATTTATTAACTAATTAAGCAAAACATATAAGTGAAATCACCGAATACCCGAATTTCCAGAAAAAGATCTATATATATATATAATACATGATAAGTAAAGAAAATAAAATTGCTTGAAACAATAAAAGCGCTAACTTGTCTCATAAGATCAAGCGATTTGCTTGTATTTTCGGCCATATTGGTTTTATTTCTGCGAATAGTTTGTTTGAGAGAGTTGATCTTCGCATTGCTGCCCTCACCCATCGATCGTAACAATCCCTCAAGAATCTCGATTCGCAAATTCATTTTATTTCCATTCCCATTTCCTGTACCACCTCGTTCGAACATCGCTGTCGAAACTTTTGTAAATCTATAAAATCCGAATGAAACAGAATCAAGGCGATCGAATGGGATTTTTATCGCAAACTGATTGATGGCTATACTTTCACCTAGTCCATGCAAATAGGCTATAGGGTCTGTTAGTGTGTTTCTCGGCATTCCAGTGGCTGTTGTTGCTCATTACTTCAATGAAACTCTTCACGTATCAGAAACGATGGCAAATATCTCAAGATGAGTTCAAACAAGCTGAGATCATCCAACGTTTGCATTATATGATATAATTATCTTGTAATAGTAATCGCCTTCAATAAGTGCCCAATTCCATATTTCATATTCATCTCACGAATAAACAGATCCCATAGCATTGCTATTATAATATGAACATCTAAAGTGATTGCAAACTAACATTGCAAATGCAAAAATTTCCATGAGGAAGCAAACGCAAATCTGCTAAGTGATCAGCATTTTCGGCGATTCAGATCTCAGTGAACGACGTCGATTCGCTATTCACGTATACAAAACAATAGTAAAGCTTTAATATATGTCATAAAAATCAAAAGCCTTTAGAAGATGGTTCCGGTTGGTGCCGGTTTGGGGTGCCGGTTGGTGCCGGTTTGGGGTGCCGGCTGGTGCCGGTTTGGGGTGCCGGTTGGTGCCGGTTTGGGATGCCGGTTGGTGCCGGTTTGGGGTGCCGGTTGGTGCCGGTTTGGGGTGCCGCCTGGTGCCGGTTTGGGGTGCCGGTTGGTGCCGGTTTGGGGTGCCGGTTGGTGCCGGTTTGGGGTGCCGGCTGGTGCCGGTTTGGGGTGCCGGTTGGTGCCGGTTTGGATGCCGGTTGGTGCCGGTTTGAGGTGCCGAAGATGATGCCGGTTTGCAAAAAAAAAACCCATCTAGGCCTTACCCGGGTAGGATATAAAATAAAAGCGCCTTAGAAATTTTATAGCATAAATGAATTTGAGAAACTAATAACGAATAATATTACATCGAATAGAAATGTATTTCTACTATGAATCCTACGCTTCAAATATTATTTATTGCTGTCATCTGCAATTGACGAATTCGTTTCAAAGCTCAGTTTTCTTATAAAAGTGACAACTTCACTAATAAAAGAAATGTAAAAATAAGGCAAACAATAGAAATGCGCTTTATTGTTAGGAAAAGCTTTGTCAGAAATTCTAAAGTGGTGGAAGTAAACTGCTGGAATCTTCATAGTCATAGATTATTACAGCAGTTGGCTGAAATAACTGTCCAGTTATATCAATTTGCGTTAGAAAATATCCTGGAAGATATATTTATGTTAGAAAATATCCTGGAAGATATATTTATGTTAGAAAATATCCTGGAAGATATATTTATGTTAGAAAATATCCTGGAAGATATATTTGCGTTAGAAAATATCCTGAGAGATATATTTGCGTTAGAAAATATCCTGGAAGATATATTTATGCTAGGAAATATCCTAGAAGATATATAGTGTACACCATAAGTTGAGGCGGAATCTTGTAAGCTATAAGAATCCTTTATTCCCATAAAATAGAAAAATCGAACGTATCGGATTACTACGACCACGAAATGCCACGGTATGAACCGTCCAATAGAGAAAGATAGGGCATCACATCACGTGCCACTTGACAAATCGTCGATTCATCGGCATTCTTAGTCGCCAAGAGGTCTATTCCCTCTCATCGCAGTTCTATGAAACAAAATGCAACGTCGCTAAGGAAGGTAATTGAGTTTAGCCAAAGAGCGTAATCGAATCGTCGTTTTAAGGTGACCTTTGAAACTTTAACAGCACAAAAGTCACCTTCAGTCAACCGTCCCCCCTCCCCCCAGCAACATTCGCTTAACATTAAATCACAACAACGGTCAAATATCTGATTTTCTTCAGAGATAGTCGAAATATTCCCAAATACTTCATGGGAACTCTTTGTTAGAGCTTCCCACTGCATCTCGATCCTTAATGCACACCTAGTAGGCATATTCTCCTTGTGTATTTGAAAGGAAGAACGAACGAAACGACTTTCAACTGCCTAATTGCTTCATTCAAAGACTTATTCAATATGCTGGTTATAGCCGCCGAACTTCACTAAACTTACTTCACAACAATACTCAACCAACTATGCTACCTCATCGAAGACAACGTTCATTTGTGAGAGACATATACTCCATCCTGTATAAGGTAACCGTTCCTGAACTCTTGATTTGCATTTTACGGGCATACAACATCTCATACCTTGACTCTTAGCTCAAGCTGCATGAGGTCGACATTTGCTCTCAGATCTCGACTCTATAGTTACATCCCTGAGCATTACCCTTGAAGTGGTATTAACCATTCTTTGAGAGGTAAAATGCCGAATCGAGAAATTTATTCAACGAATATTTCAAAGCAAACAACTAAAAATAGCAATAATCGTGCAATCAGACAGTGAACGATTAATGGGATAATCATTCGGATCTTCAGATAGACATAAACTCTCAACTTTCACATACGTTCAACATTACGAATGCCGAGTATTTGGAAACAACTCGCAATTATATCGGCGGTAACTTGACAAAGAACAAGACGATGATAGTAAATCGTCGTATTACCTGCAAAGTGATTCTATAAAATTGCTTTCGCACATCTCACATTCAACAATCGAATAAAAAAGTCTCGAACAAACTCCCTTCTCCAATTTAGCTGCCCGTCTTCGCAGGCTGAAACTTCAAAAAATCCCTTTTAACTTTTATGATCGTAAGGATTATAGAGAATTTATGGCATATATAATACTTTCAGGTTTACTATTAAATTCAGAAATTGAAGGTTATTCGAATATTGCTCATTAATTCGCCCACTGTAGAACGTGTATATGACATTTTACCCACTAAAGCTTCTCTCTTCGAACAATCTTCCACTCTCTAATATCCTACGGTGGAACTAATCACTTCTCAGAAGTAACTCCTTGTACCATAAAAACAGAAACTACGAAATGTTCTATGAAGTTATAGTTCTAGCTCTTTAACTGCTACAATTTCGGATGCAAATACCAACTGCTGTAAGTTCAAAACATCGAGAAGTTCACGATCCCCCGAATCTTATTTGCTCTGAAAGATTTCCAACGGATCAATCTCTTGCATTGAAAGACTAAAATTCCTCTTTTTTCATAGAAAAATACTTCAAAGTGGAAGGAAGGCTTTCCACAAAATGCAAGAATCTTCTATACGCCATCCTCTTCTCCCTCTCCACCCATCCTCTCTTAAAACATTCAAAAATAACTTAGAAAAGAGATAATTCAATTTCATTTATTTAATTTTCTACATTCATACATATTATTAACTGAAATGAATGCACAATACAGTTGAAATTGAAAATGGGTAAATAAGAACCTTCACGATCTTTGTGGATAACATAACACTCGTTGTAGAAGTCATGAAAGGTGGTTGCCAATGAATATACATAATCACACACCTGCAAACCTTTCGGATACATAAGATTGGCGATATATGACAAGATCAATACCTTGAAAATGAACATCAATAAGGAATTCCACTTAGTCTGATTGCATTTCCATGCTTGAAATTTTCCATATCATTCAAACTCTTCATTTAAAAGACTAATGAGCTTTATTCGTATTTTTCAGCCGCAACCCTTGAGAAATTGATCGTTTCAGAGAAATATATCCGATATTTGGGAGGAATTTCAGTATCTATCATATTTCCCGTTGCCGTATATAAGTAATTTACTATAAAGAAACACATCAATTTGTTATCTAAAAGGCTTATCTTAATGTAAAATATCGAATTTCACATTTTTATTCCCATTCAGTCAAAAAATTGCTTTAAGAAGCAAAAACCGATAGTCGATTCAGCCACAAATAGCGATCCATTTGCTTTCCAAATAAGAGTCTTACCATGAGAGCACTACCACATACTCATATCTCCACTCCTCAATTGTGGAATTTCGAAGAAATTCATTGAAGCAATTCAAAAAACGACGATGCAACGCCAAACAGCAACACACTCAGAAGATTTGCAAGACAACGACGAGTAAAACTCTTTTTTGCATATTTCGATACCAACATACTGAACTTTCTTGCGAACAAGGAGGGCAATGAAGAAGTAGCTGAACCAGATAGAGGCTGAGGTGGGGTTGAGAAAGGATTTGAAACTGGAACTGGAAGCGAAAGCATAGCGGAAGGGAACCTAGGGAAGAAGAATATAACTCGAGAAATGGCAACGTACCGGTATAAAAATAAAGATAAAATAGGAACCTGATGCAAAAATAGCGTATCAAGAACCGTTAAAATACAATCGGAGAATTTGAGGATCGCTTTCGCCAATTTATATTCCGCTTCATGCTCTAGTGGCAGACCACCTTCTGGAAGATTTTCTGCGTAGTCGATGATTTGCTCTCGTGAGATGCCAGCATTCCGACAAATCGACCTAAACACAGTCTCATAAATAATGGATTCACTTATATAAATCCTCAAAACCAATGCACTGAATAATCATTTACTCACCGTATACAACACTGACAAATAATACTTCAACGTTCTCTATGAAGAAGAAACAATATTTGTTGTCTCATAATTCCCTGACTATTAGCTCCTCTATCGCTCCTACACTAGAAAAAACACCTTCATAATGCATATATAACCGAAAAAAGGAATTTGCACCTGAGCTTTGAATGATTTATGAGAACATTCAAGGGGAATCAATCAATGATACCTTATCCGAGCATACGCATAAAGTAGATAAACCGCCGTATTGCCTCGATCATCCAACATCTGCAAACATATCCCACTATAGACTATCATTAAGCACGAAATTTCTTCTCTACAAGACCCGGAAGTTCGGATACGATGAGGATAGAAAATGAGAGATCCATGGGATCAAAAAAGTCTCACATAATATAAATAATAAAAAGAAAACATCAGATAGAGATCTGTTAACTTCACTCCTTAATTTAACAGTAAAATCAAAGTTCCACCAAAATTGACGCGTATTTTCGATCCAGCAACATGAGGAAAATACAGACAGAAAACTAAAAAATAATACACATAATTTATACCTTATCGAATGAGAAAACGTAGTCTTGAGTACGCGTCTGCGAAAGATCTGCATATTTCACGCAACCATACGCGATGGCATCACGAGCTTCCTCTAGCTCTTGCGATGACATCACCTCAAAATTGATAATCTCTCATTATGAATAGAATGGATGCTAACTCCACACCTCAGATTAAAAGCTCGAGGACCTTGAAAAGAGGCATGCGGAAACGACCTCAAAGCCGCCTCTTCCAATGCGCTCCAGATGGGCGAATGAGAAGCTCAATTATTGTAACTGTAGTAAACAGCGGAAGTTAGGCAGTAATGCAGATATTAATCTAATTTCCACAATGAGAGACAAGCAAAATAAAAAAAGCATGAGTTGGCTAAAAATTAGAAGCAACGATCCATTCCGCTAAAGAAATGCTTCCTTTTTTCCCATCTTAAACTATGAATCACAAATAATCTGTTCCAACTTCCTGTTTCTTCTCAAAGATGGGAACAATTTCAATCAAATCCACAAATATCGAACGCCTGATTGGGGGTTTCTTCCAAAATTTCCTTACATTCAGCGATCCGATCGGTGATATTGCCTACAGATAAACTATGAAGAACCTACAGAAGCACTTAGCAATACTCACATAACGCGAAGATAAACAATTTTTTAACCCATTAAATTCACCTAAGAAATCAAAGAATTCAGTGAAATAATCGCATCTAAGCATATTTCATGCGTTTTCCTTCTCGGATATTCCTTCCATACGCGATCAGAAATATACATTTGCATTAAGTTGAAAAATCTTTAGAAATGCTCAGCAAGTAAGAAGGAAATAACTTACTTTATCACGTTCTTTCTCCTGTAATTTCGCTGCAGCTCTTCTAATCCCTTCATCAAGCAGATCAGTTAGACGAATCGTATCGCCCGAACGACTTTTGAATTTTTTCCTAAAACTCGAAAACTCTTAGCTATGAATATTGTGCTAAATAATTCAATGGATGTATCGCCGTTAGCTGATGTATCGCCACTTGTACGCCGATTGCTCGCCCAAGTGTTCCATGACGAATTCCATCACTCTGACCCGAAATCCTCCACTTGATTAAGAAAAGATCGACGATTTCCTATTTCATCGATAAAACGAGCGGCGATTGCAATGCAAATAATCTCATCTAATCTTAGGCTCCATAACATTTAGATACAGTTTACGATACCTATATTACATTCTAATGAATAAATGGAAACAAATAAAGCAACAAATATTCGAATAAACTGACAAAATAAAAATGCTATTTGTGATTGAATTGCAAAGAGAAAAATAAAGAATGAAACGGAAAGCACAACGAACCGATCCTCTCCGAGAACAAGACCAAAGCTGACATGTTCCACTCTTTTCTCTTCACATTTATACCATCCCAGATCACGAGCAGCTGCGAATATCGTCTTCAATTTATGCCCATCTTCACTTACTTACCATCGTTTTTCATAAATCTACACTTCCGCTATACCCGTCTCCTCTCAATTTTAAACGGTTTCATACTTCGGATTTTTGCCATTCCAAATATGCAATCCAGAAATCTCGAAACCCTCGAATAAGACGATCCCAAATTTGCGGAAGAATTAGGAAACGATAAGATGTAAGAAGTAGTGGAAAATTCATCCCGAAATCAGTACAAGGAGAGAGAGGACAAAGGTGGGAGAAAGAAGTGACTATATATTAGTCACATACTTGCCTAACCTCTACTTTCCTGTCACATCAATACAAGGGAACATAGGCACTCATAAATACAAATAACAGCGAACGCAGTCCAGAAAAAGCAATTCCGGCTAAGAAACCTTTTGAGAAAAAGAACAATAAGATGACCACAGAATCCAAAACGGGTTAATGAGACTACTATGAAACTTTGCAACGGCCATCGATAAACTACGAAGAAGATAAATTCCCTCTAAAAGGAAACTATGTGAAATTTCAACGCCACAGTTCTTTCCACTGATTATTTCTCCGACAATTTCCACAGCTTACGTTGATATTTGGCGACATCATTCGGGAATTTATGAGACAATTATAAACTGATCGCTACAAATTCCACCTCCCTATTATTCCTCAAAATATGAAATATCAGAAATGGTTAACCTCTAAATGAAGGCTTTGACCAGCATCGACAACATAAATAAGCCAATCAGCTTTCTCCACTTCTAAGCGATGCTTTATTGCCGCTAAATCCGATGTGTCGTATGTGTTGCCACCATCTGATTTTACAACTGTCAAAGGTACTTCACATCCACTTGGAAACATCAATTTTCGACCATTGTCCAATTTCAGGACACCTGAAATAGACCTAATGACGTTAGTGAGCATAATTAGCATAACTTTATACCATGCTAGGTCTATATTTCTCGTTGTATTCCATTCTTTCGAACTTTATTCGAGCAAAGATGAGTGTAGCACCTAGGCAACAGTTAAACATCCTAAGAACTTTTATACATCGATGGGATCGATGGAATTAAGCCGCTCCCCTTCTGGAAGAGAGAAAATAAAGAAACAAATTAGCGGATAACCTAAAATATGGAACGGAACCATCATCGTCAAATACAACAATGAAACTCTCGTTCGGCAGCACTGTTGAATTTCCGAGAAGAATTTCTGCAAAATGCTCATAAAAAAGTGATCTTACAAGCACTCCAGCTGATTACGTTCTATTCGATTATTTGTATGTGCCTTTGCCAGATAAATATTCGAGAAATTAGATTCCTCGCTCAATGAAAAAACTGAGGTCGACTACTTCGAGTGAACAAGTTAGTTAAGAATAGGCGGTAGAAGAGGACGGGGACAGAGAAAGTGAATTATAGAGAGTACAAAGAGGACGGGAAGACGAAAGAAACTGGATGAGAAAGAAACGGAAGATGAACGAACTCAGATGGAATCCCTCTGAATTAGGTGAGAGAAGGAAGAAAGAGGGCGAGGGGATGGGGAAATTGGACGAAGAAGACGCGGAAAGAAGAAAGAACGAATAGAACAGCCCTCCACTTAAAGTCATCCCAGTAAAACTTCACAGCGTTCCCCATCTCCTATCCTAAAATCGAAACAAACTCAAAATCTCCATATCGAAGTCAACGAATCATTTTTTTACATATGAGAATAGCTTCAGATAAACAAAACATGAAAACTATCAACTAAATGTAACGACAAGTAAATTCAAAGTTAGTGGACTAGACTGATGGAAGAATAGCAATGTCGTCCTTGCTTTCCCATTGCACAAACCACTTGTGCTGCCCTGGTCTTTACGACAAAAATTCGGCTATCTCAACGCTACCTTATTATAAACCGAGCAACCTTCTCCCATATGTTAGCAAATAATTCAAAAAAGAAGAAGATCATGTAGGAAACCTTTCTCATCGAGTTCCTTCACAACATCGGGCATCATATCCCTGTAGAATGATTCTCCGCGTTCGATAATTTTTATATCGAGCCTATCGTATATACGAGTGAAATCCTTCCTTGAGACGTCACAAATCATCTGCCAAGCTTTCACGAAGTCTGCATTATAGCTCTGCAGCTTCACAACACAATCATGCGCACGCACGTTGAACTCCTCATCCTCATCAAAACGTTTCTTTGACTCCTGGAGAAGAAAAAATGCACCAAATAAAGATCCTTCATTGAATTGTTGTGCTCTTTTCGGCACACAGCATCAGCATCGACGTATCAGCTATATTTATCTCAAGAACGGTGTTATCCAACGGCTTTTCCTGAGACGTCAAATTATCTATAGCTTTTGTGGGGGAGGGAGGGAAGGGGGCAATCGAGACCGAAAAAACTATGAGGAAAAAAGCTCTAACAAAAGTAACGGCTGCTCTTTTTCGGTTGATAAATCTCATTTGATCCCGTAAATTCAATTTTCGTTTCAAGAACTTACTCTTAATTAATAATTAAACAATTAGTAATTCGGCGTAATGAATCACTTTATATACTAATAAATTCAATTTAAGTAGAATTTATTTCCTATAAAGTATCATATAATAGCGGAGAAGTAAAACTAAAAACGAAAACGAAACCTTATAGAAGGCTTGCAAGTCGGCAATCGGCGGAGTTTCATTGAGAAAATTCGGGAAGCGATCTTGCAAATGCGCAATAAGCATACCGAATTGTGTTCCCCAATCACCAATATGATTCACACGAATAACCTAATTATTCCAAATTTCATTTACTAATATTATCCACTTTTCCAACAATATTCTCAAATCCTTAACTAAATTATCCCTTCACTTAGCTTCTGTTCTCTCTCGTCCATCTCCCCGAACTATTTCATCAAGTTGCCAATCGACTTATGCTCGTCTGACGCAGACACTCTTCGACGATTGTGAATGAAACGACGACGACGACGAACGACGACGAGTTCGCCGTTTATTTTATCCCACAGTTTCACTGAACTAAGCATTTTACAGCAATGATACTTTAATTATTCGAAGAGATATTCGAATATCCTATGGAAATCAAAGTAATTATATAACAGAAGAGAATTCATCTTATCACTGACGATCATTAACAGAAATTAGTAACTATATTAACGCCAAATAAACCAAATTTGCTTAGCGCTGAATGAAAGGATGACCAAAACTTTTAAGTTTTAATGGTCCTATGTGGAGAGCCGATTTTTTTCTTTTGATCTAAAACAAAGGACAATGATTCGGTCATGCAAATTGATACTGCAGAACGCCGAATCACATATCAAGTACCGCGACCTACAGTGGCCATATCATGACGAGGAGCACTGACATGATCAAGATCCCGCGACTTGCATACTGATCATATTTGAAGACGAACTGCCACATGATGACAACTATACAAGCTGTGCTTTTCCCCACTGTTTAGTGTATGTGTATGTTCATCCTCAGCAGCTCATTCCCTCTCATCTCAAACCAATATTAACTGCTATTAAAACCCACAACCACTCACTTTCTTCTATAAACTATTGTAAAAACATTCTGTTAAATACTTACATCGAAGCCCATCAACTCAAAAAGGCGACAGATGCTATCACCGATGATCGTCGATCGAAGATGACCAACATGCATCTCCTTCGCTATATTCGGTGCCGAGAAATCAACCACAACTCGACGCTTCGATATACGTGGCATCGATACACCCTCAAATTCGATCGGAATAAAGATTTCTACAATATGATTTCATATTGTAATCTAAACCTGGCAAAGCAATGAGCTGAGAAAATTCCATAAATTTTAATGTACCTTGACTGCCGTGCGGGCGATAATAGCTGCAATTGCCTTCTTATTCAGGAATACATTAACATAGCCTGGTCCAGCAACTTCCACCTGAAAAATAAGCAAATTCCGGGCTTTAGCGAGCTTAAAAACTTGACAGCCAATGAGCTTAAGCAAATTCTACTAACTTTCAGCCACATCAATCTATCTGCTTTCTACCTTAGCTCTAACCCAGAGTACTCTCATATGTCGATAAAAGTACTACTACGATGGTCGCGCTTATTATGAATTTTATAAGCAAAATGCTATCGAATCGGTAAGAGGGGAAGAGACGAGGAGATAGCAGTGATATCGATCGGAAGAGAGAGGTTGTCGATTGCTATAGCTGATTAAAAAGATAAATGATACGCGATAATCTCTCATATTCAGTAAATCGCATGTCCCCCCATATGCCTTAAAAAATTATTGTAAAGAATAGCTCTCCCTTACATAATTAAATAAACAAATATTATTTGATCGCGAATCGATCTGCAACGTGAAACTTCCAAACAGCTCAAAACAAACCTTTTCGATTTTCTCGCAACGAGGGAAATTATCCAATACTGCCTTAGCAACATCTCGTGGCGGTGTCTTTATACCACACTGTCCCAATTTCTGCAATTTTTACTCCAATTAATATTCCTCAGTATTCGTTTCATCTACGGGAAATATAAGAAGTGATCTTTCTGTCTCCAAATAAAACTCCTCTACCTGAGAAATAAGCATCGCCGAATTGAACTGATAATCGCCGAATTTTGCGATCGATGTTTCGGTTATCGTGATCGGTACGTCTAACAGATCGGGATAAGCCTACAACAAAAATGCCGCCTTAATATATAATATACCCATCAACAATATAAAATACGCCACTAATTTCTTCTATTTATTGAAACTGCGCATTTTTCGTCGACAATCCATAGAAAACTATTTCCATCTCGCTCTCCTCCCATTTGTCTACTAAATGATCGGCAATATATCACCCATCTCTACTCTCACTTACTTACTGCATGCGTTACAACAACTTAATTATTAGCAATCAATTCATTCAAACGTCTTCAAACAATAATTTATCTAAAGCTCTTATTACCAACGCAATCTTCAGAAACATCGATCGGTCTTAACAATGGCGATAAATATTCGATAACCTTATTGCTTCGTAACATTTTACTAATCGCACTCAATCAATTTCTCCCTCTTTTATTTATATATATATATATATATATATATATATATATATATATATGTAATTAATTCTGATCGATTCCACTCGAAAATCTCTGTAAATATTCCAATTCGAATCGTTAACTATTAAAATGATTAACTGCCTAATAATTTAGTAAGTTATAATGAATTCGTTTAATCCGAACCTTGTGTACCGCTTCGATGAATAATTCTTTCAGCATACCGACGATCGAATCTCCAAAATCCTCAACATCTACATAGTTGTACTTCCTTGCCTGCTTAGGAGTACCGCCACCACCACTGCAAACGTTGGATTCACAAATAAACAACCGATTACATTAATAAAGTATTTGCAGGTGGAAAGATTGCACAGGCAATAAATGCAAGTCGCTCCTCTCCCCTCCTCCTCCCTCTCTTTCTTTGCCTTTCAGGAATCCCCTCGAAGATAGCTGCCGCTTGATATTCCTGCAAAAAAACGGTCCACTGAAGATTTTCGACTTTCGTAACAAAACTTTTTTCATAGCTTCCACTTATCATTCCTCAACTTTTGAACGTAGGTCGAGAATTTCGACTCTCAGCAAAACCAAAGGCACATAACGGCAATGAAAACTGCATTTCTTACAGCTGACTTGCAGTACTTCCGAAGCATTAGATGTGAACGACGATAACTGCCAAAAAGAAGTGGTCACGAACTTCCGATCAGCAGCCTCCATGTTACCAATATTAATTTTACGAGTACCAATAAGAAGCTAACAGTTACAAAGCAAACGGTCTTCCACTAGTGTCCGATATCTGCAAGGTTAGGTTAACGAAACGGACAGGTGAAAAACGTGATCCATTTAGTAAAAGCCGATCCGCGCTTCGAGTACTGCTTACTTCCCCTCCTCTCTTCACTCGCCTTCGATGGAAACAACGCTTCATACAGTGTCCCATCCCGTTTCCAAAAGTCCACTACGATGAAGAATTCCTCATCATATTCTTATTATCGGAAAACTACCGATTCCAAAGAATCATTCTCCCCGAATCGGCGGTGACTGTGCTTTATAGCTTTATAAAATCCCAACATATCCATCGCCACAACTGACCATATCTAAGTTTCTCAGCTAGATCTCTTTCATCGATATATCTGACTGTCTGCTTAAATCCGTATCAGCCAAACACCTCTGCCCATTGAAGGGCGAACAATACAAATCACTTCGTACATACAAGCAGAAAGTTATTTGGATGGAATAAAGAAATACAAATGAAGTACCACCTTTGAAATTTAGTTACTAAAAACCCAAAATGTTAATAACTAACCTGAATATGGCAAAAACAAACCTATATTCTTCTAACGGGTACCAAAAAAAACCTAAAAATACTAAAACCTACAAAATAAATATTAATTATTCGCATTATCGGGATTGGCCATCCGTCAATAGAATCTCAATCGCATCCGCATCATTGGTGGATAAATAAATAAGCGCTTCAAACAGCTTTCATATTCTTATATTTCCTCTATCACCTCATCAAACAGAACAAAAAAAAGCAACTAATAACTTCGAAATTGGCGGCTTATCCAATAAAAATCGGGTCAAAGAGTTCATTTACTCGAAGGCAACTTTTTTGCAAAACAAACGCTATCCATATTTCGGCACTGTCCATATTTTAAGCTTATTTCCAACCCATTTAAAGGGTCTGCCTTCAAGAAACATTACAAATAATGAAATAGCCGAAAAAATGAATAACATCTAATAAGGCATACAGCGTCTAAACTCCAATTTCGTGGAAAGAAAGGACTCGGGAAACGGAAGAGACCGAAGATGAAGGATCCAGAGATGTAGGCTCCTATGAGCTTAGATCGCCTTTTCATTCGTAAGCCCAAAAAAAAAACTACCTTCCTGGCGACAGATCTCTGCTTCTCGTATCATCTTTATTTCATTCTACTCTCTTATTCTCTTAAAATTCCACCATAATTCAACGAAAAATCACTACCGCTTCGAAAATCCGCTCCCTATCCTTCACCTTAAGCTTCAAGAAAAAAAACATGAGGTGACAAGGATGACAGAGAGGGTGTTCGAAATGATCCATGCAATGGTGTGCTCCATACAGATAACACAAGTTGCTTACATAGGATGCTTCTTGTCGCTCTCTTTCTTGCCTTCTTCTCCACGGGTGCATCGCCGTTCAATTTCTCGGTGGCCGGCTGTTTTTTGCTCATTCCAATGCCCTTCGCCGAATTGATCTCTCTCGTTCGGCAATGCTCTGAATAAACGTCTTTCAACGCTATCATAGAATAAATTCTGCAACCGCACAAAACCTTACTTATCCTACGAAATATATCACATAATCTTCACAGATAGCATAAAATACTGAAAGAAACTCTAAAATGCTTCGAATGTTCAACAAAGCAATAAAAACACAAAGATTTCTTTTATCTTCGTGCATGCCCACATAGGTTTTCTGAGTTAATCATAAGCCCTCTTCTCTTTCCCACATCCCCCCCCCCCCCCCCATGAGTGGAAGGTAAAGAACCAAATGTTGCCACAACTCTCGCGGCTAAAGCATATAAAGCTCACGAAGTACTTGAATTTTTCATTTCTGAATTTGGTCTGCCACTCTATTCTCGAATATTAGCCATTTCATCTCGTCTCATCTCCCTTCCCCCTCAAGTACCATCTGGACATCTCATAAAGCTCGAATATTAGCCATTTCATCTCGTCTCATCTCCCCCCCCCCCCCTTAAGTACCATCCGGACAACTGATAAAGAGTAGGGAATTTCGAATTTACACAATTCCCGAGTCTAAAATTGCGTGAAAATAATGAACATTCAAGTACCATGAGGGGAAATTTTGCAAAATCTCTTCCATATAATTTTCGAAAGATCAATTAAACGATTCGATCATCTCCATACAAATTATCCCTAATTAGTGTATGTGAAATCTCTCTTTAGCACCTTAACGAATACGAGAAATAGAATTACAGGTGACCTGTTTCAGGATGCAGATTCGATATTTTAGCTTGTCGTTTTCTAATTTTGCCTTTGCGATTTCTGGACATTCCTCTAGCAACTCACTGTTTAGGTCCATAGAATCCATCGCTTCCAGTAGTCGTTCGCATCGAGCCAATGCATTAGCCTAAATTGCTCCTCACTCAACTGTCATCGTGCTGCTTTAAGTCTTCTTTGCCAGCCATTTGGCTATATCCTCTCATATACTATAACAGACAACCCATATGTATTGGTACTTTTCATCAGATCATCTCTCATTGTAGCACATAGTAAAGATTTATTCGTACCATATCTTGAAGATTCGTCTGACCCCTCGATGAAGTTAACAGCAAGAAAAGCAGATATCATCAATCTCTTATCTCGTAGTGATAACTTGCCTATGCAAATGGCGAAGACCTTCCGAGAAACTTCACATCCAGTAGCCATTCACACATTAACAGTTGAACGACCAACGAGAAAATGAACTCCCTTTCTTTAATATATGGTACGGGAACTCCCCTTCGTTAATATATGGTACGGGAACTCCCCTTCGTTAATATATGGTACGGGAACTCCCCTTCGTTAATATATGGTACGGGAACTCCCTTCGTTAATATATGGTACGGGAACTCCCTTCGTTAATATATGGTACGGGAACTCCCCTTCGTTAATATATGGTACGGGAACTCCCCTTCGTTAATATATGGTACGGGAACTCCCCTTCGTTAATATATGGTACGGGAACTCCCTTCGTTAATATATGGTACGGGAACTCCCTTCGTTAATATATGGTACGGGAACTCCCCTTCGTTAATATATGGTAAGGGAACTCCCCTTCTTTAATATATGGTAAGGGAACTCCTTCTACGAAATTTCCAAGCAAAATTGCCACCCTCTATATAATATTGCGCTAAAAACTGCACCTTCTTAAGGCTCAACGTCATTACTAGAATATGTGAGGGTTAGGCAATGTTCTTCGACCAGGGGGCATTCAAAAATCTCCAATCTCTACGTTCAACAGATTAGGAAAATGAAAATCGGATTTTCAGATCAAAAATTAGTGCTAAAAAATTATCTCCAACTAAGGGTATTTCAGGTGCTAAGTAAAATGTCGCGATGAAACTTTTCCCCAACTCCATAAAGTTCTAAGAAATTAGACATCTAACATCCATTCATTTCACAGGGAGACTTTAAGCCTCTTGGGAAGATCCTGCCGGTGCCACAGAAAATTTCCTTGTCCAGCCGGGATCAGCTCTTCGCTCTTTCTTGGCTCAAGAAATAAGCGATAAAGTTATCCGGCTTCCTTTCGTTAATGAGCTCTTAATTAGGTAATTAAGCGTGCGAATTGAAAGAATTCCCCTTGGCAAAACAAAATACGGGGAATGATGGCTGCATTGAAATGTGGGGAGACTTACCGAACTGATTTAGATTCACGAACTGATAGTTACCAACAATATACAGGTTATTCCTCCACTTGATAATGAGAAAGAATTATAGACGCCGATGGACAAACTGAGTGAAGGAAAAGAGGCGTGCAGATGTGTACTGCATCGAAAATGACATCTCAATTTCACAATATGAAAAACTCCCTCAAGTAGACCCGAGGGCAGAAATGACCTACGATTGCAGCCACAGCTGGAACTGGTCCTCGAAGAGGCCACAACCACAACTAATCCTCAACGACAGCCATAGCAGAAACTGTCTCCGACGGAGCCGCAGCGAGGACTGATCTTAAATATACATATGCTACCTAAACAACTGTAGTAATGTGACTGTCTCATGAAGGGATCGCCATGGAATACAAAGCTTAAATAAGAGGAGAATTAGTTTACCGCAACGAGGAACTGTTGTCGGCAATGGGACAATTCTTCTCTCGCCGATGACAACGGATCTACAATCTCCTCGTCTTCAGAAGACATAGAAGCGTCGTTTAATTCCTCATTCGCCGATGATGATGGCACAGCAACTTTCAATTGCATCTCTGAAATGCTACAGCCTAAAGAAGTAAAGAGACCGCTTTATACTTGTATGGCGAATAAATTCCTACGGCTTTCCTCATATGATATACGAAGCCTCTTTTACCTCTATGCTATATAAGCCTGTCTCATCGATAGAAAGCAATATCGCATCCAGATCTACAAATCATGGTACTTCTTTTTGCCACCCATATCCTCCTTTATTAATCTATAGGTACTCTTCAATCACTGTCCAAAATAACAATTATTTCACTTGAGATATCCAATCGAAAGTTTTATCATCGTTATTTTACCCATTCATAAAGTCCCACTTCCATTATGGATGGACCTGCAAATCTTACCCTATCGGATCGCAAATAAAACGTCTAAATGACGTTAGAAACGAGAGGAATTCCGACAGCAGCAAATGATAAACTGAACTTTTTTAGTGAGCATCAACACCCGGCATGAAGATATTCTGCAAATGTGAAACCTCCGATCGGTCTGAATACAACATACGATCGGTGGCGATCCGCACAATCGAATCACTTACCGCTATCAGACGATCGGCCAATCAATCTAGAAGAGTCAGAATCGGCAGTGGAAATTTCGTATTTTTATAGCCATTGACAAATTTCAGTTCTCCCCTATTGTATAACTTAGCTATCTATAATGAATGATTGAAGGAGGGATGTTCCCAGTTTTCATAGAACATTTCCCCTCGAGAGAATATACATAGTCATCTGTCGGTAGCCTAGTCATAAACCTACTGGCAGTATCCAAACCTCATCAAGACCGCCTTGTACCATCCTCCATCTGTATTCCACAGCAGTAGACTCTCCACTATCAAACCACTAAGCTAGGTGGCTTTTCAAGCAATATCTGTCCCCTGAATCCATACTATATACCACACACCTTGCACCTATGGCGATTACACAAGTTCGAAGATGTATAAGAGACTCTAAATTATTCGCGTTTCAATTATAATCCTTCTTCCTTATAACCTCGCACATACACTCCTCCATCACATGTCAATTTTCACAGCTCACGAATGACCTCAGCATCGATCCTCTCTATCGACCCTTAACATATATCAGCTCCAACGGTACCTATAAACGAAGAAAGAAAGAAATAACCTATCATCTCAATAAGAACTCTTCACCGCATTATTAAAACTTGGAAAAAATTAACGAACAAAACATATCGGACATCCGATACGATTAGAAAATACCCACGAATATACCACATCAGCTTTCAATCAAAGCGATCGGCATATTTCGATGTTTTCCGGATGCATTCAACGCGTTCTTCAACGATGTCGATGCGGGATAAATGTCGGAAAATGGAGAACTACAACGGATCATCATCCCGGCTTCTTTTTCCCCTCATTAATTACCCATACCAAAAATGGGTCAATCACTCCTATCCCGATGATAGACGAAATAGGGAAGCTCAATAAATGCAAAAAAACATTCTAATATCAGTAAATATGAGACGATCGATACGACTCTACGGATATGAACACAAACAATATAACACAACAACAATAAATGCAGATAATCTTTTATACGTGGGGAATAACTTAAAGAAAAATAACGTAAAGTGATCGAGTAGAAGATCGCAAATACCCGAAATAGGCATTAAGCGCCAATATATTTCCAACTATCCATAAGTAAGAATCTATGAGAATTAATGATCACAAGAGGGGATAAGACAACATATTAGCTTCAGCGGGAACGTTCGATGAGGTAATCTTCTGATGAAAACTTCAAATTAAGGATATATTCCATATATCCGAGTAACTAGAACAATAAAATCCATCAAATTACCCATTTCTGAAGTGGGCTTATTCCCTTCCTGGGAAAATTTAAAAATAAATAGGAGGAGGAGAGAGCGGAAGAAAAGACGATAGAGGACTTAGGCAATTTTTATTTTATTCATCATTATCATATTCATATCCGTGATCAAATCATAACAACAAATACAACAATAACAATAGAATAACAACTTAAACGGAGTCAGAATACAACCTTCTTCATTAACAGGTAAATATTGGAGTCCAGCTCAAAGCCATGCAGATTGTTCGCATCGCCTTTTAAGCGCATAAGAAGCCCACCGAATGATGCATAGGCGGCCAGCGTATTCGACTCCGCACTCGATTCCTCTCCTTCTATTCGATAGACTTTGCCGAACATCACATACTCGAATGGATCCATACGTGGGTAACTCACCTGTAATTACCGATACGATTCCGATATCTCTGGACGAGAGAAAAAAAACATCCGGGTAGGCCTATATAAGAAAAAGCAACACAAGCTTTTCCTTGTGTTTTATCCGCTTAGTTGATAGATAAATAGGTGCCTAAAAAGAGTGACGATCTGCGGCCAAACTTCTTCCCATAGATCACTCGACGGACTTATGCCCTTCGTGTCTCTCCTACGAACGAACAAAAATGCATCACGCCACACACTTCCTTATAGATACACAGAGCATCGCATGAAGGACAGTGGATAAAGAATGGGAAAACGCGCCACAGATATGCGTTTTTTACATTTTAATCTGACCCAATAATTGCTCGAAATATATGTTACGCTTCGAAAAATGCTTTTTATAAGAAAATTTCTCTACTCTCAATCCTCTATCAAAGTTAATTTAATAAGACGAAAGCTGTCGAAGAAAACATCTCAACAACACAAATTAAACCCAACAAATCCTTCAATTCAGCTTCAGCGACTATTAAATTTAACATAATTGGATTGGTGCGGGGCACCTTCATCATATTCAGCTTCGAAAGTTCGAAACTATGAAAGTATCTGATAAGGAGAAAATTCCACCCACCAAAGGATCATATTCAGGCTCATCCGGAAGGCCATCGTCACGCAGTGTTGTTGCAAGCATCAAACGGAACTTGTCGTTTAAATGCATCGGATACCTGCAACAACTATCTTTTAAAGACTGTTTTGAGGCGACCGCCAACAATAACCCATGTCTTAGTGTTAAACTCCGAGATCTCCCCAAAAAAATTACTCGATAAAGTTTTTTTCTGGAAGAAGCAAGCCAGGCTGTGTCCTTTACGATTAACGTAAGCTATCAAGATCAACGTGAGCTAACATGCTTCAGATCTCGTATCCAAACTAACTAACGAGCTAATCACATCCCCACTCACAGCTGTGTATTGACGTCGAGTATCAGCTCCATTTTGAATGATTCAGAATCGCAGAATAGACGCGAAACACGATCAAATTTCTTCCCATCCGGGTCGACATCCTTCACAAGAAACATATCGTCGAAGAGAATACCAGTCGACATCGCGTGACCAACGTTCTAAATTTCGAAATTTTTAAGCGCAATCATTTCCCACTAGCGAAATATCCATTTGCAAACGAGGTCAAAGGTCAAACGTTTCTCTGCACGTCGAAATATTGCGAAATAGAATGATAAACTATAAACAAGCAACAATACTCTCGCATAGACAATGCAACAATTAAGGCGAATGTAGCTCCATCACTCGTTTAAAGACGGCGCAAATTTCACCATAACTGAGAAATTATGGAGCCCGCTAAGCACTTCGATGAGCTTAGTAGTCACCGCTTCATTTGAGGGGTTATTTATATCGGCGATCGCGTCCACTATTGATATCCGATATGGTGTTCGCCGCATAGAGACAACACTAATCTTTCACGAAGAATGCTCCGGAATGGCAATCTCATTTCGCGATACGATCATCGCGTAATTTGAGCTCAAATCGACGACGAAAAAGCTAAAAAATGCAATGCCAATATAAGATTTCATCAATTCCATTACTCCCCAACCTCTTTACTTTAAAAAAAGAATAGTTAGCGACAATAGATTTATCATCCCTTGAGGAAAAAATTATCCCGAACGAATATTTCGCTTAATTACTTAATTGAGATTCCATTAATGTCCTCAAATTCCCTAACAATATCCATCACTGAAACTTCGAAAAGCCTTAATACTCCGTTCAACTCGCAAAATCTTCGATGTGGCCGATCGACCTCACGTTACTACTTTCGCCGATATGTTGTAGACTTATAATGGTATAGCGATCGAATTGCGTTGAACGATTTGCGAAATTCGTTGAGAAGAGGGAAATTCACATCGCATAGCCATTCCTATTGCCTATAAACATCAAAACGCACATACCTATTCCAGATCCGAGAAAAATTGCCACGCAGTTGCTATTGTAAAACGAGAAAACAGATCTGAAGCAGGTTGGCGGTTACTCGCATTTTTTGATGCACTATTACAGAAATCTCACATCGCCAACTAAATGGAATTTCAGTCGACGACTGAGTCTAATCAATATCCAAATGTATCACGCGTACTAAACTAGGCTCCGGCTCCGACTCCGATCAGTTCGCTATCGTGGATATTGTTAGGGAATTTGAGGACATTAATGGCCCAATTTTAGGACAATTCCACTCCTTTCGATTTTGACCCCAATTTTATGAATCTCGATATGATCACGGATTAAACTGCCCCTTGTTGAGTTCCCGATCGTAGTTGCGACCGGATATAACTCAGACCGATCGTGACGCATCTTTCATGAACCCGTATCTTTCCATACTTCCTGTGGGTAGATGATTTCAATTTTTTGGGAAATTTTCAGAAATTTCGATTCGATGATACTGAAAACTGCCATAAATCTATCTAATAGAGGTCGGCTTATATGAGACATCAAATAAATTACCACTTTCAAATAAATATAGCCAATAAATTATCACATAAACATGGAAATAAATGAACTAAATTTCACGGGATATCATCGTGAAGTGTTATGCCATAATAGAATTGGAAAATCCCACTTTTAGAGGTCCATTTTCTCTCAAATGATGGCCTTTTCCTTGAGCGCTTCTCGCTGCCTAAACGATCCGTCCACCGATACTATGACTGGAATCTGTTCTGCAACTATCGATTCCGCTCCTATAAAGACAGATTTATAGGATTCAACTGCTATTAACATAACTAAATGATCAAGTTCTAGTAATATAATTGTAACTAATAACACAACTTTAAGTGATTCTTAGAAATATTGCAGATTTGACTAGCGTTAATCGATCGATGTGAACGCTGATCGATGTGGACGCCGATCGATCCATTATTGCAAACAATCCCCCCTCAAAGAGACACTGGGAAATAATACAAACAGATACATACAATAGACAATCTAGTTGACTATCATAGCACCAATAATCACCTCCATTGAGTGGATTCTTCAACGATTACGTTCTCTAGTAGTTTGGGATTTGATTGCAATCACTGAAATCGACGATCTGTCGCGTTCCTTTCCGAAAATTATACTGCAGATGACGATCATTGGTGGAACTGTTCACATAATAACGATCAAATTCACTCGTAGCCAAGAGATTTCAAAGAGGCGATCCACATATCACATCTAATGATTCCTGCATACGAGGAAATTACTCCATAAAATTGAACAATAAAGCATATCATTGTTGTAAATCATTATTGCCCTTTACATGGCGAATAAATAAATAAATTTCAGAGCCTGAGGAGGGGATGTGGAGACGGATCAGGAAGTGGTCGGGGCTCCGTGCGAAAGGGATGAGGAGATGGCCGGACATCTGTGCGAGAGGGATGTGGAGGTGATCGGGGCTTCGTCCGAAAGGGATGAGGAAGTGGCCGGGGCTCTGTGCGAGAGGGATGGGGAAGTGGCCGGAGCTCTGTGTGAGAGAGATGAGGAGGTGATCGGGGCTCTGTGCGAGAGGGATGAGGAGGTGGAGGGTCTCTGTGCGCAAAGGATGAGGAGGTGGTCTTGGCTCCGTGCGAGAATGATGGGGAAGTGGTCGGGGCTCTGTGCGAAAGGGATGAGATGGCCGGGGATCTGTGCGAGAGGGATGGGGAGGTGGAGGGTCTCTGTGCGAGAGGGATGGGGAAGTGGCCGGAGTTCTGTGCGAGAGGGATGAGGAGGTGGAGGGTCTCTGTGCGAGACGGATCAGGAGGTGATCGGGGCTCTGTGCGAAGGGGATGAGGAGGTGGTCGGGGCTCTGTGCGAAATGGATGGGGAAGCGGCCGGTGCTGTGTGCGAAAGGGATGGGGAAGTGGCCGGAGCTCTGTGCGAGAATGATGAGGAGGTGGAGGGTCTCTGTGCGCAAAGGATGAGGAAGTGGTCTTGGCTCCGTGCGAGAATGATGGGGAAGTGGTCGGGGCTCTGTGCGAGACGGATGAGGAGTTAGTCGGGGCTCTGTGCGAAAGGGATGAGGAAGTGGTCGGGGCTCTGTGCGAGACGGATGAGGAGTTAGTCGGGGCTCTGTGCGAGAGGGATGAGGAGATGATCGGGGCTCTGCGGAAATGACCCCCCAAATAGACGAGGTTTTTATTACTGCGACTATCGAAGAGTTTTCTGGCGGCGGAAATGGCATGAGAGTCGATTTTAGCCAAGACATTAGACGATCTTCGACAAGACTTCTCCAATTAATGACCCTTTAATCAGTTCTTATGTGATCGGGAGTGGAGTAAATTGCACTTAACGCCTTCTCTATGTATCATTAACAAATATCCACTGCTATTTATTAGATTATCTATGTAAAATTCATCGGAAATAAAAAACAACGGAATTTTCTATATAAAATGAGCATTTTCTACTTATTTATAGAAATCCAGGGATAAATATTCAATCATTTAATTTCCAAAGATTTCAGGAAAATAAAAATCCTGGATCCACTCAATCCTTATTTCTATTGGAAAAAAAAGGCTCAGATATTTCCCATGCTCTTTGAATTGTACGTTAGTCGAACTATGCACATGTAAAGTTCGATCATTCGGATACGTATAGTGACTTTGTGGAGTGCGTACATCCGGAGATTTCTTTTGTAGTGCTCAGGTCGAGCTGAGTCAACCTCAGGTGGTGCTATACGTGTTCTAGGTCGTGCTGGACATTGGGGAAGTGGGGAAGAGTGGTAGTTGTTTGTGGATTTTTCCATTATAGGCTTGTGCAACCTTGTTTAGCATCCAAAGCAATATTACTTTCACGTGGCGCTTTACCTGGTTTTCTTGATCCGTTAATGGAGCTCTTTGAGGCACGAGTAATCATGCATGCACTTTTCCTAGTCTTTGAATCCCTGTTCGTTCCGACTGTCAGATTTGGAGGGGAGCCGGGATAGAGAGGAGGGTGGGGAGGGTGGGGGGGTACGTTCTCCTTTAATCCTGGCAATTATCGAGACATCCTCACCTGTTTTGCTTCATATAAATCGCTATTTCTATGCAATTTTTGCGCTTTAGAATCTGATATTTCATCCAGTAATGGAATTAATTCTTTCCATCTCGAAGGACATTTGAAGCCATAAATATCGGAATTTCTTCATATGAAAGTTATGGATTCAATGAATTCAGGATATTGGGCGATAAGTAAAGACGAAATTGAATTTCTATAGTGAAGAGAAACATTGAAAATGCTCAGCAGAGATATATTAATATTGTGCGAATTTTTAGAATCATCAATGAGGACGCATATCGTCGCAGCATCAAACTCCTCACAACGCAACACAACCGTAGAGGAAACGACATCGAAACGAAGTACTGGCCGAGCTTCTAAGAAGAAGTCGACTTGGATCGAGACCGCGGTTGAAGTTAAATCCCCAGGTGGTACAAGACGAAGTAAGCGCACAGGTGTCGCTGTTGGAGGAAACGATTTTACTCGTTCTGTTAATTCACCGGAAATCTGTATCCTCGATGAAGGTGGTCCTGCGAAGAGAACGCGTCTTTCGGAACGCACGGCTTCAGAATGCAGTCCAAGTACCTCCTCAGAAGTGCCACGTTTACGACGCTCACCTCGAGTTCATGACACTGCGGAAGCAGTTGAAGTTTGGCGATCACCACGTCGACGTGGTTCGGGTTTTATGTCTTCGCAAATCAAGCAGGAGCCAATAGATGTTGAAATCGATGATGTACCCTCGAAGCCTAATGAAAATCGTGAGGAGATGGCCACACCGATGCTCTCACAACGATCGCCATTGCTCGTGCAATCGTTAGTTGAAGATAGAGAAGCTTCTGATATCCATCGCCGTGAAGGATCTACAGAAACGATGGCGATGTGTGAAGAGGGGAGTGATCGATCGCTTTGCGATGGTGAAAACGAAAGGGGCACGGAGCCCGTTTATGCAGTTCCACTACCTATCCGATCTATTCATGCCAAATCGATAAAACAATCTGCGAACGCGGCTTCAACATCCGGAGGCAATCGAGTCGTCATAAATGAAAAATTCCCGAAGATTGCCACCGTCAACTCAGGTATTTTTTAAAGTTTAATTTCATTTAATTAGACATAACGGTTAATTGGAGACTAACTAGCTGAATAATCGTAGCATCGAGTCGTCTTGTGCACACGTAGATTGTTGCTTACGCTCTTCGAAGAACCTCACTCTCAATGACGCATATTTTAGCTCGAGGTTTAGTTGTTCGAAGCGACTAGATCGTTGAATTGTCGACTTTCGTCCACTCATTTCCATATTTTTCATTCAAATGATACCGATTGATTATTATTTATGATACGATCATATTGCTTAGAGTGGCGATCCCAATAGTTTACTTAAAGATTCAGCTGAAGCGCTGAGATATCTCTGAGTTTAGTATAATGTCGATAAACTAGCATAGGGCTTATTAGAAACGAGAGACAGCTAAATGAAGTGCAAATTCATTTCCTCTCTCGACTCTAACGTCATTGCCGATCGTCGAATGAAGTCTTATAAAATGGAAGAAACCGCTTAAAACACAGAAGGCACTCAATCGATTCGACGCTTTCCATTATGCAAATAAGGCATATAGGCGACTCCTTTATGGATAAAAATGATTTGAGTGTTCACTATGGTTAGCGATGTTCAGCAGTAGCGATTGGTGTTTTCTGGCCTCCTTTTAAAGCTTTTTATAGGCCATAAATTCTTTTGCTTGCACCTAGACTTTGTGCATTTGATGATTTTAATTGGGAAGCAAGAGGAATTAGGAAACATGATGTATATGGATCATTAGCATTCAAGAATAGCGTGGAACTTTCCAAGACGCTGAAATGAATTTTTAGCGGAGAAATATGTTAAGCATATCAAGTTTCATCTTGATGTTTTTGAAGATTGATCCAGCCAATTGTCTATAAAACGTCGCAAATATCGGCTATCGTTGTGGCCCTCTCTTATTGCCTATTATTCTCGAAGACAATGCAGTAATCGAACAATTGAGACGCAAAATCTATTGTTATATATTTGATTGTTCGGGATGTCTGCCTAGTATCTGTCACTTGGGCAGTAATCAGTCTAACTTCAACATGATTGAAGCTCGAGCTAGGAAATTTGAGAAATATGATCTCAACGAATCTCATTTCCGAAAGATAGTCGCTAAAATTGACATTTCGTCTTTGATTAGTGGAATTCCCATTGAACGAATTGAAAAAGCAGCGAATCTTTAGCATAATGGTGTTGCGAGCGTTTATTTCAACTAATTAATGGATAGATACGTTGTCGTGCTTAATTTTTTATTTTTTGTTCAATCAAAGGCATTAGTTGTATCGATTCAGTTTTCTATTTCTTGTTGTTTATTCAACGCATTCGATATAAATGGAAATACTTAGCATTATAGCTATTAATGGAGTAAATCAATTAATTAGTGAAAAGTACCATAAATAGGGTAAATCATTTAATTAGTGAAGAGTACCATAAATAGAGTAAATCATTTAATTAGTGAAGAGTACCATAAAGACGGTAAATCAATTAATTAGTGAAGAGTACCGTAAATAGGGTAAATCATTTAATTAGTGAAGAGTACCATAAATAGGATAAATCATTTAATTAGTGAAGAGTACCATAAAGAGGGTAAATCAATTAATTGGTGAAGAGTACCATAAGTAGGGTAAATGGTATGACGAATATTTTTTACTTCAGTAGACTAAAATATTCAAATCTCATTTTTGTTTAGAGTTAATTTAATAAATGAAACGGAAATAAATTTTTTTCAAATAATTGATCGTAATGAAATTTCAGATTATTGCACCATAATTAATCAAAACTACAATGGATCGAATATCCATAGATATTTTTCTAATTCGACGTTATCGTCTTTTGTTTCTTCATTAAAGCCGAGAGATGATGAAACGATGTTATTAATTGAATAATTTAATATTTCTTCCAGGAGGACGAATATCCAGAAAATCGGAAGTGAAGCTCGATCGTCGATTGAGTAAATTGGCGGCCGCAAATGAGTCGATAGTGCAACGAAGAAAGAAGAAATCAGAAGAAAGTCAAATTGCAACTATTTGTTCATCTCAACAAGTAAGTATTTGTTATTTCATTTGTAGATGGTAGGTAATTAGAGAGGATTAGATTCTTGTTAGGTTGCGGGAAAAGCTTAGGTATGGTGTTTAATTTTTTTCTTGATGTAAGAGGCATCAATGCAGATGACACGGCGCTCTTAACGATAGGAAAAGCTTAGCTTTGATAGAGTTAACAAGCTGCGTTGCTATAATATATTCCCCTACGGGAACGTAACGGTATATGGTATGATATATGTGGAATTATTCCTTGTTTTACGTGAAATGATATGACCGGAAATAAGCGTTATGCATTCGGAGCATTTAATTGGTTAATAGTGAGGTAATCAGTTGGTTAGTCGATGTTTCATTACGAGATATGGAAGTTCACTTCGAAGTAAATTGCTCCTCAACAACACAGGCGATCTCTCTGTGTAATTTCTCGTTCAGGAGAATCTCTAGTTCGCTTTTTCACTATCAGTAGCGGTCATTTTTTAAAATATATTAAGGTTTCTTGTTTTTAGGACCCTTTTTTTCATTAAAACTTCATTTTTGAAATCTTTAGTGCGACTTATTTACGGGAATTTCGCGATAGTCGGTTCTTGTTATTTCTTTAGGCTCTATATTTTTTCATAGGAGAATCGATCTCGTTATGCTGAGCTTCATGAAGCTAAAAACTTCCATGAAATTGCTTTGACGGAAAGTCCTTTCACTAAGAACTTCAGGTAATCTTCAAGAGTCATGAGTAGGGAAGGTGGAGGTACATTTTCGGCGCCTTGTAAATGAGACTAATGGATCAAATGTAGGAAACGTCAAACCACATCAAAGTTCATAGTTTATTGACGTACCTTTGCCCATCACCTCTGTTAATTTCCTCTGAACAGCAATTAGCATAAAAGAAAAGAAATTCCACATGGCGTAAATAAGCGGTAAAGCGCGTCCGAGAAGCTAAAAGGATGTTGTTATACGTCCGTCCACTCATCGGATCGTCTGGGATCGTAGATTGCCATCAAACAATAACACAGATGCAGTTAATTTTCAAAAGCATCATTGTATGGCCAGTCAACTCAGCCGACTGCTTATACTTTGGGTTTCGGACCAATTGTTGCAAAGATGCTCGCATATTTTGGGGCAGTTTTAGGTGGCTATAATTGCCCAAAACGTTAATGCACTGACTTGAAAGTTTAGGATTTGTTTGTGGTGTAGACAGCATATTATCGTTTTCACGATTCTGGCTTCAAGAGTTCCAGAATTGGAACTATTAATAAATAGCTAGATAAACGATATTTGTTCACGGAGACGACGTTGTCTTGAAGCTTTTTATAAAAAATGAATAATTAGCTCAGATATGTGGAAAAGAGGCTCGCGAAATACGAACTTTTTCTAAGTACCACGAAAGCGATCGTTTAATCGATACTCATATGAATTTGAACGAAACGCTGCTTTGCAGCATATGCGCTCACTTCATTGCTATGAGTTAGCAGCATAAAGGCGTTGAAAGATCATTTTCGAGGTGGATAAATTCGATTTTTAGCTGAGTGGTCCTTCGAAAGCATATTCGCCAAGGAAGAAAGGCTACCGTCACGGTGTGGCACGAACTCGAGACGCTCCTCTTGAATCTGTAAGTACGACATTCATTGATTGTAAGAAGGGATGAACAGTGGATAATGTGTGGGGCTCCTATGAACAGGGAGTATATACTAGGAAATGTGAGAACTAGGATTATTCTTGCCTGTTAAAGATATTTCGAATGACGATCGAAGAAATCTATATCGAAGTCGATCTTGGTACTTTAAAACGTTTTTCATCAATGTGACAAATGGACTATGCGAAACAATAGGAGGAGGGAGTGATTGGTTTGTGAATTGTTTATCTCATAACAAAGTCGGCGAGGACGGGTACAGATGAAAATCGATCGGATAACTAACGTTCAGTTTAGCCCAGAAGGTTCGGAGATGGAGAAAAAACACCTCATGAGGTTTATAGCAGCAATTCGCTCTTCTTGTCCCACTGTCGTTAGTGGACGAGATTTCTCGAAATGCAATCATTATCATAAAGTTTACCCGGGTATTATTATTTTCACTGCTTTTATCCAGATTTCAAGCTAAGCAGCAATTGATTGTGACTATTTGCATTATGCTAATAGTTGGGGATTATTTATAAGGGATTAGAATCTGGCTGATGATCTACGGATAGTGATATTGAAATTTGTAGCGATTAATGCACTCGTTGTTGCGTAGGATTTGTGGCATCGACGACAATGTTTCCTCATGTGTTGGTGATGTACTTCACCACATAAAGTCTGTGGGGGTTAGCCAATGTTTTTATACTTGTAGAACGTTTATTTTATTATATTTTTTATTTTCTGAAGAGAACATTCATATTTGAAGTATAATATTTAACTGTTCTTTCAAAGAAGGAAGCAAGCTTCACCTCTATTGGATGTGATTTCTGTGTGTAGTTAGTTGATTGAAGTTCTTGCTCACATTTTCGTGCTATGAATTTCGATGAAACGGAAGTGTAAATGTAAGTCATGCTTAGGTCATTGTTTTATCTAGACAAATATTCTTGATTTGAAGTGGTCTGACAGTTTGTATTTAAGATTCCTCCATTGAAACCAACACCTCCCGAGGAACGTATGGATATTATCATTCCGGAAGGTGATTCAGTCGAGCTTTCCAATGAGATGATCTACAACTTTGCTCAGTGCATGCCGTAAGTTAATTCTTTTCCCAAAGAGTTCATAATGAATATTGGTAGATTTCGATATTTGCTATGAATAATGAATATCGCTTGACAATCGATATTTTTGGACGTTTCATCGCGATCCGCTCGCAGTTTGCCTGTTAATTGTGGCAAAAAGCGGAATTTTTTCTTTTATCTGGGACCTTTTTGCATGTTGAAGAGTATTTATGAGTCTAGTTATAGAGGGACTTCTTCCCTTGTTATATCACTAAGTTTTGCGGGACTGAATTTCACATGAAATACTTCGGTTTAATATTTTACCTGAATGAGCTGATAAAAGAAAATTTTAAAGGTCATTCCTAAGTTGGAGATTCATTCGCCTTTTTTCAGAAGAAATGTTATCTATGGGACGATTTCATTATATTGTGGTTTGCATAAAGCATATTATATCTACCAGCCCTCCTTGCTTTTGATGACTTCTCAGATTCTCATTTTTCTTCTTTCATCCCCCTCTCTCTCGCTCAAAAAAAAGCCGAACACTGAAATATGCGAACATTTGTCACATTTATATTGCAGTGTTCCGATTGGTCGAAATCAATTTTCAAGTGAGAGTGTACTCGAACCGCTGAAACGTCGTTTGCTGATGGCTTTACGAGAGCTCATTGATGGTGCTAAATTGTTTGCAATGCAGGCACGTAGGGATCGCATCGATCATAACGATATTAATGCATTTATACGACATGCGCATTTACCGGTGGGTTTACTATACTTAACGTGAATATTTGCCCATCGTTCTATTGTACTTATGAGTTTTGATTTGGGATGACATCGGGTACTTTGCATAGGGCGACTAGAGGACGGTCCAGCAGTTTTTCTTCATTCTTCGTTATAACTCGTGTAGGAGGAAAAATCATTCGTCTCGATATGCTAGTGTTTCTTGCGATAAACATCTCGTCACATCCTTTTATATTTCTGAATATCGTTTATCTGTTGATGTGTTTTGCCGTTTTTGTTTTATGTCAGCCCCACAGCGATTCGAACTGATAATTTGAACGATTTTAGCCATTATATGAATTTATGGAAGACGATAATTGGTTGAAAATCGGTGACGTCTTCGTACCGAACGCAAAGCCAATACAGTTGAGTTCGTTGCAAGGATCGGTTAAGGTGCAGACCGAACGAGTCGTCGATTTCAAGTGTTCGTTTACTAGATATGATGATTTCTACGAGCAACAAGAAAAGCTTTTTATTTCTTCTTTTGATTCGTTACTGCGCAATCGTAAGAGTAAACCTCCACTTTTGGAACTTCCAACTTTCTGCATGCATAAATTGTCATTTTCGAAGAGCACATTTATAGGCGAATGAGGGATGGGAAGAAATTAAGCTCGAAGTTTTATTTAGGCGTCCTAGAAATTGCCTCTGATAAAGGTATTTATGGTATCAAACCGATCGCGACGAAACGGTAAAAAAAACTGACAGTAGGTAGGACGACGAGGGAAAATATTTTATAAGCCATTGCAAATTTTTATAAGGATTTCCCACAGCGATCTTATATCTAATCGAATATATACGTACCTATCCATAGGTCTGTTCTTCCAGCGGATGATTTCAGTTTGCTGGCCACAGCCACTACGATGATAACGTTCGTTTAATATAAGTAGTCTAGATCAAATCCCATTTCTCCCCACTGCCATATTAATGAATTATAGGTAGCAAGTGCACCGGCTCACTTATTCTGTTTAAGAAAAAGTATTCCGGCAGTGGGTTTGCTGGTAGGGTACGTAATGAGGCGCAAGTCGTACTATATCGCCAATCGTGGCTTACAATCTTTTTTTACATTTATTGGTCGCAGTCTTCTAACCTAGCACCATGATTAATAGGACGCTGTTTCCCCCTCGCAATACTTAGTATTCCTTTGAGTTTCCTTCAAAGGGCAAATTGATTAGTGCTTGTAGTCGGCGTACTGCACGCTTTATAACTTGCAACAGTGGAATGTTTGGAGGCTGTGGTAGTTCGTCGCTGAAATGTTGCAATTTCAGGCACGATGGTATACGCAAATCGTTAGGAGAGGCGGCGGCTATGCCTTATAGTTGATGCTTCAGAGAGTGAATCGTTTCATGTGTGAATATGTTGATGCATTTATTGTTTGCTAGAGTTTTTGAGCATTTTACAGGCTAATATATGGATTTTATCGGTTTTTTAATTTCATTTGGGTGGTAAAACCTCGAAGGTCTCAAATAAGGCGTAAAGTCTTATATTTAATTACCTTTTCGAGGTTACAGCTGACGATCACTTGCATAGGAGAACTGGATTGGATTATAGGAAATGTCATTAAAATATCGTTAGTTGATGGGATCGCACGAAATTGCTAAAATTCTTTGGGATATTCCAGTTGCTATTACTTGACAATTTCATAGCGTTATGAATAGATTCGAAGGAGAAAGATGGTTTGAGCGATGAAAATTCTAAGAAGATTGTTACAAAGAATGCTGAATTTAGAGAGAAGTTTGCTACTCACTTTATAGCAGAACTTTTGAGTGGAACAGGTGCACAGCTTATATGCAGGTAATATCATTTTTGGAAAAGTAATGTTTATTATCTGTGAGATTAAAAACTTATAGAGGAGAGAAGGGAGAAGGGTGATAGAAATTTATCGAGTTTTGGAGGGGGAGGGAGGATGATGGAAATGTATCGAGTGTTTATGTTAAGGAATTGGAGGTAGCTTGTTGATTAGGGAGAATAAGAACTATGGGGGAACTCTAAAGTATCTAAAGTAAGATGGAAATCACTGAAAATGAAGTCGACTAAGAAGATGAAATTTCTGGTTTCAGCCGGAAAGAACTGAGAATATTGCGACCATTGCAAGTACTATTCCCAACAGTTATGGGGACGAAATCAGCAGAGTTCGTTAGTGTCATTATGCATGCGTGATTTTGCCATTAGCATATCGGACGTTTTTGCCTTCTTTTTTCAACGAAAAGCTTCTACGTCTCGTTTTTGATCGCTTTAAGACTGTAATTGTTGCTGCAGATGAGTACTGACCGCAGAATTTGTTCGTTACATTCCATATGAACGCATTCGTTGTGTTGTGTGGGCAAAATGAGCGAATGAAGAAAACCCATTAAGGATAACACCGCAAATCGATAGACGTATCGCAAAGGAATTGATTGCCTTTGAAAGTGGATGGAAAAATGCTATGCAAGTGGATAATCGATGAGAAGTTTCTTATGGGTGCTTAAAAGTCATTGAGGTGATGGGAATAGAGCTCACATGACGCCTATGTCACCTTCGTTTTCCCATTTTATGTCGTCGACAAGAGAGACGACGTTGAAATACCGGTAGGCATGAAGTTATTTGAAAACTGAATTGTGCTCAGTAAGGGATTACTCCCGTGACCTTTGACTTTTACGATGTTACATCATGCAAGCGTTTGCCATTTTTTTCAAATGAATATAGGTGTGTCGGAAAGGCTAATGCTATTTCCGCTTTTGCCGTTCTCTTTCCCACCTCTAATGAACCATCCCACTTCATCCACTGTCACTCGATGATGAAACATACCCAGTAATCGCTCATAGCAGCTGCTTGCTCGGTCGTTTAAATCGTCGATAAAACATTCGTTGTGTGCATTCGATCGTTGCAAAAAATTCGTCAAATGAGCAGCGGAAAATGCTTTGGCATAATCTGGTGGCTGTAACGTCCTCCGAACTTGTTGGGGTAGTTGAAATGTAATTTATACGAGGCTGGAAACGACCTAATTATGACTGTCGGATTTCGTGCAGTCATCGTTACCACCAAGTTAAGACACACAGACGGACATAGAGGCAAGACCCAATATCGCCACAGAGAGTCTAGCATGCCCAAATTTGCAGAAGTGGATGGAAGGCAAATAAAATAGAAATGATGGTTTCTCATTGGATTAAAGGTTGAAATGTTTCTTATTCCTTTATTGCTCTTAGTCTGAAGTGACCTTGGATGCGAAAAAATGCTATGCTGCACTATTGTTCTATTATCAGACTCTGTTACCAGTGTCATATGAATTACAAGAATTAAATTTGCATCGGAATTGGAATTACATTTGGTAGAAAGGACTGGACTTGATATTTAATTACAAGCAAATACTAATCCAATGAATGGAATACACTGTTGGGAAGGTGTGTATCTGGGAAGAGGAAGTTAATGCTAAATGAAACAATGGTACGCGATGAGTGATGGTTTTTTCGCCTTCATCGATATTCGGCGGCGAGGGAATATCGCTGTTCACGCAACGTTTAGTGTCGAAAACGGATACGCACCTGGACGAAGATTGCTCTCGGCGAGACGATAAATGCTTCCATTTTTACTTTCATCGGCAAATTTACTTCCGATATGAATGTAATCCACAACGTATGAAAAATTGTGGATTGGATATTCGAGGCAGCGATCCCTACGAATGAATGCTTATGGAAAGGGGAGAGAAGAGCGCAGAAATATTTTTTTGAACAGATGGATGAAAGTCCGATTCAAAGAGAAGGAAAAGTGCAAATAAAAAGAAAAAATGGAGTTTTCTCCATGTGTCTTAGCAGATTTCAGCGAAGTAGCCACAAGCACGATGTCTTGTCGATTACATAAAACTGCGTTATGAACTCATTTCCCCTTCATTGCAAAAATATTCTTTGCTGTGAGTAGCGCATTTCAGGTTTACTCTAAACATCTCTTTGCTGACAGCCGTCACTTCCAAGTAAACAGAGTTCTTCGAGGCTAATAGCAGGTGACCAGCCTCTCATATTTCGAAAAGAGTACAAGCAATACATCAACCACAGAAGAATTAATTCTCAAGAAAATTAAAAGGCTCAGAACTTCCATCTAGGCTAATATGACGGCTACTTCCCATAATAACGTCGAATGACGTTTACTCCTCCTCGGTCTCCTCATATAATGGCTCAGAAAGGCTACCACTTTTAAGCCTCTATTTTACACCACTAAGCAGTTTAAATAAATGATCACCGCAATGCGGTATTTATTGAAATGGCAATTTTTCACATCAGAATCGCCTGATTCAATCGGTGCCGCATCATCCGATATTTCAGGAGGGTTCTCGTTGCATTCCCCATTTGAAGGTTCTTTTGTTGTCACTCTTTCATCGAGTGAGAATTCAGTCGTGCTTGATGGAGAGGTCTATTAGTGTTAGCACGGTTCACAGACAGCACATATTATCATCACCTCCTTTAAAGAATAGGCAGTTATGCTACCACTTAGACGTGAGCTAATATGTTTCATGCCATGCTAAACGATATCATGTTCAGCACATCGACTTTGAAAGGCCTAGCTGAGAGCCTCGAACCCGAAACTTTAACAGTGGGCTCGTTGGCAGACTCGTGAACTTGCAGCCCGATCCACTTCCGAGGTGTTTTTCCAGAATGTCGGTTCATAATCACTTTGCAGCTGGGAAGATCTCTTGTTTTACCAATCCTTCTCATACGCATAGAGAGATGAGCAAAGGCACCAAATAAATACCGAACGAGGACTAAATAAAATTACTTAAGAAAAGAAACAAAATAGAATATAAATAAGAAAGAAAGTGCAGATGAATGAAATATTGCTAAGTGAAGCACATAAGTGGTCGCACCGAAATGAATTTGTACCATGGAAATAGTTGGATGTATGCGAAATATCCACAAAACAGTTCACTGGAAAGAAACGTGGAACAGCAACAAGGCATTGCATCTGAGAGTTGGGCTGAAGTCATCGAATTCCCAAACTCTTTGGCTTCGCGAGTATTGACTCGCACCAGTCGCCAGTGATCTTACAGAGTATTGATGATTGCACCGTATCTGTTTGCTACATTCTGTAAATTCACCCATACAGCACAGCCGCCTTGGGAGACTGTGGTTGGCCTGAGTCCGAGTAGCTGACGCTAAGTTCTGTCAGTACGAAGTTGAGAAGTCGGTTCGTATTTTGTGTTTAGCGATAACTTTCGATAAGAAGCTTTTCCAGTACAGTTCGTTCTATATCGAGTAGCTGAGAGAGATCATCCGATGAAAATCCCATCTAAGATTTGAAGGGGATGGAAACATGAAGTAGCACGTTACGTCAGCAAGTTAGAGGATCACCCGAGTTAGCTAATAAAAGAAACTCCTGTGGGCGGAAGACCTTTCTGGAAAAGACTAAAAAAGCCTTTAAGTGACCGAAACTATAATAAGTATATAGCACTTCCAATATTTGTAAATCACTCTGTGGGAATTGAGGAAATTTGCGTAGATGTTTTATGAAAAGTCAAGCATTTGCGAGTTAATTGCTAAGTGAAGACTGAGCTTTGTTTATTGCCTAACGACTGGCGAGTGGGATCATCCACTCCTACCGGTTTCAGCTTGCCATTCGTATGTCGTCGCTTCTCGAGATTTTCGATTCTGGAATTTGTTAGTCGTTCAGAGAAAGAGTTTTAAGGATACGATTCGCTTCATTATCCTTGCTCCACCTTTATCATCGCCTATTACGTCCAACTATATCGTTATAATTATTACTCGGAGGCGACTTACTTTGATAATCTTCATATAAACCAGTAAATGCTTAAATATGTTACAACAATTAACGAAGTACGCTAACTTGACGCCATGCTTCCAAAATGTTTTATATCCAGAAAAGTGGAACTCATAGGATCTATTAGAAACGTTCTACTATCATGGATAATGCCTGAACGGTAGGTATTTTGATGTGCGAATGAGGGAGATTTCTGGCTGAGTTCATCTCTCTGAACAAACTTTATGCGACCAGGAAGATAATAAACGAAAAAGTTGCAGGCGGAATATTTATACAATGCTGAATTGTGTTAAACTTTACTTTGTTCTTGAATTAAATGAATTTTTTTCCAAACAATTTCATGAAAGAGAATGCTCGATAGGTTAACTTTAATATTTCAGATGGTGGAAATTGCAGAAAACGAGGATTGCATTAGCGAAACAGAAATATTCTATCATGGCTTTCTGCCACGTCAAGATATTGAACCACTCCTCATCAACGATGGCGATTTTCTTCTACGTAAAACCGAATGGAATGGTCGAATGCTTAGTGGAAATTTCGTTATCCTTGAGTATTTCCCCTCTTTATTGTTTCCCGATAGGATTACTGTTATCCTTGATTATTTCCTCTCTTTATTGCTTCCCGACATGATTAGTGATTCGTCCTGATGGTGACTTAAAAAATCATCATATTCGATATTTTTTATCAAATTTTGCTTGAATTTTATCTGATATTTCATGGGAACTATTGTGGGGAAACTTTACCCGTCTATCCTATGAACTCAAAGAAACTATCATTTTACCTTTACTTTCAAAAACAAAAAACAAAACAACAACAACAACAAGAAAGAAAAAAACCTCAGCATGAGATTGCTATAGAGTTGATGTTGGCTGCCATAGGAAAAGGACTTGAATTTTTAGGGCAAATAACTTTATCGTTGGCTGTACGTAATGCAAATCGTATATTACATTTCTTCATCAATCAAGACGATGAAAAATATTACTACATTGAAGAACATCGTGTAAGTAAGTATTCAGTAAGGGAATAGAATGACGCCTAATATAATCGCTTCAATTATAACTAATTAATTAAAAAATGGCTAAGATAAGTCTGTCAGAATATGATTTACCATTTTAACAATATTTTAAATTTTCTTTAATATAAGCGGAAAAGAGTCATTGTTAAAATTGGGGATCAGAAGAGATTGGTGCTAAAGTTGTGGTACTAGACTGCTAAATTTCAGGAGGTAGATGCTAAAGTTGTGGTACTAGACTGCTAAATTTTAGGCGCTGAAGACTTCGACCTAATTTATTCACGAATGGAATTTTGGCGGTTAATTATTCAACGTTTACGACGTCTTAATGCTCGTTTATATCTATGGGTTGTACTTTACTATTAATGAATAAGCAAAAATTGTTTCAATCTTATTCTCTTTGTTTGTTGCATTTTTTGAGTATATTTATGAATTAAGGAGAAAACAGTCCACGATTTGATGGAATGGCATAAATCAACAAAGACACCGATCACATCAGCAAGTCAAGCGATATTGAAGAATGGCGTTTTAAAGCCAAAATGGATAATGAAAAATAGTGCGATACGGATGACGAAGAAACTCGGCGAGGGAGCTTTCGGAGAGGTCCATTTGCTTTCACTTTAATAGTGGTATTTTTTGTTATTGATATGTCTCAGGAGTCTCTTTTTTATAGAAACTATAGCATAGAACAAAGGCATCCAGTGACATCCAACAGATATGGATGTAAATCATGAAGCAATCACACTAAAGAACTGGAAAAATGCTGATTAATTAACGGAGAGGTTAATTCACCTCTTTTCTCAGTTTTCGGTGGTTCGAGTAAGTCTTAATGAGCTAATATTCTGTTTCGTGCCGACTAATGTTTAACTTATTTTGAGTTCCAAAAAAAAGCACTACAATCGACCGCAGCGACTCGAGAATTGCGTAAAGGCAGAATTAAGGACTGGCAACATGAAGAGACCGTTTTGACGCTTTCTTAAGACCACATCCGCTTTCTCTCTTCCTCTCCCAGTAGCAAAAATCCTACCTCTTCTTGCAAACAAAATAAATCATCTCTTTACAGCACTTACTTGTTCTTTGTTCGAATTATTTCATCTTATTTTTTACTAAATTGTTCTTTCAACCTCCCTAATTTGAGTGGGGATCTTGTATGACCGCTGGAAAGCGTTGCTTGCTTCAGAGCACGGTACTTTCTCTCAGCGTTCAACACTGTGGGCTTGTTGTCATGACGCTTTTCAGTTATCCCGATAACAGAGGCCCAGATGACACGGGCCTTTCGTCCCATCGATCAGATCAATAGTGTTCGTTATGTACTAAAAAATAATAAGAGAAACTTCTTTAAACAAACGTATAGTTAAATTTTATTTGAAATTCTTTTTAGTTTATATATGAAAGAAACGAATAAATAATCAAATCTTAATAATTAATAATTAAATAATTAATAATTAATTAATTAATTAATAGCAAAAGAAAATAAAGATAAACAAATACGTAAATAAGAATATAAACATTTAGTCTTTGCTCAGTCTTTTGTTGATATTCGACAAGTTCTCGATCTATAAACTCCATAATCGTACAAAATTCTAGTTTACATAGTGCACCCATATCTACGTAGTTCACGTACATGGTGCTCGATTTTCACCACTATGCCCATTCGGTCGCTGTAGTGAATTTTCCATAACCACTGCATTAGCTGACGCTCCAGATCACACTACGAAGTGTCAGCACAAGAACTATTCGTTTGATCCTTCCTCAATGCCAAAACTATAGATACAACTGGTTTATGCGAGTAACATTTGAGGTTGTGAAGATGAAAAAGATCTGTCTGATATGAATAAGTGTTATGTAATTCTTGTCGAACTGAGGAGACCAACCTATAAAAATAGTCCAGCAGTTCACGATATACACCACACACTCCGAATCTCTTAACTGTAGGTTCTCTGAATGCTGCGTTTTTATTATAGCGATTCAAATGGGGCCGACCTTGATTTTTGTGTATGTCGTTTATGCAAACATTTCAGGTATACCTGGCGGAGTTTTTATCGGATGAGGGACAATTAACCAAGGTGGCAGTAAAGACAATGCGTGAGCACTGTACACGGGAAGCGCGACTGAAGTTCATGAAGGAGGCACGAATAATGCGCAAATTCCAACACCCTAATATCGTGCGCATTGTTGGCATAGTTGTCGATGAACATCCATTACTGATTCTTATGGAACTATGTCCAGGTTAGTTTAACTGAACTGGATGATTCTGACCGTAATTCGAGGAAATACCCTCAGCAGTTACTTCTTATGATGAAACACCCTCAATGTTTACCCTTGCGGCGAAACCTTCCTTTGGAGTATGGCGAGCATTCCGGCAATCGATGAGGATGAACTAGGTGGATCTTCAAGGAAATCTTCCATTCACGATCGTTTTAAGAGTTCTCTGCTTCCTTTCTTTTTCAAGTCATTACTGATCGGCTGTCCACCTTGGGAAGGGATATTTTTTGCATGGAAATGAGCAAAATTCTAGTGCAATTGCGCATGTCAACCCAATTATTCCAATGTATCGTTTCATATGTCGCATTGCAATAGCGATCACTGTAAAGGACTCATGACTGGGATTGAGGTAACTGAGAAATCGGAATGTCCTCAAACTATGCTCGAATATCACAAGTAAAACGCTCTAGTGAGACATTTTAAACCTCCAAATATTGCTTCATGTGCAAGATTAGCTAGTAGTTAGCCTTGGATACCAACCATCACTATTCGACTGATTTGTACCGGCTTCTATCGAAGTTACTGAACAAATGTTGTATGAATTCAGATTCTCATTCAACTTTTCACGAGAGGAGTATTTTCCTCTACTACCTACCACCACATTTGATCAGTCTTATCTTTCATTTATCCACTTTTTGAAGTAATTTCCTCTCTGAGTACTCACCTGAATTATCACTGAGATCGTTGAGGCTAAATGTTGCGTCAAGCTTCATATCATATCACCAAACGTCTTCGAAAATATCAAGCAGGGCTATGTATGGCACATGTTCGTCGTTAGGTTTAGCACGTCTATACACTGGAAATTTGGCGGATATGTCGAGTGTTGGTGCATTTCATGTAACCGATAAAGAAAACCGGCTTATTTTAGCCAACAAATCTTAAACTCCACTATGACTTATTTAACATTATTTTTCATCCCCAGCATCTTAGATCTCCTTTTCTTGACATCTGAATTCCTTTTTTTCAAGAATCTATTTTCTCGGTTTAGAAATTACGTAATTCATAGCAGAATCGGAAGCACCTATTGGCCAAAGACGATTCTACTGAACCGGTGCGATGACTGAATTTTGAAAAGCCAGTTATATGTGAAAGCGAGAAATCCACCAGACTTCTCTCCGACTCCACGCAATTGCATCAATTTGGTACTTAAAACGACGTTTAGGCAGTGCTGATTCGCTTGGCATCGTTACACTGAAACAACCGAGTTTTATGTAATCTTGACTCCTTTTAGGACTTTCAAAATTGAAGTGATTCATTCGTCTGCGCTGATGGATCGTTGATATATGATGTGAATAAATACGCATTGTTGAGATGAGAAATGATAAGCGATGAATTCACGAAGTGTATTTAATGAAACGCTCCCTTACTCTTTTTTATCAAGTGATGTGACGGTAGTTCCAGGCGGATCGGTGCTATCCTATCTTCGCAGACATCGTGGACGCATCGATAAGGCCGTGAAATTGCGTTTTTGCATCGAAGGTGCTGCCGGACTCGCCTATCTGGAGAGTTCTAAATGTATTCACAGGTGAATTCATGACAGCGGAATCATTCTACGCCAAACTAGTGGTGGGAATGCGATAGACTGGAAGTGGAGTGTCTATCCACTGTTTGTTGTTCCGAAAATTACGTGAAGTGGCAACCAAGAGAGTATCGCCAATTTACAGTTTCTCAAATCCTAGTGTGGATTAAGTTTCCTATGCATGAAGTGCATTATTTAGACTGACATCAAAAGAACCGTTTCTTTGTATTTCGATAATTTAGATGCGTTTTGCATTTATTACAATAGCTTTAAGAGTTTTGTTATAATGTCGCAAATAAGATTGACTACAGGGAAGTGGCAGTATAACTGACGGATTTTAGAGCGTTTGTTTTATGAGGTCTGGTACTCACAATATAATTTCAATGAAGAAACGGATTTATGCGAGCTAGAGGGAGGGAGAGGGAGTCGGAGTCGCCATACGTTAAGTTGATTATATTTGCATTGAGTCGCTCGCTTAAGCTATCTTGAAATCTGTACACATTGTAGGGATATTGCGGCGAGAAATGTTCTCCTCACACAAACATATGAAGTTAAGGTCAGCGATTTTGGTATGTCGGAGGAGAGAACGATGTTTCAAGACGAGAAGCTGGAAAAGGTCACCGAATTAATGCATATTTTTCTCGTATTAATTGCCTTACAATTATAATCCGACTTTGTAGCAACATTAGGCCAACTCCACAGCGATTTTTAGAGGCTCCGCATCGGTCTTTGTGATGATAATAGGAGCTATATTTGATTAGTTCCAAATAACACCTCTATGTTCATTCATTTTTATTCTTACGACACTATAATATTAACGGTATCACCTGGTTTTTGTTCAGATCAGCTCTTCATTTGGAAGACGCAGTGAGATGCACATGAAACTTATTAATTTCCGCATTTATCAAAGTGGCTACAAATATATAGGCTGGTCATGTTTGGTGTAGATGGGCCTTCTCTCATAGATTCCGTCATTTTCCTTTGATGTGAATGGAGGCTTTTATCACTGTCGTAGATTTTAAGGTGCCCATAAAGTGGCTAGCTCCAGAGACAATGCAGCAACGGATTTATTCAATCAAGACGGACGTTTGGTCTTATGGAGTTATGGTGACTGCATTCGGCACTACTGCACAGACCACCTTGATAAGTGACCCCCAATTCTTTTAAACTGGCTGTAAATTTATTTCTTTGCTAGTGCTTTCAGCAAATCCTTCTTGTCATGTTTGAACGCCCAACTTAATTCAACTTCAGTCCCCTCTGCCTTCCCTCCTCCCCTCGTACCTTTAAAGAGCCTATAAATTCTGTATAACCGAGTAACTGTAGAAGTAGTTCAGAGTTTCATTCTTGCAAATAGCAGCAGTAGGTAAATGTTGGTGTTAAGGTGTGGGAGATCTATGCAGAAGGATGCGAGCCCTATCCATCGTTGTCAAACATTCAAACGCGAGCGAAGGTAATCGTCCAAAACTATCGCATGGAAATGCCCAAGGTGACAATTATCATTTGCTGTTCATTCACCATCCCATCCTTTCCCAGCTAATTTGTTCGCCATTTTCCTTCACAATTTTCGAAGCGTAATTGTTGAATTGATCGAAAATGTATAACGAAATTGATTGATTTATAAGTATTGGAAGTTGTATATACTTATTATAGTTTCGGTCATTTTAAGGCTTTTTTTAGTTGTTTTTTTCCAGGAGGCTTTTATTAGCTAATTCGGGTGAACCTCTAATTTGCTTTGCCACCTCATGTTTCCGTCGTTCTCAGCTAAGTGTAATAATCACCTTAATATAAATCTGCTAGTCGATGAGCTCTCAGAGATGAAATAAATCTCTGATGTGGGGAAACCTAAGGGGTACTATATTTAACTGCCCAGAAATTAGCTTCAGAATGACCACAGGTCAGAAGGCATATTATTTCTGAAAGTAACTGCTGAGCAGTACCCATGTCTAATGGTTTCACAGTATATAGTTTAGAAGATACATGAGGAATATGATAAAGCAAAAGAAAGGTTATCAGAAAAGCGACACTTCTTTCAGGGTACTCCGCCGGCAGTATCACAACTGGTGGCACAGTGCTGGGCAAAGAATCCGCTCGAACGACCGGCATTTGTGACCATTCATCAGACTCTTAAAAATATTGCCATCAAAGAGGGTATACAGCCTAGTTCTGTCACTCCCTAACGCAGAGATCCTACAATAAAGCATTTTCACACTATTGTTGCTAATGACGTTCTCCCCTTGCTGTAATGCTGTTAAAAATTGTTCTGCATTTGGGGTAAAAGAGGAACAGTTGGAATTTCGGCTTTATTCGGGTGCCGAATTCTCAGATTTCCGATCAAAATCGCGACGGCAATTACACTATAGCAGAGAGTTCCTGGATTGGAGTCAATCTTTTTCACTGCATTTTTTTTTGGAAGAGATGGAAGGGGATGGAGGATTTGTTACAGGGACTACCATGAAATTCAGAGGTAATTGAAAGAACGCATAATCAATCATTTGAGGGATCGATTTCATATGAAATTCAGCTCAAGTGATGCAGTTCGTGAAAAGCGATCCCTTGAAATCTTAGATGGGATTTTCATCGGATGAGTCTCTCTCAGCTACTCGATATAGAACGAACTGTACTGGAAAAGCTTCTTATCGAAAGTTATCGCTGAACACAAAATACGAACCGACTTCTCAACTTCGTACTGACAGAACTTAGCGTCAGCTACTCGGACTCAGGCCAACCACAGTCTGCCAAGGTGGCTGTGCTGTATGGGTGAATTTACAGAATGTAGCAAACAGATACAGTGCGATCATCAATGCTCTATAAGATCACTGGCGACTGGTGCGAGTCAATACTCGCGAAGCCAAAGAGTTTGGGAATTCGCTGACTTCGGCCCATCTCTCAGATGCAACACCTTGTTGCTGTTCCACGTTTCTTTCCAGTGAACTGTTTTGTGGATATTTCGCATACATCCAACTATTTCCATGGTACAAATTCATTTCGGTGCGACCACTTATGTGCTTCACTTAGCAATATTTCATTCATCCGCACTTTGTTTCTTATTTATATTCTATTTTGTTTCGGTTCTTAAGTAATTTCATTTTGTCCTCGTTCGGTATTTATTTGGTGCCTTTGCTCATCTCTCTATGCGTATGAGAAGGATTGGTAAAACAAGAGATCTTCCCAGCTGCAAAATGATTATGAACCGACATTCTGGAAAAACACCTCGGAAGTGGATCGGGCTGCATTGTCGCAGAAAGTTCACGAGTCTGCCAACGAGCCCACTGTTAAAGTTTCGGGTTCGAGGCTCTCAGCTAGGCCTTTCAAAGTCGATCTGCTGAACATGATATCGTTTAGCATGGCATGAAACATATTAGCTCACGTCTAATTGGTAGCATAACTGCCTATTCTTTAAAGGAGGTGATGATAATATGTGCTGTCTGTGTACGGTGCTAACACTAATAGACCTCTCCACCAAGCACTACTGAATTCTCACTCGATGAAAGAGTGGCAACAAAAGAACCTTCAAATGGAGAATGCAACGAGGGCCCTCCTGAAATGTCGGATGATGCGGCACCGATGGAATCAGGCGATTCTGATGTGAAAAATTGCCATTTCAATAAATACCGCATTGCGGTGATCATTTATTTAAACTGCTTAGTGGTGTAAAATAGAGGCTTAAAAGTGCTAGCCTTTCTGAGCCATTATATGAGGAGACCGAGGAGGAGTAAACGTCATTCGATGTTATTATGGAAAGTAGCCGTCATATTAGCCTAGATGGAAGTTCTGAGCCTTTTAATTTTCTTGAGAATTAATTCTTCTGTGGTTGATGTATTGCTTGTACTCTTTTCGACATATGAGAGGCTGGTCACCTGCTATTAGCCTCGAAGAACTCTGTTTACTTGGAAGTGACGGCTGTCAGCAAAGAGATGTTTGGAGTAAACCTGAAATGCGCTACTCACAGCAAAGAATATTTTTGCAGTGAAGGGGAAATGAGTTCATAAGGCAGTTCTATGTAATCGACAAGACATCGTAGTTGCGGCTACTTCGCTGAAATCTGCTAAGACACATGGAGAAAACTCCATTTTTTCTTTTTATTTGCACTTTTCCTTCTCTTTGAATCGGACTTTCGTCCATCTGTTCAAAAAAATATTTCTGCGCTCTTCTCTCCCCTTTCCATAAGCATTCATTCGTAGGGATCGCTGCCTCGAATATCCAATCCACAATTTTTCATACGTTGTGGATTACATTCATATCGGAAGTAAATTTGCCGATGAAAGTAAAAATGGAAGCATTTATCGTCTCGCCGAGAGCAATCTTCGTCCAGGTGCGTATCCGTTTTCGACACTAAACGTTGCGTGAACAGCGATATTCCCTCGCCGCCGAATATCGATGAAGGCGAAAAAACCATCACTCATCGCGTACCATTGTTTCATTTAGCATTAACTTCCTCTTCCCAGATACACACCTTCCCAACAGTGTATTCCATTCATTGGATTAGTATTTGCTTGTAATTAAATATCAAGTCCAGTTCTTTCTACCAAATGTAATTCCAATTCCGATGCAAATTTAATTCTTGTAATTCATATGACACTGGTAATAGAGTCTGATAATAGAACAATAGTGCAGCATAGCATTTTTTCGCATCCAAGGTCACTTAATGACTATACTTCAGACTAAGAGCAATAAAGGAATAAGAAACATTTCAACCTTTAATCCAATGAGAAACCATCATTTCTATTTTATTTGCCTTCCATCCACTTCTGCAAATTTGGGCATGCTAGACTCTCTGTGGCGATATTGGGTCTTGCCTCTATGTCCGTTTGTGATTGTCTGTTTGTATTAACTTGGTGGTAACGATGACTGCACGAAATCCGACAGTCATAATTAGGTCGTTTCCAGCCTCGTATAAATTACATTTCAACTACTCCAACAAGTTCGGAAGACGTTACAGCCACCAGATTATGTTTCGAAGATTTATGTGACCGAGCAGGTTGTCTACAAATTATTAATACGATATTTCAGTAATTAGTGGTAGTGGTTCAGTGGGTAAGGGGGAAAGAAGGATGGCGAGAGCGGAAATGATATCAGCTCTTTGACACACACATTCATATTTCTTTACGTCTCTCTCTGTGCACACAGACTTCTTTGAAAAATGAATTGAAACTCATCGAATTAATCGCCGGGGAAGTGAGACATTTCAAGGGAACCTTCGCAAAACTAATTGAAGTAAACGATGAAGATAGGACTCCATATATTTTTGTCATACAATGAACTCTCAAATAGTGCGTAGAAGTTATCGAAAAATCCCTCTTGATTGAATCACACTCGCAGAAGTTCCAAAAACTAAAAACATGGGTGGCATTTTCAAAGATGAGAAACCTCAAAGAAAGAAAAACTATCCTGAAAATAGCTATCATAATAACGATCAAATATCATCAGTATAGTTTGATTGGCTCATGCATTGGATTTGTTTACTGAAAGACAATAACATAGTGAGATTTATAGGCTGATACACATACTGCACACCATTGTATTTCTCTTTCTTGTAAGTAAAGTAGATCAGATAAAGAATCACTAAGAGTAATACTTGTTCCGGAAAACGATCACTGTTATTGCCTTACGGAAAATCTTCACTACTATTGCTTTATCGAAAACCTTCACTATTGTTCGAATTTTTTATCTGATATGATTGCGTTCAATAAAGTGATAAGCATATGGCGGCAGCTAATAAAACGTCAACGTGCGCCGACTTGACGCTATTCGGTTTCAAATGAGTTTTTCAACGTTCAATTTTGAAAGTGGGAATTTTACAAGGATATCTCAATTTCTGCAAGATTTAATTTCGGAATCTTAATAAAAAATAAATGGCGACTGAATTGTTAAATGACTTTCAGCGAATAGTTAAGCAATTCTGCTTCATGACTCGTTGAAACATCGAGAATAGAGAAATATAAGAAATCTGTTCCAAGATGAGGATCATGTTTTGGAAATATTTCTAATCCATACTTTTTAAATCCACAATTTTCGGGATTTTAAATTCTATCGGTGCTAATGCACCTAGTGAGTCATTACTCAATCTCTTCTTATCAAAAGGACGCGCTTTTTAAAAAAAGGCGTTTTCGAACTCTCATTTTGACGCTTAGCCATTGCGCCATTGACCACTCAATTTCCTTTATACTACGAGTAATTAAGGAATCTGTGTTATGCTGTCTAGCATAATGAATTCGATTGTAATGCGCTAATGTTTGAACGGTTTAAGCCATAAAGATTAGAGAACAGTTGGCGTATTTTCAGGCTTTATTGTTACACTGTAATGTATAAAATTTCATGGTACTTCCTCTTTTTTCGCTCATAGATTATACCTCTATAAGGGTGATATTCATTTATCGCTCACTACTGCAGCGATCTTTAATGAGGCAATGGTCTTCGACTGGGCAGCAACCGTTTAACGAAAAAAGTCAATCATGCAGATCGCGCCCTTTTTCGTTTCATTCGACCGAAGGTTCCTCAGCTGCAAGATTTAACGCTTATAATAATTAATTTCATAAATAAGGAGCACTTTATCATCGACTGATGAAACTCTCCAAGTTGATAACGATCAGTGATAATTTCGTTTTTCTGTATTCCATAATATGTTTATTAACGCAAATTTCAGGATCGATTTCCTTGTAATTTTACTCTACTTTATACAGTATTCTGCATTAACTTATGATTCAATATATTATCTGAAGGAAATATTCCCTAAGTTATTTTTAGGATTTCATATATTAATATGGCGATCATGAGGATTGATGGTGATATCGTATGGTAACTGGAATTCCCTCTAATCCATTTTTTTTTATTTTTTCTTTATATTCGATGTTTTTGTGTTTATTTTTTATCGACTTAAGTTTTCAATAGAATTTTTCAGTGGAACTAATTGTTCTCGTTGAATAGAAGGCAGCCCTTACATCTCATCTCATCGAGCATAAAATCTTTTGTAAATCAGGTAAGGTGCGTTAGGCTCAATAGTCGATCGGAGTGCATGTCCGCTTTACAAGCATTTAGTGCTTCACATCATGATCAATTTCAAAAAGAGACTAGGTGCGTATAGCTATGAGTATAGAAACAAAATACCAGATACATGCAGGTGGCTAACATTGTCCCAGAGAGAGAGAGAGGGATAGTCGAGCTGAGCTATTGCGGCAGCATACACTTTTCATACCCGTAATAGTTTTCCGGTGGTTATTGCCGTGGAATGCAATCCCTCAACGTGTGATATGGGTGAGCTGCTCGTCCAGCATTTCCCTCGTAAGTTATTTCAACGTTCTTTCGTTCGATTCATTCCTTCAAAACAGAATTTTTCTCTATCTTGTTTATCACGAATCGCGATTTTTAACAAATGCTAATTAAATTAAATTTGCAGTCAGACTGGTTTCGATGAGTTCAAAATTGACTTCTCACTGTGGCTGATCGGCTACAAAAATGAAACACGCAATCACTCTATCGCTTAAAATACTTAGGTAATTGTTAGGTAACGCTAAGAAGTAAATTTCTAAATGAGGTATTCTAATCTTGGCAAATCGATGTACGACTACTAGAAATATTGTGCATTTCAATAAACTCTTAACAGTCGAATTGTTACCGGAAATATTAGTATTTGTCATGGTTTCCGAAATAATCAATCATTAAGCAATTTGTTCCACCAATGATTGGGAACCGATCAAAAATGAAACCTAAGGCCACAAATTGAATGTCATTGACTGATTGGACGTTAGAAATAAGCGATCAATTCAACGAATTCAACAAATTGCATGCATAAATGCGCGTTTATTAAAAACAAAGTGACCGTTTCGCTGTCAGCAATAACTTTTATCATAATAACCTCCTAGAATAGTATACTATACTGAAGAATTTTTGACTCAAACTAAGCCTTTTTTTTGATAATATACCTCGATTGTGCTATATTTTACCCTCTTGAACCTTATTTGTGCTGTACTTTGCTATATCTTTATTATTTATTTTATTCGATCTTTGCGACCAAAAAAGAATAGTGAGTCAGCTGCACGTCAGGTAAGTAAAGTAAACGACAATTAAGAGGATCATAAAATAAACGAAGGCACTGTTATGGAACTGTGTAACTAGCGGCAAGTTAAAGAATCCAAGATTGGCGTCTAACGAAGGGGATGGAAAACGCAGGATAACAACACACGTTGCCCATCGTGACCAAGCTATCATTCGGCCAAGTACGGGAAGGAGTGATCAGACCTCGTTTTCTGATGTGCGGCTGACTCGAGACGGGGTTTAGCATGTGACCCTTAGCCACATCAAACCTCCTTACCAATGTGTTAACATCTCATCTTTGGGCTGAATAGATCTGCAAGCAAGGGAATTGAGAGCGAGGTTTGCATAAAATAAAGTTGGAATAATAGCTTTTGCACAAATGTGCAAGAACATTTCAGCCACACGATAGTGTCGACGTTTAATTCTTCTCAGTTTTCTGAGATTAGCGGAATTGTTGCTGTCAGAAAGCTTTCACGCAGCGGTAATTATAATCATCATGAACTCCACAAAGAATTCCACTGCGGTGAACGAAATCGTAATTCAAAAACTGAATATCTATGAACGCCGTAATCATCTACCAGAAACATTGTACGGAAACGTCAGAGCCTATGTAAAAGTGATCCTCTCTCCGAAAAAGATGATAAAGCATGAGAAAATTAATGACATATATGTGCGCTTGCATTTCAGATCAAAGCCACTATTTCCTATAAAATAAGCCGTCTCATTCCCAAATTTAAAAAGGGCTTTTTGATGTTTCTCTCATCAGTTCCACGATATATTAGTCGTCGCCCTTAATTCAACGATATTCTCAACTATGAGTTTTTCACATATTGCATGAGAAATTATCAATGGAACTAATGATAGCAAATCTTTTCGCTGAGAAATATTTACAGCTCTTTTATCCTTCAAAGTGGGCAAGTATATATCCCCTCCCCTATTCCATGTTCCCTCTGAAACTAAGTTCCGGTCACGAACTTACAAATCCACAAATAGAACAGCACCAAGATGTACTCTCGTCAAAATTTGCAAGAAATATGCAGTAAATCGTTATCAGTTTGCTGCGTGCCATTAAGCAATTATTCAACAATGACATCGTTGACTGCGTACTGATTTTGCAGTGAGGAAAACAACGGAAACAGAGCTGATATTTCATGAATTTTTTAATTATATCACTAGCAGCTACAGATTCGGTCGGGAATTTCGGATGCAGAAATCTTGAAACATACTAGATCACATTATACCTCATTTCTATTATATTATACTATATTCCATCATAATTGTGCGATTTAAAATATATTGATGCGGAAATATGCTATACTATGTTATATTTTGCTTTAGCATGATATGGTTGAACATAATAATCTGGCGTTTGATCGTGGAGAAAATGCAACATTGCAGTTATAATATTTAATTGACCGATTAGTGGGATGACTGAAGCGTCATTTGAAATCTTCTTTTAGGTATACAAAGTGAGTGGTGTCAGAGAAATCCGATAAACTATGGCTAAAAATCTGTGTAAAAAATCACTCTTAATGTTAAAAATTAGCTCTCGTAAGTGCTTTATCAAGCATCCTGAAAAGAAGAGCAAAAATCATAGTGATAGGTCCTTTAGGGCACAACTTTCTTCTATTATATTAATAACATCACTGTGAGCACAAGCTAATGAATTCTTCTGAGTAATACCACCGAATGCCTCAGTTATGATACTGCTCTCGACCGGCAACATTATGGAAGAAGAAAATCTCTTCAAATATCAGTTCATATACTGGAATATTAGAATGCCATTAGAAACATATTTTGAATAATATACTTAATTTATAAAGACCTCTAGGAATGCTACTCAAGAAGTGATATACTCCGTTGAAACGATCGTTCAATATGCATCAAGTTTGGAGCTTTTCGAATTTCTAGACCCCATTAAAGTTACTGCAGATCGACGAAATGAATTTGTACTTATGGAAATTCTCAACAATCAAGTGATCCTAGCTCGTGCAACTAGATTACCCACTAAACTTTGTATATGGTATCCTCGAATATTGAAAATAGATAATTCATTAAGCATTTTAAACCTTCCGCGTAATTCACTCCTCATTCGAGTAACAACTCATTAACTCGAGTAATTAACTTTGAAAAATGGAAAACTTGGAAGACTGAATCGTCGGTGATTTTCCGGATTAAAGAAAGAAAACTTTGGAAAATTATTGCCGAATTCGATAGCTTGAAATTTTTCAAGGAAAAGATTCGATGGATAGTTTCTACGTAACAAATCTAATTTTTCAAATAGAGAATCACTTTGAATGATTCAATATCTCATAAAATAATCTTTGAAATAAAAATTTCAATATTATCGCTATTATGGATGCTATAATGAGGTAGTATCATCATATGAAGAATTTGAACATTATCAAGAAAATTCAGTACAGAAAAATTAATTCATTATCGACTGAATGGTGGGAATTTATTTTCAGCTTATTTATTGTCCACTCGAACGAGTTTATTTGAAATCGTTACTATACATTACTCCATCGTTTATAGTTATATGAAGTGGTTAAATAGTTTCATTGGTTGAAATGTGTAGAAAGTGTCTTATGATGCATTCACAATTAACGTTTACGTGAAATTGATCCTAAGAATTCGAAATAACTGAAGTTTTAATAGAACGCCGAATGGCTGTAATCCTCAAACATTCACCATAAATCCGTCTTTCGTGATTTATGATACTAAATGATAATCTAATGCTTTCATCTTCCAGAGAATTGATTAATGAATACTTAATGAGTATTGGAAGACTACTGAGCACTTTGTAACGTATGGAAAAAAATAACCTATGACCACAAAACTATCAGAGGCTTACATTTAGTGATGCAGCGAAGAAAAGAAATTGATGGACCGCTTTCAAAGATCGATAAGAACAGATGGCATTCCAAACAGAAGTGATGTGATGAACGATTTTAACGCAATATAGACGGATATATCTTTGAGTTGCTCCTTTCCGATGAATTTTCGCATTGTTTTCAGTGATTTCGATGCGCAGATTACAAAAATTTTGTTAGAAGCGCTTACAATAGGTGTTCTTTTTCACAAATAATCGATGGCAGCTAAACAAATGCCATACGAATATATGCACTCAGATGATTCATTATTGCTGTAAATTTGAAATTTCAAGGATTCTGATGATTATCGTCATATGAATAGCTAGCATTAAATTTACCACTTCCCGGAATATGTATTTATTGTCACTGTGAACAAAAAGTTACCAGCGAATCTACGCACATAATGAATTTTTCGCCTCTACCTTTGACTTCCTTAACATTACCTTTGACTTCCTTAACATTACCTTCGCCTCTACCTTTGACTTCCTTAACATTCGAATGTTACTAGATCTATATGACTGAAAGTGACTGGAAACGAAAGGCGAATAGTAGATTTGAAAGATTCTGCACAGTCGTCCGCATATGAAAAGGATGATAAAGGAACTGGAATTATGCGACGAAGTGGCATTAAGCTGTTTTCCCCTAACTAACCTAACCTATCACCGTTGAGTGAACTCTGACGATCTTAATCCGGGCGCTTTTTCATTTTTCGTATTATCAAACGTGAACTTAAAGTGAAAGCTATAAAAATTAATTCTATTCATTCCGACTGCATTAAAGACCTACGTTTAGGCTCATTTTTGTAACGCTTCTATTAGCAGGTTATTTCTATGAGATATATATGAATTTGGAAGTGAGCAGATACCTAGTGAATAGTGCACCTTGATGGCACACATAAAACCCGATCGTATTCTATTCTTACAAGGCCTATTCCCTTACATCCGGTCTGATTTCATGGAACAGTTTTATCGAAATTGTTAGGTATCTTTATTCTACCGGTTAAGCTTCGAAAATGTAGTATTAACATGCACAAATAAAAAAAGTGCAGGAGGTCGTTGCAGGTTCATTTGAAATTGAAGGCCAAACGCTGATCCAGGACAATGGCAGCGTGAATGAAGATGGCGGATTTGGGGAGAACAAATGTATCTGCGACAATGAAGAGGCCCAACAAGAGCTTGCAATGAGTAATACAAGAAGATCGGACAAAGTGGACGAGCGTGAAACATGGACAACTAAAGTGGACTTCCTACTCTCGGTGGTCGGATTTGCCGTCGATCTAGCCAATGTTTGGCGATTTCCATATCTCTGCTTCAAGAATGGTGGAGGTCTGATAGCAGTTAATGTTCTTTTATTCATGACGTATTCGCTTTGTTTCACTGCAAACTACTGAGCCAAAAAAAAATCGTTATTCAAAGACTTGAATCTTCGAACGGTCATCAAATAAAACGTTGCAAATTTGTGATTATACTAAGTTACAAAGCTTTTACTACAGTAGTGAAATGAGCTTTGCCATATGCTGAACGCCTATCATCTTTTCAACGGGAAACTGAACCAGTAACGACGCATAATGAAGATTTACCGCGAGTTTATACTATACTACGAGAAGTATATTACCTTCATTTTCTCAGCTCATCAACTGCAAGGTTAATATCAGTGCCACATGCAAGAAATTTTTTGTACTAGCTATCCGAAATCGTTGCGCTTGCCGGAAGAAGTGAGGGGTGAAGTAGATTCGGTTTTATCGCCCTGAAGTGATTACGTACGCGAAAGAAACTGTAAATTGACCGATGATTACTGGTCTAACTTTTCGCGGATAATTTCTGGACTAGCGAAAATAGAAACGTTGGTGAAAGGCAGCGCTAGCTTCGCAAAGGGCAAGTGGGCTTATTTTGTGTGCGTAGATTGCTGACAGTGAAAGATGAATTTATTGTTCGGTCTTCGATGTGCCACTTGCAATGATCGGCAGTTGCGAACTATCGATGATTTGGATGAGATATTTTCAACATCCATTTAAAAATTTGAGACTTTTCTGGAGGAAGATTTCCTCGGCCAAAGTTATGAATCGCTTAGTTGTTTAAGAGAGTTTCCCATACGGTTCACTAGAATGAGTTAAGCATGAGTTAAGCATTGCGTAATCTAGAAAGAATCATTAAACTTTGATGGCAGAAAGAGTTTTGCACGAACGATTGATTTCCGCAAGAGAATCTGCAGCCCCTCTTACGAATGATGAATTGCAGTCGAAATTACAACCTCTTGCAAATGAGAAACGTTCATATCACGAATGGTGATCGGAAGAAATATCGGCGTCTTGAAAAATGTGCTTATTTTTAAGTATTTTAGTTGTCTTAAATAACTGGACCTTGCTCTATTGCTCCCCTTTCCGTTCGTTCCTTTTCGATTGTGTAATGAATAAATGACTTATTGTATTTTCAGGAGTCTTTCTCATTCCATACACTCTGATGGTTCTTCTCGCTGGCATTCCGCTCTTTTTTATGGAACTCTCCCTCGGACAGTACTACAAGAAAGGTGCAATTACAACGTGGGGAAGGATTTGTCCGCTTTTCAAAGGTTTCATGACAATTTTAACTCGTTCAATATGCAGGTCAATTTTTTACTCAACCATCGAAGTAGCTCTTAGATTCGTAAATCACCCATGTATACTCGAACTCCAGTCAGCTATGTCAGCAAGCGAGTTTGCTAATTTACTAAGCTTTTCACTTCAGTAATGGTGTCCAATCAGTCGGCTTTCCGCTTATTTGCTCATTGTCTTTACGAGTTCTCTTCATCACTAAATGGTTTCTGTGGATTTTTTAAGGAATTGGTTATTCGGTGATATTGATCGCATTCTATACGGATTTCTTCTATAACGTGATCATCGCATGGGCTTTGCATTTTTTCTTCGCCTCATTCACAACCAATCTACCATGGGCATCATGCTCGCATGACTACAATAGTGCTGCATGCTATGAGCCCAGGTTCCTAATAACTTCCATCAGTCGACATCCTATCCTATTCAAAGCAGTTGTTTTAGTTGGATACAGCTCGACAGTTCTTATATGCCAAAATTTTTCAACTGAATTCCGCCTCTCGTAGGAAGTTTTACAACGAACATAGAGGATTCTATAATGATGCACATGTGAACGACTCTGTAACCAACATAATTCAACTATTTGTGGCCATCCCGATTTCTACTTGAGGTCTTTTATTGTGCACCAAGAAATTATGATCCTCAGTGCGCTTGTATGATTTGTGGAAATGTTTTCGATTTAGCTTTATACTATTAGGGCTGAAGCTGATGCACTTACAATTCCGAAAGACTCACTTGTCTCTCCTCTTCTCCGAAACGAAGCAACCGTTTACGCCTCACATCAGAAACTGTTTAGTCTTGAAGCAATGTGAACTTTGAATAGTTTAAGGAGTTGTCTTTACAAGGCCACATTGATGGTGCACTATATTTCATATGACCACGAACTTGAGACTATCCTGCAACGATTATTGTTTGGAACAAGTAGACTAGAGATGCTCTATGGCTCTGATATCGAGGGAATGTTGGATGCTTGTAGTTAAATCGATGCTCGAATAATTGTTGGGCCTACATTTGCGCAATCTTCTTACTTCTGTTTAACTATCGAATTAGCTGACAAATATTATTCCTTCCATATGTTCCTTAAATATGAATTTCGGTTATACTTTTACAATTTTTTTTGAACATAGACATGAGTATTTCAGCTGGAATGAAGGCGACAATAGCCAATGTTCACCACCTTCGAATGCATCCACAAAAAATGGCATATCGGCAGCCGAGGAATATTTCTAGTTACAGTTTTACTTTTTGTTGCTGAAATACCTGTATTCTTCAGCATTTCCCGTAATGATAATGGAAATAATAAATCATTTACGACCTATTACTGCTTTGTTTAATTCTTCAAACGTCCAACTCCAACAGAGCAGTACGTATCACGTACGTATATGGATAGTTGTTGATATAGCTTGTAGCTGGCAAGGATGGCAGCTGAATGGGTAGTCTCCAGAACTTCATGGATTGATGGTTTCGTTTCCGCATAACGCTTTGGAACCAGTTTGGTTGCCAATAATCGTCCAATTTCCATCGCCCAGACAAAAAAACGAGCATTTTCGGGTCTTGAGCATAGTTCTAATGTTTCAAAATAATTCTTAGCGAAGAAATGTCGTTCTTTTGCATTTTTCCAAGCTTGTGACAGTTCGCTTTACAAAAGTTGGTCATTACTGCTTATTTTTTGGTGGATTTATTTGTAAACATAATAAACAGACTAATAAAAAATCATCTGTGAACATTTAAGTGGCCTCCTTCCTAACATCTTATGAAATATGCAAAAATAGCCCTATCGAAGACCATCGATGACATAGTACGAAATTCTGCCATTTCTAATCTATTTCATGGCCATCCTCGCAATTCAGCCAGTGAAAGCTGGATGGGCAATGGCCAGAACTTCATGGATTGATGGTTTTATGATCAGCTGATCAGCCATGGGAACTGATAGATAAAAATGGATGAGTTAAATTAGCTTAACAAGTTGAATTTTGCAAAATGTACGTTATTTGAATACACAATATGTGAAATGCCATAACGGCTTTCATGAAAAAAACCTCGGACGAATAATTAATTGGTCGACTACTAAGGAATTCAGCAACTCAAAAGATTTCATGGATCCCACCCATAAAGAACACTCCCTTTGAACTTCTTTTCTGGAAAGCGCCTATATAAATGTATTTACAGTAAAAACTTCCTCGGCCTTCATTATGCAGGATCATCGAATTCATCGGTTGCGAAATCACTCAGTGATCTTGGTTCAATCAATTGGCAAATGGCTGGTTGCCTCTTTATCATCTATATAATTTGCTATTTCTCCCTTTGGAAAGGTATCAAAATGAGCGGAAAAGTAAGTTACATTCGTTTTATCTTTAATCGGATTAAATAAACTCTAATGAAAAGCATATCTTAATCTTATTTGCTAGTTTTATTAATCATTAAATGATGGCATAATTCAATGTGCAAAATATGGAGCAAATATGAGATTTGCAAAATAGAGCAATGAATAACGAATATCTTATAGAGCTTAAATTGAGATTTTATTGTTTATTGTGAGCTATTATCGACGCTCTAATCCATTAAGGTGTTCATTAATAAAGACTCTATGGATTCTCAAACCTACTGAGTTTAAGTCGACGCTTGAGGTGCAGCACAATTTTCGATTTATTATAGAAGTTATTGCAAATTCTTCCCCTAGACCTTTGAAGGTTTTATAATTCTCCTATTGAATAAATTATACTGTGAGAATATAAATTATTGGAACAATAATTCCATCGATCATAATTGTACAATTATGAGGATTCGGTCACAATAGATGGCTCCCCTCCAGGATTTGACCTCTCACAGTTTGGCTAGTAGGTTCATCATTAATCGGATTGTGAGAACATCGAAACTTAATTCACCTTTCGATCAGTTGATTGATTCGAATAATTCAAAGTTGATTTTTTGATGAATTTGCACATATCAAATGTTTATAATGCTACTGTTGCTTGATTATAATGATTGCAATTTATTCGAGAAAAGTGAAGGAGGCGACTGCATAATGTAGGGTAATTATTCATATTATATATGGGATATTATTTATCTTGACCTTTGATTTGTAAGATTATTCATTTTAATGTGATCTTAACTTTATAAGGTTGCCCTTCCCCTTCCTTACCTCGACCTTCTTAGCACTCTCGACCTTTAAGCATATTCATGAAGTTAGACAACAATCAGTCCGATTTTCATTCTTTTTTGAGAGAGGGAGGGAGGGAGGGAGGGAGAGAGGGAGGGAGAGAGAGAGAGAACCCCACCGAAATAGAGAGCACGTTTCTGTGCAACGATAAAATGAATGCTTTATGTTTGAAAAAAGTCGAATTTTTCAAGAATACAAAATGCTTTCAACGAATCCAGACTATAGTCATCTTAATTTTCACTTCTGGAATTTGGCTTCTGGAGAAAATTGAATTGAAAGCTTTCTGGAAGTGGCATTTCTAAATCACCAATAATTTGACGAAGTTAACGATTTAGTAGAACTCATTAGAATTTTAATTTCTCTTATTTAAAATTAAAATCTTCGTAAGTTTTTCTAGGTTGTTTGGTTTACGGCGGTATTTCCATATGTTGTACTAAGTGTTCTATTCGTACGTGGAATAACATTACCGGGCGCAGAGAAAGGTATCGAATATTATATACGACCAAATATCGAGATGCTTACTGTGCCAAGCGTTTGGCAAGATGCCGCTACGCAGGTTCTTTCTTTAATTTCATACTTCGATCATCAATCATCCTCATATTGCTTCGTGCATATTTGAAACTCGTTCACTCGTCTTGTAATGGTTTAATTCGATTGATTTCTTTCCAGTATTGATTAGGTCGTTCATACGAATCGCTTAGGTCGATTGATGTCAAGTGGAATGAGCTTTTAACGAAAATATTTGTAATATTGTTGGTTTCAACTCGCATATCCTATTCTAATACCAAAAATTATAGTGTTGCGACAATGAAATCGAGAATAAACCAGAATAAACCAGAATAAACCAGAGTAAACCAGAGCAAACCAGAATGAACCACAATAAACCAGAATAAACCATCCGGAACTCATCTGCACATATGGATTATTTCAAATCTTAGGCAGCCCATGTGGTATTTTGTTTATTTGTTTTTGCCTTGAAAGATTACTCTGACCGGTTAGTTGTTAAGCACATTTTGAGCAAAAGAATCACAAATTGTTCTGGATTGCAATTTTCTTCATTTCCTGAAGAGAATGCAAATGAGGATTCCAAAAATGCAAGGAAATGGTGATACTATAAAGTTTTAGTGTCATGTTATGATTCACTTGTTCTCATAACTATAGAATATACAAATTCCTAATCAGAATCCAGCTGAATATGAGTAACTTTGCATTATCCCTTAATTATACTAAATAATTTGATCGAAACGTTGCATATCTGATTTTTTCCGGCAGCGCTCTTTGTTACTGATAATCAGAACGTGATTCCAATAACTTTCATCGATAATCTGTGAAATAAGCGAATGAATTTGCTTAATATTGTGATTAGCTTCTATTACAATTGCAGGTGTTCTTCTCATTGGGTCCAGGTTTTGGTGTACTAATGGCCTACTCGTCATATAATCAATTCCACAATAATGTTTATTTGTTTGTTTTATTTATTCTATTTCTTAGTGAAATTAAAGTTTGGAAATTATGCGAAACGAATCTCCCTCTTAAGTTTTCATTGATGAAGTTTGTTTCGATGCCACATCTTATTTCTTCTTTCGGCTTTTTATAGCGCTTTGTTCAAAGTTGCTTTTGCGGAAAATGGCATCATTTATCTCTTATATTCAACCAATTCATACATGACAATATTAAGCTTATTTTTTGCTCAGCGAGCTTTACGGAAAAATGCATATCGTGGCGAATCTCCAGAACATGAAATTGAATTCGTCAAGTTTCACTCTCATGTAGCAAGTACTCACTAATAAAGCTAAAAGTAACTGATGCATTGCAGTGATGCCCTCATAACGAGTACAATCAACTGTGCGACAAGTTTTCTTTCTGGTTTCGTCATTTTCTCTGTTAGTTCGATTACACTATTTCGATGCGTTTATTCTAAAAACTCTAAAGTGCTTTCTGTGAAATCGTTTCTTGAAACTACCAATCAAAGGCTATTCGTTATAAATAGTGAGTAACGTTCATTCAACGTATTTGGAGTAGTTAATTACACCCGGATTATATTAAAAATAGAGTAAAGATTCGATCAAAATTCCCTTTCAGTAAGTGGCAATCATCAATAAACTGATGATCTGCGTATCCAAAAAAAAGAATATAAATTCAACTATAGGTGAGTTTCGTTAGAACCGATAAAGTGCATTATGCTTTTCATAGTTAAGCCTACATAGTCAAACTTTTAGATCGCTTAGTAATGATCGTATTTTTTCGTCGAACGACAATTCATTATGATCTGGTTTGCCGCAAGGCGAAAGAATTGCTAACTCACTCTCTTGTTTTTTGTTATTTATGTATTTTATGTACCAATCTCGTCCGGAAGTAATTTGCAGTTAAGATGCAGCAGAAGTCTATTGCAATTGCAATGCAAGATGAGAGCTTTCAGGTGCTCGGTTATATGTCGTGCAAAAGTGGTAAACCTATCCAAGATGTCGCACAGGTATCGCGCCTCGTTATTTGCTGAAAAAAAAATCATTATGAAGCTTTTTTTATAAAATTGGTAACTTTACTCTTACTTCTATTGATGTAGACTCGTTCATTGCATTCGCAATGGCAAATCATTTTTGCATCAACTCATAGAGAGAAAGAGGAAAAGATCGACCGGCGAGTGAGAAGGAGAAAGAAGGAGAATGAGAAAAAGGAAAAGAGATCTGGACAATCCATAATACAATAGCTTATTTGATTTCTTATCACTTCGCCTGATTCTATATTCAAATTTTTCATTAGCATTTAAGTTAGCCATTCCCATTCACCCTTTCGCTAAAACAAAATTATTTTAATTTAATCAAGGGGTTTGAGCTTTCCATTCCTTTAAAGGAATCTTTAAAAGCAAGAGAGCGAAAGGTGCATTTCAGGAGGGTCCAGGTTTGGTATTCGTCGTTTATCCGGAGGCACTTGCAACGATGCCTGGTGCATCCCTGTGGTCAATCATTTTTTTTCTCATGCTGCTTACGCTTGGCTTAGATAGCTCTGTAAGTTTTCATGATCTTTCGAGTGGATCTTCTCAAGAGATCATCAATCGTTTCTTAAATGCGGAAGAATTCTTTTCTGATAATCGATTTTCATTTTCTTTTTACCTTCCAAATATTAGATTATATTTTTCCAAATTCTTAATATCTTCCATAAATCGACAAGTTTATTTAAAAAAGTAGAGAATTCATTTCATCCTGATGGGGCTTCTCACGGCTATATTCAGTCACTAAAAGGTCAAATTTTACAACATCTCAGAATTTCAGTTCGGTGGTTCGGAAGCGATTATAACGGCATTAAGCGATGAATTTCCTATACTCAAACGTCGTCGAGAGATATTTGTCGCTATTCTCTTCACGTTCTATATGTTCGTTGGGATATCAATGTGCACAAAGGTGAAATAACGATTTTCAACTGCCATATAACTTTTGCTCTTATATCTTTATTATTAGAAGTAACTACTATTAATAATATAATTCTGCTCGTATTATTTGCTTCCTTTCCTTAGCGCTATCGATTTGCTCAAATATATGAAAAAAAAATTCGTTCAGTTAGCGAAATTAAACGCAGATATAATTTTCTTAACGAAAAGAAACCTTCCGCCAAGTTTCATCGTCGAAACGATGGAAATATCCTTAAAGTCTTAAATTATTCGATAATCTTCTCAATCGTAAGTTCTTCATACTTCGAATCGCATCTATTTCTATTGTTCGCATAAAAAATAGAAGGAATGACCTGAAGCTTAGGATATGAACAAACATCCATTTCTATTGTTCATATAAAAAATAGAAAAGAATGACCTGAAGCTTAGAATGTGAACAAACATCCATTTCTATTGCTCATATAAAAAGTAGAAAGAATGACCTGAAGCTTAGGATGTGATGATTGACTTATAAAGAAAGATTCAGCATTATTTTAGCGTGAAGTTTAATTTATATTTCTAGGGTGGAATGCTTATAATGGAATGGCTCATTGTTTATGGCACCTCATGGGGTTTGCTCATTGCAGTTTTTTGCGAAACCATTGTTATTTCATTCTTCTACGGTAATCCAGAAAATTATTCGTTGATTTTCTCTTATTTTTTATTTGTTTGGAATTGAATTTTGAGGAATTCCACTAATTAGCATCATTTTTAGATCATTTATGAGAAAGCTCAACGAATGAGTGCAGCGTCAGTGATCTTTAACTATAGCTCTAGTTATACTTCATTCGGTCTATAATAGGCGCATTACGAATATATCATAGAATCATATCAATAATACCGAATAGACACTTGTCAGACTACTTTAATTTGATAAGCTAATGGCAAACAATCGATAGGAAAAATCACAACAATAGAGCGCTACTTAGATGAATGAACGCTATGCTTTTATGATTTTAAATAATGCCTGTTTCCGGAGATTCGATTCCACAGTTATCTCTTTCACGGAGCCTGTCGTGAATTTTTGCTTACGCTAAGAAACAGCGTGACCGAAAGCATCACATACTTGCAGGGATCAAGCAGTTCGTAAAGGATTTGAAAGAGATGCTCGGCTTCGAGCCAGGATGGTATTGGCGTGTTTGTTGGACGCTTGGCGCGCCTCTGTTTTTGCTTGTAAGTGTCTTGCCGCTTTGCAATTGTAGCGCTAAGTGAGCGTTGGAAATTCTTTTTGCCTACAACTTCAGCTTGAGATATACGCAAGCCCTAGTGGTCATATATCATCTCTCAAGCATATGCAGTAATGTCTTTAGTTTCATGCTGAGTTTCTCGATTCATATTTTTCCCCACAACTTGTTTGTTTAGAAGTTCCGGTCCTTCAAACAAAAATCATAACGAACAAGATGATGAGCATGAAAGCTCGTAAAGTTCAAAGGCTCCCTAATTTTGTTTCAGAAGAGCAGATTTTTAACTGAAAATTTCGCTTAGGGTGTTTTATATTCAAAGCAATGGGATGAAAACCTGCTCTACAAAGCCTAAAGGTTGCAAATTTTCGGCTTTCTACGATAGAACGGACATCAACTGATCCTATTGAGCAATATTTTCAGAGTTCGATGGCTATCGGAGAACTTTATGAAAGGTCTTATAGTGGAAAAATGTCAAATATCCCGGACTCCGTCCCACACTCTTACAGTTATGTCAAAGTAGCACCTACCTCTTCATTTCTGACCGCTAACATGCAGTGAATTTTATGCAAAATATACTCAATACTGTGATGAAGAATTTGTTCCTGTTGAGGTTCGAATTTGATGTTTCAATTTTGGGAAAACGTGGAAAAACTGTAAAAACAACGAAGTTTGCAGATATGTTTGATTTTCATATTCACAGACCGATGTAATTTTTGCTATCAATCGTGATATATATAGTCCGGAGTCCGGAGTTCTGCAGCTGTTCGGAAAGTCCGACAAGTTCTTTTGTTTCTTGCATCCAGAGGCTATAGACAATGAATCGCACATAGCATAAGTCTTCTGTTAGCATATCGACGTTACTAATAAAGCGCTTTGAAGGGAACGATATTGAGTAGCTTCATCAACTATGAGCCTCTAAAATATCAAGATTACGTATATCCGTTTGCGGCCAATGTTGTGGGCCTAATATTCGCGTTGTCGGCTGTCTCAGCGATTCCAATCGTTGGTATCTACAAATTCTACTCCGCAAAAGGTCCTACTTTTAAAGCGGTATGTGCGTTTCATTTTATAGACAATTCATAACGTCTGATCGACATTGACAACACGCTTTACCGCAATGATTATGTGATTTATCATTTATCTTAAGCACCATTTCGTATATTAATTATCTCGCCATGCTATTCCCCATTGATTGATTTGATATTCGTCGGTGATTCTTAACCCTTTCCCTTCACCTTCCTCTTTTTCCTCTATTTTTGGCGAAGAAGAGGTGCAATATGAAGATGAGGAAGCATACATCACTGACAGAGTGAATGAAACAGCTATTAGAGCATAAGCTTATATTGTGCTCTGAAGTACACGTAGGTGCAAACTTTTCACATTTGAAATATCTTCAGTAGAAATAGAAGAGTGCAAACTTTTCATAATTCAGTATCTCTGTCTCTAAGTCGGTTACTTTGAGCATTCGACGGTTGTAGCAGTACACTCATCCATTCTTCGATTGAGGCCATACACCGGCTAATTCATCGGACGCGTTGAATCAGATGTCCTTTCATCGTTCGGTAGCCATTTGAACCGTTCACTGCCCGTTCTCATGTTTCTTCATCTCTTTCACTAAACTGCCATTTGTTTCCTAAATATTGCTTTTGATAGGCCCAAAATGGTGGAATCAAGTTCTCCAATTTTGTATCTTTGACTGTTTTCAGAAGGCAGCACGTGTTCTGATGCCCTATCGTCGACGTGCATCACAGTGTGAATATGAACCGATCGGCTCGACACATAACGAAATTATTTTATGATAGCAGAAATTCACGGATACGCCGAAATGGATGAAATCGTCATTAATGGGAAATTCCCTCGCCAAAGTTTTCGATGGAGACGTTGGGAAACGCTTTTACAATTGTTAAAATCGGTGGGGCGTTTAGTAGTTCCCAGCAAATAGTCCAATAAAAGCCGAAATAGAGGAAATTTCGTCTTCTCATTGTTTGTTGTCCTTCGCATATTATAGCAATTATTATATCTGCACTGCACAACGATTCACTTGTAGGACGTAGTCATTTGCATATGTCATCAATTTATTCCACATATGCAAATATAAATATGAACATTACGGAGTTTCGAATATCCAGGTGGAAGGATGCAAGAAGAAAAAGGAAATCTTGGGAAATCATAAATCATTTAGTAAGGAATATTCGATTTCTCAAGAGAGAGGCATTTTTGGAATCGTCGCACTATTTGATTCTCATTTAGTCCGTCCTCTGTTGTGCTCGAAGTTTCAGGCCTTTTTACGTGAAATTCGATTCCGAAGATTTTGGAGCCGTCACTTCGAAGATCCCTAATCCTTCAGCTGTTATTCCCTCATGAAATTCGATTCCGAAGATTTTAGAGCTATCACTTCGAAGATCCCTAATCCTTCAGCTATTATTCCCTAAGATGCCAATAATAAACGACAAATTCTATATTGTTCACATTAGTAAAATTCAAACCAACAAACATTTCTCTTCACATTAGCGCTATTCTCTCATCTTTATATCGTTTTTTTCGCATGATATTCTCTCAACTTATTCTCATTCGTATAAGTTTACCTGGAAAACCCCCGCAACTTTGTTGAGAATCTGAAAAACAAATGCATTAGCATTTATGTGCGTCGCCGGGGCTCAGCAGTCCTACAAGTGGTCGTATTCGTGTTAAACGCGTCCATCCATCTTCCTCGCCTCTCACCTCTCCCTTCCCTTCATCATTCCGACAATATGTGAGGATAAATTAACCGAGTCTTTCCACAGGCAACATACAACAGCGCTTGAGAAATGCATCAGTAATAGCGGCGCTTTCAAGATAGCCTTGAATAATATTTGAAGAGACGAACATCATGTCAACAATAACGAGAGCATATGCACTTAAATGTTCTCCTTTAATTCTCGGATCGGCTGTAATCTAAACGGCAAACCTAAAGAACCGAACATCCGACAACTTTACTCCGCTAAGAGATATGTATAATTGTTGGATTTTTTGGCAACTGGAATGTCTTTTGGTTTTGTTGTCAAGTCCACACAGTAAACTATTATTGTTCACAAGGCGTATTCTTCAAATCGTCGTACCACTCCTCCCAACGGACTCCCCTCCTCCTTCCTCCACCCAGTTCCACGTACTGCTCACCTCTCACTTGCAATAATTTTCTGGGAAGAAATCAGGGCTCCGAGTTCCAACTTCTGTACGTGCTTCTTGCGTACAGCTCTTTCCTCATACTGCTGCCTTAATATTGCTACTACCACATCTAAACACGTTTACAACTTCAAACCATACTATCATTTCCAAATTTGAGAAATCACCGTTCTCCCATCCATTTGTTTAACGCACTAGAATGCACTGGCCTGCCAGTAATCCTGAAATGGAAGCTTGAGGGGAGAAATCCACGACTAGGAAGTCATCACCACAACCTGGCAATTATTCTTTATCGGATATCGGAGGAACGCGTCTTCACCACTTCTTGCGATTCACTGCTCCTACCTCTCTTCTCCTATTGATAATTTGTTCTCTTCACAAACTTTTTATGAACTGCGAGCCGAATTAAGAGAGGTGAGCGGAACGGAAGCGGAAAAAGGAGCGAATGAGTGAATGAGTAACAGTGCCATTCATTGAATATTTCTCGATAAGACCCAACAGATTGCTGGTTTCTCCCACATCATCACCAAGCTTTACAACCGAGAAATAGATCAGCGCAGACCTCTTTCCCCTTCCCACATTAACAATAATTATGCAACGTGTCTAAAAGAGAAGCCGCAAAAATTTATTCAGCGACCGAGTTACGTAATGCGCTCAACACATCAAACCACTGAGCATATTCGAAGCGCATAAGCAACACTCCATACAACTCAGTGGTTTCAATGCGAACAAACGGCGCACCTATACGTTTAGTTTAAATGATTTTCGCGTAAGCGAACAACGCGAATAGCAACAGATGATGAGGCGAAATGCTTGCCGGTCAATGTCCAACAGTATGCTTGATGAAAGGAAGGAAGAGAAAACGAGAATCGAAGAAATGTGATGAGAAAGATGAAAAGTGAATATGTGGAACAAACGGACAAACATCACCCCACCTCGATATTAAGCAAAACAGTCGAAACGACCAGAGCTGGGATGCAGCAACACAGCGAGCAATCAGTGCACACGCACATGACGAAATTGCGACAACGCAATTCCGCAAAAATAGAATAACAACGAATACAGTCGTAGCAACCACCCATATCTAGTGGGTTTCATATTCTCAAACCATCAAACAATATAAGTGCCGGAAACAATTAAATTCATTGGGATAATTACACAGTGAAACACCGACGATCAATCCACCTCCATATCGTTAGGAGTGACAGGCGCGGCCCCCTCTCCGGAAGCAGTCGTTGGACCAGTCTTCCCGGCTGCAGTATTCACCTCATCTGCACTCCGATCCTCTCCCTTTGAAGCAGGTTTCGATTCCTTCTTTGGCTTTGGTTTCGGCTTGTTCAAGATCGGCGATACGATACTCTCGAATTTCTGAAAAACAACGTCGTATATATCAACGCTTCAATGCGTCAAACGTCTCCTACGCTAATAGCAACTTTCAATATGGGACGATGAAGCAAACTACTCTCTTTTTTCTAATCAAGTCCATTTCCTTAGAAAATAGCTTCATGAGAAAAAACTACAGGCAGCTAAGAGAAATCTTTCGCAAGAAAGGAAGCGGTCTTCTAGTACATCGCTGTGCGTAAAACTTCTTGAACTACTTAACCCACTGCCCATCACTCTCCCGATTTAAATATTTCGCCGACGCATTCACATAACAGCGGCAAAAACGTCAACCAACGAGGATATAGCTCGACGAAGGGATAGTTTGAGGACCCTTGCGAAGTGCGCCATCTGGCTCTTGAAAGCAGCAAAGAGTGCAGTGCAATGAATGCTCAAAAATTCAACCAACATAAAAATGAACCGGGTTGCTGAAACTACTGGATGAATTGCGGGTGCATGTATATACACAAACGCAACATCCGCATAACTTCCTCCATATTTGGGATGCCACAATTTTCAGAAGTGCTGAGATTACTGCTAAATATCTCTAGTAGTTTCGACTGCAAACATGCCGATGACCTCACGTCATAAAACATCCAACGAGGAATTCTGGTGATTCCCTGTGTTCTTTCTGAAGGCAACAAAACCGACTTCGCTGAGAGTGCCAAGAATTCCAACATTAAAAACATTTTTCGATATATTCAATGCGAAGAACACCCGGTGGCGCAATTACGGTTATCTGTCTTTTCGAGATCTTAATTCTCCTCCCCGACGATCATTAAGGTGAGCCTTTGCCGAATGGCACAACTAATAAAAAACTAACCTCTTTTTCCTGAACGATCTGATGAACGAAGATAACAGGTGCATCGGTTTTTGGATGTCGTTCCTGACGGCCGCGCTGCTCATCCAACCATTTTTTCTTCTCCTCCACCGCTGAGATGACCTAAAAGCGATCATCCCATCAACATCAGTTATTTTACTTAACATCTCTTATAATGTTCACAACAGTTACACAAATTCTATATTACCTAAAATTGAGGCTGCGAAATGGTCGAATAATGGGAACAGACCAATAATCAACGTGTTCAGATCACCTCCAAACTTCATTAGCGCACAAGGAAAGAAAATAAAATCCCAAGCCCACTTGAAAATTTTAGAAATTTTATCTACTAAAAATATCCCGAGGGTTCAAATCTCACATTCAAAAATCCCCCTGTTGAAATCTGACGCTGAGTGAAGTGCCCTCAAAATTCTATTCTATCGTTTCAACCGTCAGAAGATCTCACCGAATAGCAGCGTTACAAACAAATTACTTGAAAATGTGACAAAAAATTGGACGAGGAAGTGCCATTTTGCAACCTATCACAAGCAATTCAAAAGGTCTTACACTTGTACTTCTTATTCGAGTTAATGGAGAATCGCCACCCACTCGAATCCTCCCCGCATTAACAGATTCAAAATCGAGAACAGTCGTCCCAAACCCTAAGGCTAATTTTGGTACAAATTAGCGCAGGTATACGAGGTTACAAAAGTTATGAATTCCGGGAGCGGAATGTATGAGACGAGACGAACGCTATGATAAACTCCTCTGTATCTGAAAGATAATCTTGTCACATCTTTACGCCATCAAAAACAGAAAGACTAGCCTCCCTCGCCATCCTCCTTCATAAAAGATCGCCGAAAAGAATTATCGTACAAAAAAAAGCATTCGAACCTTTTCCATATCTTTCGACTCGATGTGTGCATACTTCTCAGCTCCTTTCGAATATTCATCGTATGCCTTCCGAGCTCTCTAAACTCACAATCATTTAGTTAAGTTCAAAGCACCTGATACGTTAGTATTTTGTAAACCCATACCTCACTCGTTCTTGCCACTCTTCATTACTTCAAATGCGGACTGTTGAATTTTCGGATATCTTTTGTTTGCTTTAAGTTAAAAGTATCAACACCCTTCGCTACCAACTGTGCGCAGTGATTACACACATCAACCTGTAAGACTATAAGATTGGTCGATCAGAGAAAGAAACGCGAAAATGCAAATCAAGAAGGCTCTCCTGGCATGTTCTACTTCTTATTCTTATTATATAGCATTGATTTCTTCCTTTCAAGATCAAATGAGAACGCCATTTGCATTTTCGCGATTGCTGAATTTAGCGTATCTTCCTTAATAAATCCCTTCAACAGAGTCAACAAGCTACTGAAAGCCAAAGGTGATTGAGGGCAAAGCTGCCTCCCCGTTTTCCTTTCAAAACGTTGTACTAAACATTATTCAACCGACCAAACGCAAAATAAACGTTCACAATCATGTAAGCCACCAGATGCACCGCAAAACACAAAATTTTTCGTCTTCGTCGTACTCTCCCGCGTGGCACATATATTCTTTTTGCAGCGTCTGCAACTGTGAGATGCAATTCGGCAACATTCTTCCAATATTATGCTCGTACTTGCATCTTCACTCTACCTTTCAAGACTGCACACAGCAAGCCGGCAACATTAACATGTCCAGCTAACCCATTGACCTCGGCATATTTTAAAATCTAACAAACATTAGCCAATTCTACTGATCACTGAGATTTTAACCCACCTCCATAGCAAATATCCCAAAAATAAAGCCGAAAAGGTTGGAGTAACATTCTATGTGAAAAAAGAAGGCAGTAACTCACAATAATAGCACGATCGAAATCATCAAAAGCACCACGACGATTCTCGTGCTCGCGATATCTCTCCTGCACTGGCTCACCAATCTTTTTGAGTTCAGCGAGCTTCGCTTCATAGACATTCTTTTCCGTATCTTCACCGTCACCATACAGCCAATCTTCTGTTGCTGATAGCATACTTTGGAACTGATCTGTATCCTGGAAGTTGCTGACTTATTTATATCTCGAGGACATTTTGAATAAGATAATTGACCCTTGGCCCGCAGATATTCATACCTTCTATTTCATTCGAAAACGTTGAAAATCAACAATGAATTCATATAATTCAATCAACGACTTTTCAGGAGAACCATTTTATTCAAACATTACAGTAAATTCCTCTTAATTCATTTTTGGTTCGTCATTCAAAAAAGCGGCGAAGGAAAAATTTGGAATGAAAGGGCAAATGACAAGCGATAACAATGCCCGGTTTAATCTCACAAAACAGAAGCAATGGCGTTTGTAGCAGCTTCCTTCTGAGTAAGCGTACCTCAACGAATGAAACGAAAGTGGAAAACCTTTGGGGTGATAAAATCGGCATAGCTCTCGGCGAGCTTATCGCGCATGTAATACACGTATTCCTCGACCGCGTTCTTAGCATCTGCTTTCTCCTTTTCGCGACGATCAGCTGCTTGCATCTCCAACTGAAACACAATCCCAAATCTGAATAACGACTCACAAATGTTGCAACATCAACATATTTTAAAAATGGCTCAACTATACATAGAAATTATTTGCAAAAGATTCGCTCATTCGCAAACAAAGTGGAAATAACCCTACTGGTATGAAATAAAACCCTACTGATATGAAACACTTATAAAAGGTCTTCTTAGCACTTCCAAAAATCTACTTCTTATAGAAGTGGGAAACCAGCGTGAACGACAGCCTTTTGTTATGTCCATCACATCCCTATCATACAGAATTACTTAAGGCAACATGCAAATGCGTTCTCATAGACACGATTTCACTATAACAGATTTTTTAAAGCGTAATTTTGCGAAAACGCATCAAAAATGATGGGTGAGTTGTGATTGGAAGAAGAACGACTGAAATATTAGAAAAATAACCAAACAAATCCATAAACTGACTTCAAGTTGCACCAAAGTGGGCACATTGGCAACCGACGGTGTATATTCCTCGATAGGCAGATCAATGGTGATTGTCTTGGTTTTAGGCTTATTCTCGACGGGTCCATTCACTGCCTTGTCCTCTCTCTCCTTCGCCTTATCATCAGCCTCCTTGCTATCGTCCTTCTGTACACCTTTTGCCGATTCTTCTGTATCCATTGGTTCTGGTACCTTCTAAGAAATTGCAAAAATATTCTCACGAATCAAAGTTATACTTCATCATTAAAAGCATATGAAGCGGCATACTTGAATGATACACAGTGAGATCTATTCCATAAGCTTCGGAATTCCAAAAGCTCAAGTTCAAAGCGTTGCTCTACCGACCAACATTCATCTCTTATCTATAAGAACAATAAAAAGAAGCCCTCTTCCGACGGATAACTGCCCAGTCATTTCCTTCGGACTTGCAATTAAGAGTCACCCATCAACCACCAATTCAACATTTCATGTAGCACAACCGCTGTGACCATATTAACTTGATTGTTTCACAATATAAAACTAAACCACTGCCTCTCTAAGAAAACGACCTTCATATTCAACTTATTCATATAACAATAAGAATATTTGGGCTTACCTCTTCCTCTTTACACTCGACAGTTTCGTGCATAGTGGCCGAACAAACCGAAAACACTCCATTCGGATTCACACGAACCTTTACCTTCACCTTGCGTGCTCCACTATCCGCAAGTGGCTTTACATCCTTCACCCTCCATGTCCCTGAAAGGCTCATAATGAGACCAATAACTGTTCATCTGTTCACGTTTTCATAAAGAAAGCCAAAAAGCTGCTCGAAAGAGAGCATTTTCTTACACAATCAAACATTACGCAACAAACTCTAAACTTCAGCATTACACGAATGAAAAGTTTCAGTCCGCTCCCTTATATGCTCCCTTCCTCTGTTGTCCATTCGAACGAGAAAAAAAAAGAACAAAACACCCCGCAAATCTTTCATCAACTATTCTGTCTGAACAAAGCAGACGAAGAACCAACAACGATAAAAAAATTAGTAATATCCCATTAAAAACAATAATGTGCCGACAAACCGATTTCACGGCTGAGATGGGGAATGAGATTGGGGAATGCGTAACATGCGGTCAGTTGGAACGGCTCTTGACGATACAGAGTGAGCATCTTTGAGAATGGAAATTCATCACGCTCAACGAATACATCGTTCTCCCTGAATAAATAAACAAATATATCAACATCACAAGTTCGTGCCACCTTTCCTATACATCAAATATCAAAACAGGCAATTTCTATAGAATAGTATTCACAGTTAGCTGCCTTGTATGATTGAAACATGACGGAAGTACAAGCAGATTTACTGTGTAAGATAACGCTATCAGTCCAACTAAAACTTAAAAAAAGAGAAGCACAAGCCCACGGCATAACATGAATTTACCACCCTCAGCACGGATATTCTTTATTTAAGTCTTCAAAAAAGTCGAAAACCGATCCCTTGTCCCTCGAAAAACATCTTATGCGCAACAAACATTGAAAAGCACCGAATGTTTTATTCGCTTTCCAAATACTTATTATATTTTCTTTAGCATAAACGAAGTGACATACGCGTCCAGCCATCACCATTAGGCGAAAACAAAAGCCCATAAAACACCATGAGCTCAAAAAGTCAATGCACCTATTGCATCACGTAGACCTTTGAACTTTTAACTCCGAAAATGGAGTTCTATATTCAGGAAAAGGAGGAAAGGATGATCCATTTCGACTTTAGCTTTTTCCCGAGGAATAGAAAATTTCCAGAAACCTCCCTAATTTGTCAATCTTAGTACCCGTGATTAGGATAACCTTAATAATTCATTGCCTTGATTCAAGTGGTCATGAGAGGAGGGTGGAGAGGGGAGAGCGATGATAAAAAGCAGTTAATCACAACTGTTATTAGGCTTTTGACTTTACTCGGACAAATCAAGCAGACGCAAGCAGTGACGTGACGCCACCTTTTATGCGCAATTTCCGCAAGCGAGAACGACCAATGCACTTATTTAGGTGCAGAAGCGTGCTTCAGTATTTCCGCTCAGCAAACCATCCATTCACATAAAGTACAAACAAACAAAACAAGCATTCCGGCTACTTTGTTTGCATAAAAGTATTTTACCAATTGCTCACATAAACCTCCCATTCTTGGGATTCGTTTGATATGAAATGCAATTCGATCCGCCGCAGAGTATATGCGAATTTTCAGGCATCTTGGATTTCAAACAAATTCCGCCGAGATTGAGATAGATCAACTCGAAATTTCATAGAGCTCGATGTGATGATGCCTCTTATCCTCTCATTAGATTTTACAAGTTGAAGCTCAACCCTTTCAGAACTGAAACTACCCCACCGGCCAACCAACTTGCACATACACACGCAGATCACATAAACCTCGAAGATAATTTACATTTACAGTAAATAAGAATATGACTAACCCCCCTTCAGAGTTGCCAACTGAACCCCATGCGAGCTTAATCCTGTACGGTTGACTGTCCTTAACGGCAAACTCGCGTACTCGAAACGCTGGTGAAAGAATTGCACTCTGCATTGCTGCACCTGAAGTTCAAAGGTTATTAAGGAACGGTCGAACACTACGAATAGACAAAAACACACAACATATCACCTTCATGATATACATTCCTTTAGATCCAATGGAGTAATGAGAAAGTTCAGTTTCCAAATGAAGTATAATTTATTATTTGGTTGGTAAGGAAACAGGATCGGTGAAGTGTTGAAGAGAAAAGAATATGGAATCATCATGATCACCAATAAGCCAACAAACACCAACGAAACAAATTGCAACATAATCTGCGAAATACATTCGATCCAATCCCGACTTACTCACAATATAAAACAAGAGAACATTGAAGAAAATCGATTACGAAACTTCAAATAAAATAATTTAGTGAAAGTTCTCTGCAAAATGCGGCAGAGAAGAAAATGTCGACGAACGCTTTCCTTGTAAGCAAAATCCCTCTTCCTTACCTCTCTTCAACGGTTACTGCATCTCACTCTTAACCCAACTCCCAACAATTCAGCTACAAGTTGATAATATCCGCACTCTTTTACTTCCACCAATTAGGCTTCATGGTTTCATGATTCCGTTAAACATTTTATACCTTGTTGAAATGAAAATCTTACCTCTGGCGACCGCCTCATCTTGATTCATTGTAGTTTTAGGATCCTTGCCAAATACCTCAGAGATCACCTTCTTGACGGCAGGGATTCGCGAAGACCCGCCCACTATTTCCACCTCATCCACCTGATTCGGTTGCATACCGCATTCACGCAATAGATTATTCAAAAGATTGCGAATGCGCTCAAAGAGAGGATGTGCGAGTGCCTCAAAATCTTCACTGAAACATTCAAATAACAAAATACATCACGTATGATAAGCTCAACTATGTGAGATACTGCAAAAAGAGTATAATGAAGGTACCACTACCAATTCTGGATTCTTTCATTGTGACGTCAATCCAACTAATGTTAACTATCAACTGACTATCTCAGCAAGATTCCCTAAAACGATAGCATCGACGCAAAATTAAACAGAGCTTTCGAGAAGATAAAATGCTGCTTTGATATAACTTTTGTTTTTAAGAAGATGAAATATCCCTGTAAGATATGACGATAAGGGAAAGAAAGTATATACAGGAGAACAATATTACATTTATGAACGAAGATGGCAATCGCAATAAAAATTAGTCAAATCTACGAACTACGTTATCATATACTCGAAATAAACAAGCACTTTAATGTCGGCATAAACCGAATATCCGCACAAAAATATCCACAACGTCTGTGATCGGCAGTATGCAATTGAAAGAAGCAGATAAAGAAACCACAAAAAATGCTTCAAGGAGATCATTGATCTATTTCAAAGGCCTCAGTTCACTTGTTTCGCAAAGAAAGGTCGCTTTCAGCGCTTAGCTAATACATTTCTTGTGCGACTTGCAATTCAGTGATCAGGACTTTTCTCCTTTCACCAACCATCTCGCAACAAAAATATTTTTCCACTTCACATGAGAAAAGTCGAAATGAAAGCTACCTTCCTTATTCTGTTCTTCTTAGTTCCAAAAATCTGCGATCATACTATTACCTACGCGAAGATGCACTTCCGCAATAATCAATGCGATGTGGAAAAGTAACTTATGCTGAGTTTGCGCGCAGAGGGAAAAATCATACCGTTTCATTTTGGCAGTGACATCCTTATCGTTCATGAAGCATTCGATATTAATTGGAATGGCGGTGCTGTTGGCGGACATCTGCTTCTTAAGTTTCTCGCACTCATCCAAAAGACGTAACCATGCACGAGGACTTTTCGCAGCATCTACCTAAAACCAACATCATTATACACAAGACATTCTCAGCTCTCTCCTTCTCCGAGGATCCCCCATCAGCAAATCGACTCCACTTCAACTGCCCCTTCCCTCCCGCTAACTTCCCTACCATCAATCCACATAAGGTACAGCTGATAACACAGTCAACCCTTTACCTTTGAATATTTCACATAAACTGCGCTCATTCACGCTTCTGCTCCTTTTCTTTGAAATTAATCAATCAAAAAACTGAAATACCAGAACGAATACATTACAAAGTGAAAACATTCCGGTGATAAGCTCCATAATCCGTCCCTCTTCAAGGCCTCTCCAAAGACTTGGTAATTTACATCCATGACTACAAACATCCAATGGTTACTGTTGCAGTCGCATATTTTATATACCTCACCAATATTCGATTTCAGTATTGTAAATAACATTAATGCAAATATTCACATTGAATAACTCATCAATTCACACTATAAGTTCGACACTGTATGACTGTGGACGAATAAATGGCGAAGGGCGAAGCAGCAAGTAGCACAATGGGGCTTTTACATTCATTTTCCTTCGCCAACTCGTTTCTTCAGTCAGTCATAAACGAAACAGCTATGAAGTGATACCCTCAAGGTCTTGTTAACCTCTCGACAGCTTACGAACATTTTCTAGTATCCATTTGCTTTGCGATTCAAATTGTGGAAATGAAAGCTCAATCAGAGGAGATCTTTCCATCCGAAAAAAATATAAAACAATTTCTTTCAAGGTCTTTCTATTTCTTTTTAAAATTAAAGTGAAACTGGTCATCATCTCTCACCCATACAATGATCGCCAAGTTCCGAGGATCCAACTTCAATGGTTTCAACAGCTGAAACTATCGAACAAACATACATATGAATATGCCGCATAAAGCAAGTTAGATTTGTAAAAGAGGATGACAAGCGTAACAGTTCCCGGCCCCCTTATTCTTCGAAATCGATTAACGATTGCAAAGGGAAGCATGCAAAATACGAATTTACAGGTCTGAATGCATATGAGTCGAATAAAATGCACACGAACCTTATAGGTTTCCATGAACACCTTTCTAAAGTGATCGCGCAATACGGAATCGAACGCAAGACCGCCCACTTCGAGATCAAATGTCGCTCCCACCATCTGCAAACAAATCAGTACACCAAAATATGCTTATTCTTCACTAATACTCTTTAAATGACTATCACCAACTGCTGTTCTGGTACATGAATCCTCCTCGCGCTGGTTTTTCCCTCAGATTTTGAAGTCCGAGCTTTATTCGAATGAAGCTGAAGCTTGGGAACCACCGAAGAAAATGCTTTCAAGCCCTTACTGCATAGAGATAAGCGAATATTCCGTTCCAAAAAACTTATTTAATTCTATTCCCACATTAATTAATTCAAAATCATTACACACAAATGTCAAAGTTCATTATTCAAACAAATGAGCCGGATCAATAGGTCTTCTGAGTGACTGCAAGTTTGTTAACAATGTCATGACAGAAGCTAACCGAGAGTTTGCCTTTGTTGTACGCCACAATAGCTGCCTGCGATGCCGAATGCCCAATGTCAACGAACACAACATGACGCGGTGGTTCGCTTTCGGCCGGTAAATCTTGCTTGTAGATACCTAATGCAAAATTCATTCCATTGCAACTGACAAATGAGCGATAAAATTTTGTAGATTCTCAAGAAATACAAATATATGTATAAATTCACAGAACTCTCATGTGCCCAACGAACGTTTGCGGATACGACTGTGAACACTTCCTATATACTTACAAAAAATCCACACCAAACTCTGAAGGATTTTGCAAATGTGGACATTTTCTGCATGTGGATGTTCCACCAATGTTTGAGGATTTCCCCCAAGAACTTCAAAATTCTTCCTTGCCGAAGCACGTGACGGAGGAGATCGGATAGCATGCACTCTCCCGCTAATGTACGCTTCCTGTACATTAGCAACATAATTAAGATTTCCGAAGTTTACTGAAGGTCTCACTGCAAGCAACTTAGTGCTATGGTGCCTGAATGTGCCACTGACAGTGCATACATTCTCAAAATGTAAGTGATGACACATGCTGGTGACTCACGGAACGCTTCTTATGGCCGAAAACTTCTACAGATTTTATGCACCGATTTATTTCGCCATATTTCATCTACTAATTATAAATCGGCACTAACGGACAACGAGACCCTTTTCATCTATACGCAAAGCAAGGATATTTATTTACTGACATCAGCTGGCCAATCCGAAACCTGAGAAACTTCAAATTAACGGAAAATAATCGTGATTCTCACCATAAGCAAGAGCGACCGCAGTAGTTTCGTTGACGATTCTTAGGCAATTCATGCCTGATATTTCAACAGCCGCTAACAAACATCGCCGCTGAGTATCCGTGAAGTAAAATGGCACCGAAAAAAAAACATTTATATTAAACAAATGCTTTAAAATACTCCAGAAATGTTGCAAAAAACATAACGCTTCATTGGAAACGTACTGCGAAAACCTAACACTTACCTCTGGCGATGCTTCATAAACCGGTCGGCACAAGAGAAGCGTAAAAGTATCCCAACCAGCTAAATTTTCGCCTGCAGATCAAATCAACTTTAAAAAAAAAACCATTAAAATATCGAAAAGACTGCGTCTACTTCAAGAGCCATTTGAAAGTATAAGAAGGCAACACCCATCTGTCCCATCTTAAAATCGGTACGAAAACCCTCGCCAACAGCATCAACCTCACCCTACGCCTTATTTTCTCAGATTCAGCAGAAAATCGAAAAAAATCAGCCCTACAACGAAAGTGACAGCTTTTTACAAAATAAAAGAGGAACCGATAGAACGCAGTCGGTGATTCGTTTCAATTCCTGAAGACCAGCTTGTGTAATATCTCTCAGCTTCACTAGGAGAATCGCAACGATTTGCTCGGGACTGAACGTTCTTTTCTCACCCAAATAGTCCACCTGAAAATCATCTCCATAGGATTTTATTGCTGCGGAATTTCTTCCATGAGTGCAACATTCACTCGGTTCGTATGATTTTCTATATATTTAGTTGTCGTATATCGATAACTAGCATCTTGCCATCGATGTTTCACTCCGAAAACCTCAATATGCAATCAGCTCTAGTGCCATCACTCACCCTCACCAAAATATTCCCAACCGTCATATTCACTCATCCCAACATATCTAACTAACTCGATTACAAAGTTGATGCAGAATAATAACCTTCAATCCAATATTGTCATCGAGAAGTTGGACCACTTCGCATGGGATATAGGGAATGAACTTCTGGGTGATGGGATCGCTGAATTTCCTGCCAACGAGCTGTTTGAAGTTGATGATGGTATTCTTGATATTGGTGTTCACCTGTTGGCGAGCTGCTATTCCCATCGTGCGATTCTTTGGACCGAATGAAACACATGACCTGAAGCGAATGAACAACCAACTCTCCTAACAAGTTAGTTTAAACCGCAACTCTCGACCCCTCATATGAATTGAAAATTATCCACCCATTCTTCTTCTCCCTCGCACCCGCAACATAGAACAGTTAATGCTATCAAACAAATGACCGCATTCTTACACAGGAAATACTATTTTTATATGTATAATATATACAACGATTCTCACTGCTCGCTATCGAGTCCTCCATCCTCCAATTATCTGTGCTTATAATCCCGTTATATAACTGCGACGTGCACACGTAAAGGAAAAACTTTCTCGCATCAGACATATACGTCATGTCATGTCTTTAAAATATCAGAGTGAGATCTATGCAGAAGCAAAAAAAGTCGATAGAGGTTCACCAATAACGACGATAATTTCAGCCAAGAAACAACTTGTAGTCCCTAATTAGTCATCCACCCGTCCGACTCTTCCCATCCCGAGCACGAAACTTTCCAGCTCCCCTCTTCACATGAAGTACTAACATAATGACCTCTGCATCTCTTACAAAGACCTGCAAAATAAAAGGATAGAGCCCTCCGATAAGCGGACAAATAACTGTAATCGAAAATATGAGGTACGAGTAATGAAAATTTCTTTTCAGTGATAATCCCCTTCAGAAATAAACCCTCAGTCAATGTCCCGTCATGCCAAATTCTCGTCGGATAGTACCTCTAAGAAAGCGCAGCAATCGATATCGGAATGAGTGAGGAGGCCACATTTAGAGGTTCCAAAGCAAAATCAATGCAGTCGGCTGCCGCTCCAAAGCCGGTTTCTCAGCTTCCAATAAACTGACGTCAATTAGACAAAAAAAAGCTTCTACTTCCGCAAAATCCATTAGAAATTTATCAAACCCAAAATCCACATCAAAGGTGAAATAGATCCCTTATCAAAAGGAGCGCACTTCACTCATTCCTCGAGCAAACTTCGTCATACTTAACTCTCCAATATTGTTAAAAATAAAATAAAAAAATAAGCCCCGTACTAAAGGTCTTCTTTAAACTCATATAAGTAGCGGAATCGTTTGCAAAAATCGAATTTAACAGCAAAAGTGATTTGATTTCAGAAAATTCCTCATGAAACAATTATAGTAAATATCCATATATCAATATCTCAGAAGTGTTTTATCGTTTCGCTCATCGAATCGACAATCTTACTTCTTACTATTACTGCAACATCACATCGAAGTAATCGACGGAATCACTTTCAATCGACCCGAAATCCATCAAATTTTACTTTATTCTCCAATAATTCCGCTATTCTATTCGCAGAAAAATCCATTTCATTAATCTTTATTCAACATTTCATCCCTTATATAACCTACTTTCTTCTTGCTGCAATTCCTAGCAATATCATTTCTATGAAATAACACAACTTGCCTCAACCATCATCACAAAAATTTATTTGCTATATCATTCAAATTATTAGATCTACTACCAATATGCCTTCACGATTAAGACAATTTACAGTAACGGCGCGAAGATAAACCCCCCTCTCAATAGCCAATAAAACAGCTCACTTCTCTTCACTTTAAGAAGCGAACGGATGCAGCTGCCGAAAAGCAAAAGGCTATTATCTATGCATTCCCCTTAATATCCATTCAACCTTAACTATATTCCGTGAAAAGGAATGACAACAATGAATTAACCTGTGAGCGGTAAGTAATCTCTGAGAACGACTAAACGCCTCTAAACAACCGACTACTATCCAAGACGAGAATTCGATCGATTATCACTGAAGTGAAGCAATGATCCTGGTTATGCATACCGTGCTAAACTTCAAAACAAAACATAACGATGCAGTACTTACGGTGTAGCGTGTACAGAGTAGTCATTGGTGAGCACCTCGATACCACCCTGACGGGCGACCGCTATGTAACAATTAAGATTGCCGAAATCGAAACCCACCACAGACATTGCGTCCACCGTTTGATTACTGAAAAATAACCTTTTAAAACCCCAAACAACATTCTGACAAATATCATCGAGCATTAGTGGGTTGAACCTTAATTCCCGAAGAATCACCGAAGATCTATCCTATCAAAACAAAGAGACTATTACTCGAAGCTTCTCAAGAAAATACTAAAAAAGAAAATCGAAATATCTCAAAAATTAAGTAAAAATGGCTATTTGATATCGACCTATGATAACTATGAGAGGTCATAGTTGAGAATTCATAAGTGATCTGCACCCATAGGCGATTCCCTCAATACAATTTCTTAGCATTCATCATACTCTGCCTTCAGCCCATCCTCATTTTCATGGAAACGCTCCCATACAGATCATATCGCCGAGATTCTAAGCGTTCCATTAACAATCGTCTATAGTCGACAAACTACTACGATGATAAATATATTGAAAAATCTCGAAATTATCACTTTATCACCACTATTTATCACCAGATTCTATGGATTATAATATCCTGAACCTCAAAATTTCAACTCCGTTGATGAGGCAATAAATATGTCTCAACGAAATTACACGGCTATAGAGTAGAGGTTCATTCTATACGCCGGAAAAACATCTCGAATACGAAAAGCTTTGATATAATTTAATAAACTCGAAACAAAAAACAACTTTCGGCACCCTTGCCTTCAGAAATTCTAAGTAATCGGCACCCTTGCCTTCAGAAACCCCAAGTGATCGGCACTCTTGCCTTCAGAAACCCCAAGTGATCGGCACCGTTGCCTTCAGAAACTCCAAGTGAAGGAACTTTTACAGCTACTCTGCATTCGTTGGGAGGAGGGGAGAGGTGGGGGAAGGAAGAGCGGAAGTTAATGAATCGATTCCACCAAGAGGGTTAATAATTTGAAAAAGAAAAGAAAAGAAAGAACAATTGCGATATGATTTTTAGCTTATACTTGAAATTATTTGACGATAAAGCTTAGCAGTGATCGTAACATTTGATTTCTATCACCCAATAATATATGCATAAATTATTATCTTTAAGACTTAATTATTTATATTTGCATTAATTACTAAAATTACTAAAAATTACTAATATTTATTATTAAAAAGCAAAAAAAATTTTACTAAATTTTATTAGAATTTTTTTTAAAACTAATTTTAATAAAATAATTTGCATTTTAATAAAAAAAACTTTTTTATATTTTAATAAATATTTTAATAAAAAAAATTTTTTTTAATATTTTAATAAGTATTTTAACAAAAATTTATTAATTATGAAAAAACTTACTTTCAATATTTCTATACGATTTTAACAATTATCATCGAAATAAATAATTTAACTAAAATTAGGTAAAAAACAAAAAACAAACAAACACAATAATCAACTAAACAAAAATGACGATTACGAAATATTCCATTCGTTAGCGAAAAAGTTGAAATATTCGCAACATCCCAAAAGTTGACGCTCGTTTAGAGCTTTTATTATGGAGACGATCGAGTCGCGAATATTCGCGAACACTTCTCATCGCTACGGTAATCGGAATCGCGCCAAATGCGCCATTTTTTCTTCTCTTCACTTCTCTAATTCTCTCAATTTATAATACGCAATCAAAAATTGTCTCCTTCTCTCATCTCTCAAAATTCTCATTTGTTAAAGCGTTGTTCTAATTTTTGTTTCTTTCTTTTCTCTATGCTTTCTCGTTGTTTCTTTGTATCTCTGAATTTCTTCTTTTCAATATAATTTTTTCGATGTCTTTCTCTATTGTTTAATTATCTTTTCCCATCGTTTTAATTCGTCGTCCTCGAAACGTTGCAATGATCTCTATTGCAATATCAATATGTACATTCAACATTAGAATTACAAATTTCGAATATTTGAATGATTTGAATGGATGAATAGATCTCGAGCACATCATTTAGGAAGTTTTAAGGCCAATATCCAGGAATTTCTGGATTTCGTCCGGGAATTTACGAAAATCCATGACGCTGATTCCGAGAGGCTATTTCGGCAAGCAGAAATGTGGCGTCATGATGCACATCTATGAGAGTATCGCTAATGAAAACCATGATCTATCAGGAATTTCTGGATTTCGTCCGAGAATATTATCGTGATGATGAGCACTGATGTCTATCAGTGAAAGTCTTTATCTTCGTTCACACTGGCGATACATATCGCAATAACTTATGAAAGCTCGCTTATTACTAAAAAAAACAACAACGCCTCGCATATAAAACAGCCAACTTACGCTTTCAAACAGCCGCTCAGTCGCTACGTAGGTGAAGCGAATGAATGAATCACTTAAGCGTTCGTGCCGCCTGGATGACGTTGAAGGGTAACTATTATCCACGCTAAGGTTTGCATATTTCTACTGATGCAGTGGGGAATTTAGTGATTTAAATGAGGTTTCATGATGAACAAGAATGGACTACTCTATCATGGTCCCCCCCCCCCCCCCGGTGTGGTTGACATATTAATAAGGAGAGGGCTACTCTATCATGGTCCCCCCTTCGGTGTGGTTGACACATTAATAACGAGTGGGCTACTATACCATGGTCCCCCCTCGGTGTGGTTGACACATTAATAATGAGGGTTGACAATATCAATCCAGATCATCAAAAGATATTCCATTCATCAAATGTTGTCTAATTAATGGTAATTAATTACTCACCTTGTCTTTGAACTCATTTAAGTAAATAATACTATCAGATTGCTGAGTTTCAAGAGGACTTAGTAAGGTGAATGTGATAAAATTTCGTGGTAATGATCTTATTGCGTAGGAAAATATAAAAAACTTGAAAGCACATGTCGTGCTCGAGAAATAGGCACGATATGTGCTTTCAAGAGGACTTAGTAAGGCGAATTGATCGGCTTAGTTCATTGAGTTGATCGATCAGAGAAAGCCGTTGTTCTAATCGATCTGATCGACGAAATGTTAAGTGAACGGAATTTTTTCCTCGCGCTTAATACTTCAGCAATTTTCATAATTGATTAAACTGATATCCATCATCGTGTTATCATTCATATCACCTATAGAATATAGCTGATAATGAGAGGAATCATTGGAGTTCAATTTTTGGAACGCCGACGTCATAATCTTCAAAGATATCATTATATCTTGAATGGATGCGTTCTCATAGCGAATCGATCGTTCGCCGATACTAATTGAGCGATCGAATTATCATATAATCGATGTGGAGAGATAAATAGAAACAAATAGACGTCAACAAATTTGCTTTCAGAAAGCAATGAGGAGAATTTGCGTTGTTAAATTTGTGGATAAATTCCCAAAATGAAGGGTAAAATTTCTGTAGACTTTCTAAGGATAATCATCGAATTCCGATTCTCTTCTTCTTGCAGACATATTTCGATTTTATCAACGTGAGTGGTTCGCTAATGAGATGTCTCCGATCTGTTGTTGATGTTCGACTCCTTGCGTTTAGTTGGAATAATCCGCCTTGTTGATCGCTCTACGTCTATATTGCCAATGGCATTGGGGGAGGAAATGAAGACGGAAGGGAGGGGATTCGCTTATCGGCTAGGTGGGATTCATTGTCGTTTCCCCGATTGGGACGGGATTGGCTTATCGGCTAGGTGAGATTCATTGTCGTTTCCCCGATTGGAATGGGATTCGCTTATCGGCTAGGTGGGGTTCATTGTCGTTTCCCCGATTGGAACGGGATTGGCTTATCGGCTAGGTGAGATTCATTGTCGTTTCCCCGATTGGAATGGGATTCGCTTATCGGCTAGGTGGGGTTCATTGTCGTTTCCCCGATTGGAACGGGATTGGCTTATCGGCTAGGTGAGGTTCATTGTCGTTTCCCCGATTGGAACGGGATTGGCTTATCGGCTAGGTGGGGTTCATTGTCGTTTCCCCGATTGGAACGGGATTGGCTTATCGGCTAGGTGAGGTTCATTGTCGTTTCCCCGATTGGAATGGGATTCGCTTATCGGCTAGGTGGGGTTCATTGTCGTTTCCCCGATTGGAATGGGATTGGCTTATCGGCTAGGTGAGATTCATTGTCGTTTCCCCGATTGGAATGGGATTCGCTTATCGGCTAGGTGGGGTTCATTGTCGTTTCCCCGATTGGAACGGGATTGGCTTATCGGCTAGGTGGGGTTCATTGTCGTTTCCCCGATTGGAATGGGATTCGCTTATCGGCTAGGTGGGGTTCATTGTCGTTTCCCCGATTGGAATGGGATTCGCTTATCGGCTAGGTGGGGTTCATTGTCGTTTCCCCGATTGGAACGGGGTTGGCTTATCGGCTAGGTGAGGTTCATTGTCGTTTCCCCGATTGGAACGGGATTGGCTTATCGGCTAGGTGAGATTCATTGTCGTTTCCCCGATTGGAATGGGATTCGCTTATCGGCTAGGTGGGGTTCATTGTCGTTTCCCCGATTGGAATGGGATTCGCTTATCGGCTAGGTGGGGTTCATTGTCGTTTCCCCGATTGGAACGGGATTGGCTTATCGGCTAGGTGAGGTTCATTGTCGTTTCCCCGATTGGAACGGGATTGGCTTATCGGCTAGGTGAGGTTCATTGTCGTTTCCCCGATTGGAATGGGATTCGCTTATCGGCTAGGTGGGGTTCATTGTCGTTTCCCCGATTGGAACGGGATGGCTTATCGGCTAGGTGGTTCATTGTCGTTTCCCCGATTGGAATGGGATTCGCTTATCGGCTAGGTGGGGTTCATTGTCGTTTCCCCGATTGGAACGGGATTGGCTTATCGGCTAGGTGAGGTTCATTGTCGTTTCCCCGATTGGAACGGGATTGGCTTATCGGCTAGGTGAGGTTCATTGTCGTTTCCCCGATTGGAATGGGATTCGCTTATCGGCTAGGTGGGGTTCATTGTCGTTTCCCCGATTGGAACGGGATTGGCTTATCGGCTAGGTGAGATTCATTGTCGTTTCCCCGATTGGAATGGGATTCGCTTATCGGCTAGGTGGGGTTCATTGTCGTTTCCCCGATTGGAACGGGATTGGCTTATCGGCTAGGTGAGGTTCATTGTCGTTTCCCCGATTGGAACGGGATTGGCTTATCGGCTAGGTGAGATTCATTGTCGTTTCCCCGATTGGAATGGGATTCGCTTATCGGCTAGGTGGGGTTCATTGTCGTTTCCCCGATTGGAACGGGATTGGCTTATCGGCTAGGTGAGGTTCATTGTCGTTTCCCCGATTGGAACGGGATTGGCTTATCGGCTAGGTGAGATTCATTGTCGTTTCCCCGATTGGAATGGGATCGGCTAGGTGGGGTTCATTGTCGTTTCCCCGATTGGAACGGGATTGGCTTATCGGCTAGGTGAGGTTCATTGTCGTTTCCCCGATTGGAACGGGATTGGCTTATCGGCTAGGTGAGATTCATTGTCGTTTCCCCGATTGGAATGGGATTCGCTTATCGGCTAGGTGGGGTTCATTGTCGTTTCCCCGATTGGAACGGGATTGGCTTATCGGCTAGGTGAGGTTCATTGTCGTTTCCCCGATTGGAACGGGATTGGCTTATCGGCTAGGTGAGGTTCATTGTCGTTTCCCCGATTGGAACGGGATTGGCTTATCGGCTAGGTGAGGTTCATTGTCGTTTCCCCGATTGGAACGGGATTGGCTTATCGGCTAGGTGAGATTCATTGTCGTTTCCCCGATTGGAACGGGATTGGCTTATCGGCTAGGTGAGGTTCATTGTCGTTTCCCCGATTGGAACGGGATTGGCTTATCGGCTAGGTGAGGTTCATTGTCGTTTCCCCGATTGGAACGGGATTGGCTTATCGGCTAGGTGAGGTTCATTGTCGTTTCCCCGATTGGAACGGGATTGGCTTATCGGCTAGGTGAGTTCATTGTCGTTTCCCCGATTGGAATGGGATTCGCTTATCGGCTAGGTGGGGTTCATTGTCGTTTCCCCGATTGGAACGGGATTGGCTTATCGGCTAGGTGAGGTTCATTGTCGTTTCCCCGATTGGAACGGGATTGGCTTATCGGCTAGGTGAGATTCATTGTCGTTTCCCCGATTGGAATGGGATTCGCTTATCGGCTAGGTGGGGTTCATTGTCGTTTCCCCGATTGGAACGGGGTTGGCTTATCGGCTAGGTGAGGTTCATTGTCGTTTCCCCGATTGGAACGGGATTGGCTTATCGGCTAGGTGAGATTCATTGTCGTTTCCCCGATTGGAATGGGATTCGCTTATCGGCTAGGTGGGGTTCATTGTCGTTTCCCCGATTGGAACGGGATTGGCTTATCGGCTAGGTGAGGTTCATTGTCGTTTCCCCGATTGGAACGGGATTGGCTTATCGGCTAGGTGAGGTTCATTGTCGTTTCCCCGATTGGAATGGGATTGGCTTATCGGCTAGGTGAGGTTCATTGTCGTTTCCCCGATTGGAACGGGATTGGCTTATCGGCTAGGTGAGGTTCATTGTCGTTTCCCCGATTGGAACGGGATTGGCTTATCGGCTAGGTGAGGTTCATTGTCGTTTCCCCGATTGGAACGGGATTGGCTTATCGGCTAGGTGAGGTTCATTGTCGTTTCCCCGATTGGAACGGGATTGGCTTATCGGCTAGGTGAGGTTCATTGTCGTTTCCCCGATTGGAACGGGATTGGCTTATCGGCTAGGTGAGGTTCATTGTCGTTTCCCCGATTGGAACGGGATTGGCTTATCGGCTAGGTGAGGTTCATTGTCGTTTCCCCGATTGGAACGGGATTGGCTTATCGGCTAGGTGAGGTTCATTGTCGTTTCCCCGATTGGAACGGGATTGGCTTATCGGCTAGGTGAGGTTCATTGTCGTTTCCCCGATTGGAACGGGATTGGCTTATCGGCTAGGTGAGGTTCATTGTCGTTTCCCCGATTGGAACGGGATTGGCTTATCGGCTAGGTGAGGTTCATTGTCGTTTCCCCGATTGGAACGGGATTGGCTTATCGGCTAGGTGAGGTTCATTGTCGTTTCCCCGATTGGAACGGGATTGGCTTATCGGCTAGGTGAGGTTCATTGTCGTTTCCCCGATTGGAACGGGATTGGCTTATCGGCTAGGTGAGGTTCATTGTCGTTTCCCCGATTGGAACGGGATTGGCTTATCGGCTAGGTGAGGTTCATTGTCGTTTCCCCGATTGGAACGGGATTGGCTTATCGGCTAGGTGAGGTTCATTGTCGTTTCCCCGATTGGAACGGGATTGGCTTATCGGCTAGGTGAGGTTCATTGTCGTTTCCCCGATTGGAACGGGATTGGCTTATCGGCTAGGTGAGGTTCATTGTCGTTTCCCCGATTGGAACGGGATTGGCTTATCGGCTAGGTGAGGTTCATTGTCGTTTCCCCGATTGGAACGGGATTCGCTTATCGGCTAGGTGAGGTTCATTGTCGTTTCCCCGATTGGAACGGGATTGGCTTATCGGCTAGGTGAGGTTCATTGTCGTTTCCCCGATTGGAACGGGATTGGCTTATCGGCTAGGTGAGATTCATTGTCGTTTCCCCGATTGGAACGGGATTGGCTTATCGGCTAGGTGAGGTTCATTGTCGTTTCCCCGATTGGAACGGGATTGGCTTATCGGCTAGGTGAGGTTCATTGTCGTTTCCCCGATTGGAACGGGATTGGCTTATCGGCTAGGTGAGGTTCATTGTCGTTTCCCCGATTGGAACGGGATTCGCTTATCGGCTAGGTGAGGTTCATTGTCGTTTCCCCGATTGGAATGGGATTCGCTTATCGGCTAGGTGAGATTCATTGTCGTTTCCCCGATTGGAACGGGATTGGCTTATCGGCTAGGTGAGGTTCATTGTCGTTTCCCCGATTGGAATGGGATTCGCTTATCGGCTAGGTGAGGTTCATTGTCGTTTCCCCGGATTGGAACTAGGCTCAAGCAGTAATATTTTGATTGCCCATAAAAAACTATTATGAGCATCGAAATCATCTATGTCAGTAATAAATTCTCCGAATTACTTCGTTCGGCATTCTGCTTATTATCGTATTCGTTGATTTTTACTCGTATTCGCTTGAAGCCGTCAAAATGGTTGAGAAGATGGAAGTTGACGAGCCAAACAAGGCCGAAGGAGATCAGAAGAAAGCCGAAGGAGATAAGGCTGCCGATAACAATAAAGAGAAAGAAAAAGAGAAGCCCGTTGACATCGACGCAATCACGCTTGAAAGTTCGTCGTTTTATTTAATCTGAAGTGATTTTTTTCTTCGACGATATAGGTAACTTATATTATCGTTGCCGATATAATATCGGAAGATTTGTTGCATATTAGGGGCTGAGTTAAGCATTTGGAGGTATAGGGGAGAGGGTTGATTAGAGGAAAAAATTTTGCTTAGTGGGAAGGTCGTTGAGCGAATATGCTGCTCACCGTGAGGGGATTTTCTCCGAGGGAATTGGAAGACGATTCGCGATGATTTCTTATTGAAATTGATGTTTGACGATCGGGATGCGCATATGAGATCGTCAGAGATTGGTGATACTAACAATAGACCTCCTCACCTCATCACTGCCATATCATCACCTTGGGAATTAGTCATAAACAATCATAGTTATTAGGTTTTTTTGCAGATTTGAAAGAGTGGTGCTCACAATTGGAGAAAGGTGAGACTCATGTATTGGCACGTATGCTGCAATTGCTGCCAAAGACACGTAAGCAAATCAACGCCGATGTACTACATAAGTTGGTGACCATTCAGCTTGTTGCATTACCTCTAAATCGTGAGCAGTTATTGGCGTGGCTACCAGCTCTTCCACCCTCCTCCACTGCAATTCCGGTATGAAATTTGAGCTCTTATCATCAGCTTGGTCTTAGTTATTTTGGAAAATAACTAAATGGAGAATTACTATTGATAAATTATTGTTTAATATTTGTCGTCATTAAATGAGGGTAGATTAAGATTAAGCTTCATTTATAACGTTGGAGGGATCGAATGTTTCTCCCCCTCATACTTAATGGAAGTTCGCGCTAGTTTCTTATAGCAGTGGTGGGTCTGCTTTAGTTGATTCATCTCTTTGGTCACATGAAGCGATTCTTTTATTGAAGTTTTATTTGACTAGAATATAAAATCCACTCTATCCTTACGGAAGTATAGACGAATGCTGCCTTCATGCTTCATCTTGTTTTCGTTAAGCGTTGAGATATTTGAAATGATGGAATATATGCTCGAGTTTATACTTTAGAATATCGTTTTGAGATGGAGATCGATGTGGGAGGCAGAGGAGGTGGTCGTTCACCGAGGCCAACGAGGCGTGCTGGGGCTGGCGTGACGTCACCCGTACCAGAGGTCGAATTATACGTCCATCTTCTCGTCTTGGTCTACCTTGTCGATCAGAAACGTTGGAATTTCGCTGAAAAGGTGGGCTTAATTTTATTCTTTTTATTTATTAGTTTAATCTTATTTTATCCTCAGATTGCTAGGGAGGCAATCGGTACTGTACCTTGTTGCCAGCAGCTACATACAAGAGTGCTTGGTCATGATTCCTTTTGAACATATTTTGGCAGATGCCACAGTAGAAGTGACGACTAGTATGTTTTCAGCCGACCAAAACGTTAAATTTTACTTCATTCCCAAAAGTGAACCAGTCATGCATTAAATTATCTCTGAAGTTACCAAAGAAAACTTGGCCAATGCTCTTCTTATTTGACGTCCTATAAGCATCACTGTAGCGCTGAATTTTGTTGCGGTCTCTTTGTGATACTCAGTTTCTGTCGTCCTTAAATGGATATTAAGATCTCTGAAGCTGAGTAATGTCTGAATGCTGTGATATCTGTTGTCTTTCGCTGATTCTGATATTTTTTTAGTGTGCAGAGTCTTTGATAGGTCGTTTGGATCATCATGATAAGAGGTCGTTAGACGCAATAGCTGCTAAAGCTTTCTTCTATTTGACTCTTATCTACGAAAGGACTCACAAACTCGATATGTTAAGGGCGTAAGCTTCATTATCTTATATTACCTATATTAATAATTAGACTGTCTACCTGCAAACATATATATGCGAGGATGGGATGAAACCTGAGAGTTATTCAATAGTTCGGGAATAAATTCCTCTTCTAAAACCTGCTTGCATCCATTACCTCATCTTCCTATGTTAAGATTAATTTCAGTCCTCGAAAAACTCCTCTGAAGAATTAACCGTTTCATAATAGCCAAAAGGCCGATGCTTATTTATTTTCTGTTTCGAAATGGTTTTCGATGTCGATGTTTGATTGTACTGTAAAGCTCACCTCCGACTTAAATAGGTGATTGACTGTTTTTGTTCCATCAACTCGAAAATCACTAAGTGTAAAAAATTTGGGACCTCGAGGTTGGCGATAATTTCATTTGGAAGTTAAAGAATAGTTAAAGGAGTGGAATACTTAATCGTTTAAAGGAGGTAATTTGTATATGTTTGATGCCTTCGATATTTAAAATGCAAGATCACAGGTTGTTTAAGGCTTTCAACTGATCAGTTATAGCAGAAACTTGAAATAATCTATAATCTTTTTTATATATTCACGTTTTTGATGAAATAGAAATTCATAGCCATTCGATGTGACGGCTAATTGGAACTCTGATCCTTCCGACGATTAATACTGGATTTTTATTTTGAGATATTTGAATGGACGTCTTCGAACAGCGACATTGAGACGGCAGAGTGATTCACAAGCTGTACTCATCGTTTGTCTACTGCGTGTTTATCTTCTTGGTAAGCACTATCAGGCTGCAGCGAAACTTGTTTCCAAGGTGAATTTCTGTTGATAATATGATATCTCGTGAGTTGTAATTGCTCTGCTGTTGTCTTGTGCCAGATTGTTGATATCGCTGATCTTCTTCAACCGCTTTCAAGTCAAACTTGTCATATATATGGCGACAAGAGTTCAGGATCCGGATTTGATAAATCGACGCCACCCTCATCCTTGCCGCTTTTTGATCTCTCTAAAGTCTCCTCTTTCATGAGACTCTGTGCGGCGAATCCCATTGAGTGGAAATTTTCGAGATTCCATTAGCAACAATAAGCCAAGCAAATCTGCAGTGGGAGCGTGTATTGTGATGCAAACTCCGTCACTTGCAACCGGCGCTATGCAACCATTCTTCCCGTGACGGTTGCGCCGAAAGCTCCACGTCTAGAAATTCTTTCGTGCTTGAAATGTGTTTTACTTTGTTTGTGATGTAATAGTGGTTATGATAGCCTAATGAAGTAGGCAAAAGGTGTTTCCGCTTTCATGGTCATATGAAATTCCCTGCTTCTGGAACGTTAACGGTGTTGAAAGTCGTAATTTTGCTTCAATGGAAAGAAGCCATTTGTTATGGAAAGTGATCTTTCGAAGAGGGTTGGACAGCGGTTCGGTTGATGAGGTTTGTTAGCACTCTTGAATTCTAGCCCCATCAAAAATGGGAATATTTCTTCACGATGAAACAAACGGTCTTAGATCTTAGAAGGGAACGAAGAAATTGTTTCTTAGTGAAGTGTTCATTGTTGAATCATCTTCACATATGTGTTTCTAAGCATTATTGTTGTAATCTTGAGTTAATTCTTGTAAACATATTTCGATAGGCTACATGGACCGTTTATCAGTCTGTTCTCTCCAAGGTTTATTAGCATGCATAAGATATTCTAATGCTTATGTTCGTATATTTACATGGAAAATTTGAAGGAGATTTCGATTTAGAGTGTAGGTTATGAAAGGCGATTATTGTCCGAGAATGGCACTTAAATGTGCCATTTTCAGCCTCATAAAAGTATAAAAGTTTCTACAGTTTTTAAGCTTCTTTCATGTAGATTATGGCAGCTAAAGTAGAGTTTCATCTATACTGAGCTTTATATGTTTTCTTAAGGTGACTTTTCCGGAGGGCGCGTCAAACAACGATTTGGCTCGATTTCTCTACTATCAAGGTAGGATAAAGGCGATGCAGTTGGACTATACAGCTGCGGCTGGTTATTTCCTACAGGCAATGCGCAAAGCACCGCAAGATTCGGCAATTGGTTTCAAACAAAATGTTCGTTGTAGTTTTTTCTCCACTTAGCACGATTTCTAATTGCAATTAACCTTCAAAATTCGTTCTCTCGCTATTTTACGTCTATAGAAGTCGTCGTTGTTTCATATTTATGGCAAAATTTATGTGATAAATTCGAAGTCACGTTGCTTATCCTTGCTTGGGGACGAAGGTTTGATTTTCAGCTGTTCTAATTCATTAATTTTGCAACTTTACGACTGATAATCGCATATCGATCGGGATAATGTATCAGCAAATTTTAGGCTTCATGGATTAATACCAGGATATGTTTTTGATTGATTTCGTCGACTGTTCTCGTTGTCGGCTATCTATATCTACAGGAAACATCTCGAATTCTTAGAGTTCCATACTTCTTCCGCCTATTTGAAAGAAATTTTCCACTCTTATTTGCTATCATATGTCTTATTCTTATTTGTTGTTATTATTTCCATGTTGAAGATTACAGCGGCCTATTGTCTTATATTCAGTTTTCTTGTAAATGATTCAGTTTGGATGCTATTTAATGGGATAATAATGGATCATCATTGATCATAAAGTTTATTTGTGTATAATTGAAGTGATGGGTGAATTTCTAAGGTACAAAAATGGGTCGTTGTGATCAGCCTTCTTCAAGGAGAGATTCCTGAACGATCGATATTTCGAGTACCCATACATAGACGAACTCTTGCACCATATCTCGAACTTACACAGGGTGAGATATTTAAATAGATGAAGCAACTATAAGTATTGATAGATAGCGCTCATTTGTTGCAGCTGCTGGAGATACTTCGGCAGTTTCGAAAGTCGGCCTATTCGTTTATCTTTCTAAATTATAATGCCTAATTAAGTATTCGATTGTTGTGATTGTTATATTTTGTTCTTCTCTCTTTTATAAAGAGAAAATTATTGAAAGGGTTGACCAATCTATGTTGTGGAAGTATGTGGATGAATGGAACGTTCGATTTATTGGTTTATTTTGTTCATTTATTGAGGATTAAATATCTATTTATCGAGATTCTTTGCCTATTTCTTTCATATTTCGTAAAGATTATCCCCCTACTTATTTAATAAACAACCGATTAGATTCCTTCTGCTGTAACTGGGGGAAATGATGCTTCCTTGTTGCCTTGCTGCCGCGTTTCACTACTCGGACGCTGATATCCGTAGTTGCTTCACTAAAGAGGTGTACAAGTCTGATGAAGTGGCAGTCAGGAACCTTTGAAATGGGTTCACCAATGTGAGAAGCAGTGAAAAATAGGTATCAGTGAGCTCTAGGCAAACCAGGAGGTCATTGCATCAAAAGGCGAGTTTTATGCAACAGGAGACTTAGAGCTTTGCCACTATGAAAATAAGTGAAAGTGATTAAGAAGATAATATGTTGAATTTCAGCGGTTCGATTGGGCGATTTGCTAAAATTCAATGCTGTATTGGAGAAGCATGCAGAGAAGGTGTTCGTACCAGATGAGACATTGCCACTGATTGTACGGTTGCGCCAGAATGTTATCAAGACGGCACTTCGGCAGATCAGCACTGCGTATTCGTGTATTTCAATTAAAGATATCTGCAACAAATTGCTACTTCAGAGCGATCATGAGGCCGAATATCTTGTAGCCAAGGTCATCTTTTATCATTTTTCAGTGCTATAACAAGGAGTATCAATTTATTACTATCTGATGATCTAGAGCCCTCATTTTTACAAATTGCTTAAGTAAGCCTTTTTTCAATGTTTGCTGGATAGTAGTCTTTGGATACTAGAGATATTTGTTAGAGAAAGGAGGGGATTACGACAGACGAGAGATGAGGTCTGGAAGAGGAAAACAATTTCTTTAAAACAATTTCGTGTATTTATTTGCTCAGCCGTCAATGAAATTGCGATCAGTTTGGTACTCGTGTGTGAAGAGATCTGTGCACTTCTCATGTTGCTTACTTAGAGTTCGAGCAACTGATGTTTTTCTTTGTATTTGGTGATTTGCATAAGTTATACTCATAAATTTGCTCTCATATTAATTGCATTAATGAACTCATATTTTGTGTATCACCTCTTTTCAGAAAACATAATGAAGGTGGCGATTCATATAATACTTTTTGCGAAACTAAGCTGGGGATTTTTTAAGTGAAACGAAGGATGATGGAGAGGGAGATGGTGTGTATTCGATCGTTTTTAGGTGACGGGTAATTTCGTGACAGGAATCTCATATGAAGGCAGAGAGGGGGAGATAATAGTAAGGGAGAAAGTGACTTCTTGATGTATTTTTGACTGTTCTAGGCAATAAAAGATGGTAGTATAGAGGCGGTGATAACTTTCGATACCGACGTATCGGATCGTTATATGCAGTCAAAAGAGACCGAAGATATTTATCGTACAACTGAGCCACAAACTCATTTCGATACTCGCATTCGGTAAATTTTATTTCTTGTACGGACCCTTGCACAGATAATTGAGAGCTTTGATTTCGGCACTATCAGTTAAATCATTCGATCCGTGGATATCCAATCGGGTACTGCCATCAGTCATAATATGGTCGCTTCTATTGATACTAATTTTGGGATCCAGAGCTAACTGATTTGAGATAAATGTAAATCTGTGATACACATGGTTGATCTTCTTGACTGCAGATTTATATGCTGAAATTTTGCTTGTAGATAAGCCTACGTTACAGTAGTTCAAAGAAGCGGAAAATATGGCTAAGAAATGTTTCATTCCAGACGTTTCAATATTCGCATCCTTGAAACCTTTTCGTTCCATTTCTCGAAAATATTTCTATCACTTCTCATTCTCTCTTTCTATGAACTCCATCATTTTAGGGCTTGGCGTTAGTATAGGGTAGTTGTCTATATAAATGCATATAGCATATAGCAGCAACCTGCATAGGGTTTTTGAGTAGTATCGTTCATATGGAATAATGGTCTCTATGAATCGTGCATAAGGTCGTTTAGTTGTTTTGAGAAGATATTTGGGAATTATAGTATTTGTAGAAGTTTATAAATTTTAAGGTATTGTCTCGAATTGCACAACCAAGCGGTGAAGGCGTTGCGATACCCGGCGAATAGTCATAAAGGAGTGGTTGAATCAATAGAGGAGCAAAGAGAGCGAGAGCAGCAGGTGGCTTATTTGCATGATTTGTTTGTCCTCTTTGGTGAAGTGCTCATTATGGTGAACGTTTTCCTCGTTTTTCCCTAACTTTGTGATATTAAATGGGAAGTCCTTTGAGTATTTGCTATCACGTTGAGGCACTTATTGTATTTTAATGCAAAATTGCTCTCCGTTGTAATAATACAATGGTTTATTCGATAGCAACGTATTTGTTTAGACTTATTCCATTACGTAAAATCGTTAAGTATATCTTGATTCGACGACGCTCTAGTATATAGGCGTCAAACCGGGAGTTTTGTTCAGTAGAGCCGAGCAAATGAGAGGAGAACATCGCTATGAAACGGGTATTTTTTGTGGTTGTAGTGGCGATTCTTTTCTGAATATTGATTTCTGAGTTCTCTTTGTTGGTGTAATTAGTGCTTATCATATTTCAGTTGCTTTTATTATTGCTCTCACTATAATTGTTATTATTGCGATAATCGATGCTTACTATTGAATTCAGGAGTTGGAATTCGCTAAAGAAATGGCCGAAGAAGATGACGATGATTTTTGAATGATTATAAACGTGTATGTTTGTTGTTTTAACGTTTTCATCTCATAAATGCTTCGTTGCGAATTTTCCGTTTAATGTCGATATCGTTGAAGACGAATTCTGTTGCGCAGTTATTTCTGAATGAGTCGGCAGTGATCGCGAAGAGGAGAAAGAATTATAGAGATGAGTAATGTTTTGGTAAGAATATGCAGCATCCGAGGTGGATTACAAAGGTGAATTGGCAGGAATAAGTGGTTGGCTCGCATTGGCAGAAGATTGTCTTAGTTCCGTAATTTTGTCCATTTGGCTTAGTAGAACTGATATTGATACTATGCTAAAAGGCCGTCGGATGGCATATTGTACGAGACAACTTGGAGAGGGATGGGAGGAACTGAGATGGGTATCACGAGTTTCGTATCTGAACGCGAGTGGAAGGAAATATTGTGACCTGTTTAGTATTCATTGAATGTTGGTGTGTTTCTTAATAAGTTGGTAAATGAGCGAAAGATTAGATGTTTGGGGATGGTTGGTGGGCAGTAGCAGCTGCGCGGTGTTGACACGTTCATGGTTGAAGTCTGGGAAAGGTTCTAGAACGTCGTAATGTCATAATTAGTGAGGAGGATGGACCCAGGCTTATTTTCACGTGAATGGATGCTCGACCCGGATTTCGCATTCTCTGGCTGCTTATGTTATTCCTTGTAGATGCATCGTGAAATGCATTATAACAGTTTACGTAGGTGCATTTGTTTATCAGTGTGTTTGTTTGATTGTGAGTCCACCCCTTTCCGTAGTTTCAAGGTGAAAGCGTCGGAAAGTGGAGTTTGAAATCCACCGCACAGTAATCCCTTCTTTAATCATCCGCAATGAGCGGTCAGTTTGGAGAGGATGGGCAAGTGTTTAAATGCATAAAGAGGGTTATACGCTTGTCAGATCGTTGTAATTTTTGTCTCTTGGTAGTCTCGCTGCCGTTGGCAAATTTTTGCACCTCTTGGATTAGTCTTCAGTTGTCCTCAATATCCGTCATTGTTTTTGTATTCATTTTTATAACGCTAACATTGAAACAATGAAATATATTGTATTCCTTAGAAACAGTATCTTGTGTGGCGTTTATTTAAACTTTCCTGAGATGACGTTAATTTCTCTGAACGGTAAAATAGTAACCAAGATGATAAGGAGGCATTCAACGAAGCTAAAGGAGCCTTACCTGCTCATTATTGGTTCGGTCCTTGACCGTCGGGGAACAAAACAAGATGGAGTCCGTCGAGCGCTCTCCAGACTTGATAGAGGTGTGTGAATATTTGACCATCTTATGCAAGTTTCCAACGAAAGGATGCAAAGATGCAATAGGGACCCACCGAAAAGCAATTATTAAGTGTTGGGTCGGTCTGTGGTCGTCGTTCTTATTACTTCGTTGCTCGCAAATGGTCAGCGGTATCCTCATGGCGACTTTGTTTCCTTCCACTAGTTTTCAGTTTCGTTCTCTTGAATTCCTTTTAGAGTTGTTTAGATTATCCTCTGATTCTTGTGCTTAATGCATTTGCATTTATGCTGCATTATGTCGTTGATGAAATTGAAACGTTCAGTAGATCCGAGTAAACGTCGCGAAGTGCAGTATCGTTAGCAAAATACAATAAGCTAAAGAAATATCGGGATACTTCTGAGTGATGAAAGCTCCGCAAAGCGTGATAATGTGCTCGACAATGGGATTTTCCTACAAGGTCGACCGATTTCTCGAAAGTTGCATGGCACTTTTAAGTATTAGTAAGTCGAAATGATATTCAAGAATATGAGGTCATTAGACCATCATGTACATCATCCACGATAAAGCTATTCGCTTGGATATGAGCTTCGAGAAACGAAGATACTGTGCAAATATCACTAATAAGCTGGCGTTTCATCATTGTAGTGAATATATAAAGCCACAATGAGTGGAACCATTTTGATAGCTTGATAAGCGTAAGATTTTACAGGGAACAACGTGCTATTAGTGCAATTTTCTCATATTTTCGTATCGGTCGTTTAGATGAATGCAGTGTTTAATCTATGGTTTTGAAGAGCAGGGTTTCCCTTCATTTTTTCATCGTTTCATCTTCGATAATCTTAAGCGTTTTTAGAAAGCTTTCAAGGTTTATCGATGAATTTGGCGAAACAACGTGAAGTGCTTATCGTACTAGATTGTTCTAGCTTTTGATTATATCATTGCAAGCAGCGTTCATCGTCTACAACTCGTTAGTATATATTCAGAAACGTTTCAAATATATAATTGGGAATGTGATGCTCCAATTTAGAACTATCGATGCCTCGTTGGTTTAGTCGACTGTCAGTGTTATTCGAGTTGCTTCGACACGGGGGTGTATCCCCACGATTGTGTCCGGCAATCGCATCGGGATCATGTACTGCGCCACATATATCGAACCGATCTTATGGCATCGACGATCTTTTGAATGACTTCCGCGTCGTTCTTGGAGTACCTAAATATCGCACATCCAAACGTACGTGTTCATTTTTCAAAGACAGCCTACAACGGTGTCGGGTTGGCTGGTTTTTTTGACTTCTGTCGGATGTTCAGTTGAATTTGTCGGATGTCGTTAATTAACGCTTGCAAGAGGTGCAAGTGGTGTAGGTGGCATAGGTGGAGGTTATGCATCGTGAGTTTGCTATCTGTGGAAGTGTTTTGTCGCAGAAGTACTTTTTGTGCAGGTGCAGAGGGAAAAGTGGCCGGCTTGTTACTTAACTTTTACTTTTTGCAGTTTACTTAAAAAGAGAGTTTATTTTTGTCATTAGTTACTGTTATAGCTATGGTTAAAGTAGATGTTCGAAATACGGTTGACCACGCTTTAATATGTTCGCTGTTTGAATTCAACATGTTATCGTTAATCCTCTCATATTTTATTGCTTTCTTTGCTCTTATATGTTGATTATCGAAGGTGACGATCCTCCCCTGCAATGGTGGCTAGTAAGGAGAGTGGGAGAGGGGGAGAATTCCAGGATTACTATCCATTCGAGATCTAAATTCTTCGAATTGAACATCATTACAACTTCATCGGAATCACATTGTTGATATGCTGAAATTTCTTTGTCAAATATATCGTCGAATATTTCAGCGAAAAAACAAACGAGGAAATTCTCAAATGATAAGCTTTATTCATTGAAAATGAATTTGGTGGCATGTCAGAATTGTGGCGAATATCATGAATTACATACTCTCTGTGGTAAGTATTAATTCTTATTTTTTTTCTCTTTATTTTCATTCTCATTAATAAATGATGGAGCATTTTTGTAGTTATTTATATTATCAACGTGTCGTTATATTTGAGAAATGTGGCGGGCGCATCTGTCATATATGTTTTGCATATTCATTGATGCATTTCAATGATAGGAAGAGTTCGATAGTACAGTCTGAAATTTATAGCGCACTATTTGAAGAAAGACTGCAACAATAGAGGTTATCTCGAATAGAAGATATATTGGTGAACATATGGAAAATATGCGAAGTGAACAGTGAGAGCTCATTGCTGTATTGTTTTATTTTATTTTGTTTGTATGGCAGTTGAGTCACCGGTCGTAACGTATTTAACGTCGCCAATGTAGGAGCTTTAAATTCCGATCGGCGATCGGCGGTCGGCGATCAACTGCTTGCCATGATCCGTCATGCGCATTGGCGGCGTGTTTCTTTCTTATTTGTTTTCATTGCGTCCTTTCATCGTTTGCTTTCTTTCCTTTTTCTTAATGCTTTCTTTCGTTTTCTTTTCTTTACATTAATATAAGACGTATTTTAACCATTCGGCGTAGCGCGAACGAGGAATTTTAATAAGCAGGACGACGTTTCAATCAACCGAGATGATATGGCGGAAGTTGACTTACGACGCGACGAGTCCGTTGCTAAACTCTCTTAAGCACTTACTTCTTTATCAGAATGTTGAAGTATCATTTGGACTTTTTTCTAGGGAAATGTTACGAGAAAGTGCGCAAAATGACGAATGAGATAAAGGCGAAAATGATGAACTACAATCCATATAAAGGTGAGAGACAAGACAAAGAAGTGCACCTACGATTCGCCGATGACGCAGACGAGGTGGTGGATGGAAGAAGGATCATTGAGATGGAGGTGCCACGACCCACATGGTTCAAAAAGAAGTTCTCCAGCTGACTAATTTTCCTACCTTTGCTTGTTTGTGCATTCTATGCCACTCTGTTAGATATCGTGGCAGTTATCCTCTTCGTTGTTGTTGGAATTAGCACTCGTGGCTGAACGAATATTTGAATGAATCTGCAGTAAGCGTGTTGTTGTTTTGCTTACACCGAGATGGTATAACTCGATTTTTGCAATCTCTCCACTCGGAAATCTGCTAGAGGGCATATCAGTGACATGTTCATTTAATGTGCACGTATCATTAATGTACCTGTATAAGTAGTACAGATGAAGATTTTCAATGAGGACCCGCTGAACGCATCGCTGTTGTGCAGATATCGGGGTTCCACAATAATGGAGGAGTTTAATCGAAGAGAAGATTGCGAGTTACATGTCACTACTGATAAATCCAACCTTGTATTCTTTTAGGTTTTTTCTAAGAAATCGCTGTTAAATTTGCTTTTTCGAAGGATTCCTCAAGGCTTCAACTGCTATGATCTTGCGAATTCATCGTTAGAATGCATATGCAGCTGACCCATCTCCAATATATGCATCTCGTTCGATTTCCCTTCCTTGTTTGTATTGTTTTTGTTCGGATATAAACATGCAATGTAACTGAACTAGTCATATGGCAGGATATCTTTGCTAAAGTCGTTTTCTTTCCTTTGGGCGACCGAAATGTGGCGGTTAATTATATTTGTTTTCCTAGGTGTGTGTTGTCGAATATCTTCGGGCGTTGACCAAGATTTCTGAAACAGTCTGTTCCGACCGAATTTCGGCTTCAGACGAAGAACTCCATTTGGTTATGAGCTGGAGGGATTTTCTTCCGGGAATCATCATTACCGTCGTTCGTTCATCCGTATTTTCGCTAATAAAGGGGAAGATGATGGTGCGTCTGAAGCATTGTTGCGATAAGCGACCACGCTACGACGCACACGCATCCGAGTTGCGATTCCTCACCGCTTGACATTATGGGAACGACCACGCAGCGATTCCGTTAGCACTCATCGACCTCAGTTATAACTGTTCCCCTCTCTCCTATCGTAGATCACATTTTCTCTGTTTGTATAGCTGGCCGTTTCAAACCCTCTATGCCATTGTGCACGTGGACTCAGCTGTATTGTTGCTGTTTCGATGTTTTCGGGTTTGGCTAGCCAGTGAACTCTTCATCTGTTCCGTCTCTCGTCCACACCACAGCAGCACAACAACGTGGCAATGGGTATTTGAGCAGTAGGGGTCGAAAACAATGGAAGGCTTGCCTGGATCATTAACGAAGCTTTCCGAGCCATATTCGACGCCCAGCAACAGCTGACTTTCCCATCCTTCTAGGAGTTGGCGGATCGGCAGCACTGGAGCAAGTGGAGCGGGTGGTAACCGCTATCAGAGCCACTGCTCCTCCTGCATCGTCTGCTAAGTTTTTCACAAACTCGTTTCCGACACGACTGTCGTAATTCGCTTACAAGCCGGACAATGTCGGCTCGTGCGACGTATAGTTCAAGAAATTCAAAGACAACATTTCCAACGATGGAGCGCAGCTCAATAACGCCACATGGGCTCCATCTTCTCGAAGCTAGATGCCGCTAAGCACGTCTACTTCATTAACCATTTTCTGCCAAAGAGAACTTTTGAAGTCTCATTCAAGAACACCGTCAAGAGATTTGAAAGAGCTTTTCGGGCACAACACGTGGGCTTTTCTCCTCACTACATCTACCTCAGAAATCAGCATTACGGTGAATCTCTCAGCGACTATACAGGGATGGTTAGTCGATACCACGAGATGATTCGATTCACTATCATCGCACCGGAACAGATGAATTATCTTTGTGGACCTGCGGCCCGCATACTCCCGAAGACACTGACATTCGCGTTCGTTCTCTATGCAAAGTGGAGCACAATCAACATGCTTCACTTGAAGAGCTCACTAACAAGATCCAGCAGTCCTTGAGCATCAGGCAAGACGCCAAGCTCCTGTGCAGTTTTTCATCATCACTGCAGCCAGAAATCAGTGCTATCAGCACCAAGAAGAATCGCGTATGGAAAATGCCTTCAACCTGCTTCCGTTGTGACAGACTCCTCTGGGTCAAAGACGGCGACTTCTATGACGAAATGTGCGTTGACGGCAAATCCATCGGTCATGAGAAGGGCTTCTGCGAGAACTTCATCAAGAAAATAAAAAGGCAGAATTCGAAGAAAGGGCCCAGAATTGCGAACAACGTCGTCGTTATTGCCAACAATGCCGCAAACATCACGTCACTCAGTCGCGTCTATCAAAAAGTCCAGTTCAGCGGCATTATAGCTCAAATGCTCCTCGGGACGGGAGAAAACGTCACCTTAATTAGCCTCTGAGATTGGATCGCGATCAATCCTCCGAAGTTGCTGTCGCTACTTGTCAAGTTGCAATCTGCCAACAACAAAAAGGTTTGAGGGTATTTCGAGTGCGACTTCGACATCGACAGACACAAAAGATGAGGGAATTGTCACGTCGCGGACACCCAGTTACTCCTTGGCATCGACTAGATAGTTCAGAACGAACCCCTCTTCCGGCACCGGTTCCAGACGATATCTTCACGAAACTGAATGGACATCGTCCTTCTCTCAAATTGATCTCCCAGAAGCATACCTTTAACTAGAAGTGGATGAAGAATGTCAGGCGCTACGTCTCTCAGCGTCACTGAGAACTTTGCCGATACAACCGTCTACCCTTTGGGGTAAAGTCCGCTCCTAGCATCTTCCAGCAACAAATGGACCCTCGTTGCTTTCGTCGATGGTGTGCATACCTCGAGGACATTATCGTCACTAGCAGAACCATCAATGAACGTTACAGACATCTCGAAGTTATTCTTTTTCAGAGAATTCACGACTATGGATGTCGTGTTAGTCAGGAGAAGTGTACCTTCCTGAAGGCCGATACCAACTACCGCGGCTTCATGGTCAAAACCGAAGGGCGACGCGCTGACACAACACGGACTGAAGCAATCCACAAGTTGTCACCTTCGAAGAACATCAACCAGCTTCGCGCATTTCTCAGTCTCGTAAATTCCTGTGGGGCATTCGTCAAGGATCTGTACACGCTACGTATTCCGTCAGATACCCTTACCAAGAAAGGCGCCACCTACAAGTGGTCTCCACACTGCTAATTATCCTACCGCATCGAGACAACGCTGACTTCAGATCCACTTCTGACATACTTCAGTTCCAAAACGCCATTTGTTGAGGCTGCGGACGCCTCCAAATATGGAACTAGAGCAGTAGTGTGACGTCGTTTTCCGAACGGATCGGAATGGGTCACATATCACACCAGTTATACCCCGATTCAAGCTCGAAAGAACTACAGTCAAATAGAAAAGCAAACGTTCATCCTTAACTGCGCTGCACAGAAGTTCCGCCGATTTCTCTACGGGCGTCACTTCCTGTTGGACACGGAACGCAAACCACTCCTGTTCATCTTCGAAATAACAAAGGAATACCCTTTTATAGTACCAGCCACCTTCAATAATGGGCCACGATGTTACTCAGTAACAACTTCGCCACTGAATACGTGAACATGAAGGATTTCTAACAAGTGGAGGCGCCATCCAGTTTATTTGCGTCGGAATGTTCGGAGTCAGGGGATTATTTGGTCGCTGTCGTCAAAGCGGAGGTTACCTGCTGAGTTCATGAGCAACCTTCTTGTTTCCTCCGAAACTATCCAGATCGCAACATCCACAGACCGTCTTCTCGAGTAAATGGTCGGGTACCATCGACCTGACTGCCGGCCGGATGTTTCACAGGACTCGCCACCTTGGCACTGTTACAACTGTCCAGATATACTGACGATAACGATCAGATTGTCACTCCGAGGCCGCTGCAGCGCAGTGCGACATCTTCACTTCACAAGGTTCATCTAGGACAAACAGAGATAAAGATGCTAGCTTGCAGCTACGTCTGTTGGCAGTTACTCGACGCAGACATCGAACAACTTGTAAAGAACTGCGACAGATGCGCGGCAGCGACAAAGAATCCATTAAAGGCCGAACTCAACCCCTTTCCGAAAGCGGCAGCTCCATGGAAGCGAGTACATGCTGATTTCGCAGGGCTGATCGGTAGAAAATTTTATCTCATTATCATGGACGCACACTCGAAGTGGCCCGAAATCATTCAGATGAACTCGTTTTCTACTTTGCAACTACCAATGCACTCAGGGAGATTTCGCTCAGTTCTGGAAGCCGAAGACCGTTGTTACGGACAACGGCACGCAGCTTACGTTGACATCATTCAGTCACTTCTGCCGGACCCGCGGAATTACGCTTCTACGCTCGTCTCCATCTCACCCGCAAAGTAGTGGACAAGCAGATTGTTTCGTGGACACATTCAAGCCCGCGCTAATCAAACTGAAGAGGAGGAACTGACGGTCAGGGCACTACAAACAGTTTGACGCCTTGTACATCTGGATGGATTATTTATCTCCCCCCGAAAGCTTTCTGGAACGCCAAATGCATATTGTTTTCAACCTGATGGTGCTGCAGACCGACACCGTCGAGGGATTAAGCGACACTAAAATGGAAGAGCATTTCAGTCGTCAGCTCGTTTGCTTGTCGTCGCCACTTTAGGGTCGCTGAGGCCATTTACGCTAAATACTATCGAGGATCGAAAAGCACCTGGATACCCCACACCGTCGTCTGCAAAATCGGCAACGTGACCTACTCTGCATGTTGCGGAAACCCTCCTTGAACGCGTCACATCAGCCAACTGCGATCGCGCAAGAAGACGTCGAGACTTAATCAACTGCTGCACGTACTCGACCTGCTGTTATTCATCTTGGATACAAACGCCGCAAACTCAGTACTGTAGTCTCTATGCCGATGAACCTACCTTCGTTGCTCAACCCGTACTCGCCACACTCCCACTCGTCTTCAAATTGTGACCGTAATTTGAACTACCGTTCCGAACTTAAAGGAGAGATGTTGTGATGAGTGGACGCGCTGCCACTCCTCACTACTTCATGTTGCGGAAACGAGCGCGCAGTGTCCTCGGTGACATTTGTCCCTATCACTACTTCCGTTCAGTGCTTGTACGGCTGCGGGTTGCAAACCCATCTGCCATTATGTAAGCGTACTCAAATATACTGATGCTTCTTCTCGCCTGGATCGGTTCCACAGTTATCCAACCCTGGTGGTTGAAGTAAAATCCTCACCCATTATGGAAAAAATGAGAGCAATTTTTGATTTCTGAGGCGGTGGATGAGAGCAGAATTGAACGAATGTATCAGTGTTCAAATATAATGAGCGATATGCACAAATTGTAGCTTAGAACTCGACACTTGTAACATTGAATTTGAAATATCTCTCGATATATAGGTTACTTCGATCAGATTTCGCCGCATTTAATCACCGTATTCGCTAGTTGAAATTTGATCAGAACAGGAGGCATGTGGGCGGTCATCGTGAACTGCTTCACATATTGGGAGAAAAACATAAAACCTGAAGAGGGAATCACTCTTTCGATTAAGCACTGGGAAGTTTCCATTGCGTAATTCTTCATCGTTTTCAAATAATCGCAAAATTTTACTTGAAAGTAATATTCGATGTATTTATTATATCGATGCGGATGAATGCAATAAATCAGATTTCTCATCTCATTTCTCTCCCGTGTATCACCCATTTCTCTTCACATACCTCGCCTGCTATTTCTTCGGGATTGTTTTTAGGAAGGTAGGATGGACAGTTTTAGAATTTAAGCTATTTCAACAATTTCTATTTTGCACGAGAAATATACAGGATGATGTGAGACGGCATCATGTTGAATAATTCGGCAGTCATTCATATCAGAACTTCGATTTTCTTTGGTAAATCCGAGCAGTTATGGACAAATAGACCCGCTCGTATTGTTCGAATTGAGTTGAGCCAATCCTAAGAACGATTTGCTAAAGATGCTATTGGATGATCGCTACTATGAAATTCATTCCGTGAATAATTTCGTTGAAGTTTTAGCGCAATAGAAAACGGAATATTTCGATGTAATACTCACAATTTTAGAAAATGAAAGAAATCATATAGAAGAATCGCGAATGACATTTAAGTGAATTCATGTCGATGGAATGCTGAAATTACAGAAGTAGGCATTTTCGTCGGTTGAATAAATCTTCTTTCAGAATCATTTGATTCATATAGTATCGTAATATTCGCCAACTTTCAGTTGTTTATTGCTCGAAATTCGAAAAAAAATCGATGATTAATTCATTGTATCTCAATAGAACGGATATTTCCTACGCATTCAATTCAATTGGATGCATTTAATTCAATTTTGCACTTAAAATTCGCCCCTTTTATATATTCAACATAAACTGTTTCATTTACATAATTGTTGCTATTATTGTTTTAGCTATAATATTCAGACGTGGGCGTTTATTTTTAGTGAATGGTGCTACGTGCATCTCCTTTCGAGTATTAAAGCGGGAGCTATGTGGAGTCTGTTCTACAGCGTTCACCTGTGAACGATCATCAGACAAAATGCGTCGACTTTTACTTCTGTTCGTTGTAAGTTTATCACTATCGTTTTTCTAAGAATCTAAGTGCCAACTCCACTGCTCTGAAATTAATAATGACTGCTTGTATTTTCGCAAATCTGCATCTGCAAAGAGCATTACAATGACGTTTATGTGCTCAAGTATGTGCGTCTTGACCGTTCGTATGATGATTTAACTGGAAGGTCGCAACAGCGTTAATTTGTGGCCGTAGCATTCGGTGGGCGGCGTTGCATATAGGTCGGAGGGTTGAAATCATACTACTTTAAATTGGAATAAAATTAAATTGTATCGATCGAATTGAATAAACGCATGCTATGAAGGATAACCTGGCATATTTCTTCAGCAACACTCAATTCTGATGGGGAAAATTTTTATGCTCTAAGAATTCACTGAATCTTACTTGAAAACATGCTTCTTGATTTAAGGGATCGGTGCTTTCCGTGCACTCCACGTTGATCTCATTGTAAGTTTTCGAAGTTCACTTCATTTAGTTAAGCTTAGCAAAACAGCTCATATAGTTCGTGCAGTAGAGGTGATCCTGCTAATAGCCAGCAGAAACCCAGTTTTTGGATTGCGTCGAAGCTCTCATTAAGCGAAAGTTTAACCTTATATGTTTTCGAAGTTCACTTGGTTGTTTGGAACGAAACTGTGTTTGATACTCTTTGACACAGAATGTGTTAATCGAATTCCTTGGCATGAAATTAGACCGACGAATACGATGAAAATAAACAAATGACTGTACAAGAACTCACAGCGGGACAAAAGAATGGATAGCGAAGTAAATATTAACGAATTAACGGTGAATATATGATGAAACTCAAAGGAGACGTGAAAATTGAGTGCGATCATACTGATATAGCAAACATCTCAGGCGTATACTAATGAAAACAGTAAATCGAAAAAATGAAGCTGTTTTTGGCAGGTTGGTGGGGACTGATTTTGGCTAAGCCTCGTCAAAAGCAAAAGACATTACAAATTGACAGGAGTTGTGAGGAAAAGATCTCAGCTTTTGATCCAACGACTTAGCAAGCGAACACTGAATAGTGATTCGTGTATATTACCCATATTCGAAGGCAATGTTCATTTCTTGACAGAATGATTGAGTAGGTGGAGGAAGCTGGAAGAGAAGCCGGCGCGACATGCGCTTATGAGTCCTTCCTGCATTACGAACTAGTCTTGCTAGCCACTAAGTTATCAACGGTGTGAAAGGTTCGCCCCATACTTGATTGAGTCAGTCGTCCTAACAGATATTCTACAGTGAATTTCTTTTCCCTATTAGTCGACAGTGTAAAACAAAAAATCAACCAGTGTAAGATGTGGGAAGGACACTTTCAAGGAACACCAAAGTAGGAATTTTGAAGCTTGCTGGTCATGAATTATGCTGTAGAATGCCATAGTGGTAATTAATATTGTGAAGTTTAAAAAAATTACGGGAAACTAAAGACGATAAAGAAAGAACTGGGTGTCCACTTGTATTTGTTGAATTTCCGTCTTCCACGAATTCACTCGAGAAAACAGCGAAAATTTCTGCAGATGGTCACGTCCATTGAACTGCGAATGGAAAAGTGCGTATAGCCGTAGCTTTCTTTTGAGGTGTTTATCCTCTTGCTTTGTTGCTTGACAGGTGCTAACGATGAAATTCAATGTGGACACATCTTTAGCACTCTCAGCCTATCAGTTCTCTGTTTAGACAATGCTGTAATATACAGATTGATAAAAAGCTATATATGTCCACAAAGAGAACGTTGCAATGAAGCATTATTGCAAAGTAAATTTCATAAAGTGAATAAAAAGCGAGACAGGGTGCAAAGAAAACTTTAAAAACATTTCTCGTAGTCTTTATCCAGGGAGCATAGGAAACGATCCCATTGAGAGATTTTCCATTCTTCTCGGCTCTCCAATTAGTTGGGCATTCTGGCCATTCAAAGCACACAATATCCATTCTAATCTTGAAAGAAATTATGCAATATTCAATTCAAGGTTTATTTAAGGTTCTCGAGGTGCTTCATTTGGCTGCCTCGCTGCATCCGCCAAACCTCGACAATTTTCTTGGGCTTCTTAAGCCACCAGGAAACCTCAAGCCGCCACCAACAACCCATATTCCGTCAACTCGCCCACCAGTAGTTGCGTGTAACCTCTGCAGCGGAAGAAGAGGCAAGTTCCTTCCTTACATTTTTACTTTTTTAAAGGTTTCCCTATATAGATGCTACCGAAAGATAATATAGTGCTTACCTCATTTCAGGCAGCTGTTTCATTACAGCCAACCTTAGTTCTGCTTTCTGCAGGAGGAATGTAAAAGTATTTCAACACATTGACATCCTTTAGATATTGAATGAGAAAAAAATTGGTTTCAGAGTGCGCTGTGGCGAGGGTTACGGCGAGAACCTTGGTTATCCCTCTAAGTTCAACACTCAGGAATTTGGTCAAAGAGCAGGTATGATTACCAAATTGCACCACTGATTGAATTTACGCCACGGGTCTTCTTGTACGAACAAAATCATGTTTCCACTAAACGTTCATTTTTTGATCAATACCGCTATGCTTCGGTATCAACATAAGGTGGTTGCACACCTGAGTTTGCACACCACAACGGGTGTATTACTTTCCGGACGGATAATCACTTTCGTGTGCGCTGCGTTTTTGCTTAACCTATCGGTGTTTCTCTTCCCTGAAGGAATTGAATTCTGCAGTATTTCAACTGAACAACCAAAGCGCACGATATCCTGTAGTGCATTCCAACAAACTTAATAACTCTCAAAGGAATGAAAATAGTGCAAGTCAGTTTCAGTTAGCGTATTCTTACAGGATGATAGGGGTCATCTGCGGTTTTAGTTAATACTGAATTATTTGAAATTCACCGAATACCAAAATTGAAGATTTGCCTCATTTGAGATTGTTTAAATTGCAGATTCGATATTCTTTGTATTTCGTTTTAGATCGACAGACGATTGGAACTTTTTGGACTTGGAGATTTGAAGAATAACGTTGAAGTAGAAACCAAAACAATGTAAGTCATCAACTAAGCAAATATCATTCAAAATAGAAACTCCAAAAACCTACATTATCTCATCGATCGATGAAATTGAATAATTTGGTCTTTGCTTTTTCAAGGTGAAGCGATAAGCTAGTTGGTACAAACTTAAGGTTATAGGCATTATGCTTCTCATCTCAACTCCTATATTTAATGATTAGGCAACGCTGTTACACTTGTTATTAACTATTTGCCTTTGTTCTTTCATACTCTGATAAGTGTGAAAAATATGTTATCGTGGTTTATTCATGTGTTTACTGGTATGCGGTGCACTGAATCTGTAGAAGTACGTTCGAGGTTCGATCCAGCGCTGAGAAACGGCCATAAAATTAAGTGGATTCTTCTCATTGGCTGTTATCAATCATGCTGATTAACCGTTAGGTGAATTAGTTGAGCTATAAATGCAGACCAAAATTTCCGTTGCAACGTTGCTAATTCAGTGATATAAAATCATTTCAATTGAAGTGGCGTATTTCAGCTTGCCTCCTTGCTAAAGCATATTAAACGATGAAAAAAATTAGCAACTGCATTCGGTCTTCTGTTTTGGCCAACAAAATACGTTATCATGGTTGGCCAACAACTGATGCGCTTCTTACATGTCATTCATAAAGCGCCTTACTGCTAAGGTCGAGTTTACGAATCGTCAGAATGAGAGCTCTTTCTCTTTCCCTTTCGGTTCATCCAACCGTTGTGAGTTACTAATCGGAAATGAACATTTAGTTACAAATCGGAAAAAACATGCTTCACGTATGTAAAACGTGAGATATATAGATTTGATAATAATTTTTTTATAGCTTATTATTGCGTTTTGTGGTCGTAAAAATTGGCGCAAATTGCTGTCCGAAAATCCTACAAATCGTGCTCGACGCACTCAACAGTCAGCAATTGTCGGTTTGTCTTACTTTTCCTCAGTGAACGTTTTCTTTGCAGCTAAGATGAGACTAGCAATGTCTAATGAAAAAACTTAGTGAAGAATAAAACTGCCCCTAATAGTCAGAAAGTACTCATTTGTTTGTTTGCAAATGAAAGCCTCTTTTGTAGACCTACTCTCTGTTATAGCTTCGTAGGTAATAAAGCTACCTATGGCAGTACTCTAATTAATTTACTTGTGCGTTTGCTTTGTACTTGCTTCACATCAGACAAATGCACGAATGGATTTTAGGTATTTGTGCCGACAACTACAGTCCAGTGATAAGCACAATTCAACCTTCGTACTGCATATTATTGGCCAAATTAGTTAAGGCGATTTTCAGTAATCCTTTCAACCGAAGAATGAAGAACTTTTAATAAATGTTCAATATGTTACTCAAATTCTCGTTCTAGGGGAATCATTGTAGATAATTACATCTATATGTGTACTCACTTTTAAATCATATTCATGCAGATAAAGAATTTCAGATCTACGTAATACGTCCACCGCGTGTGGTCAGATACTGCAGGTCAAGGGATGAACAAAGCTTGATCAGTGACGATTTCATAAGTGAAGCAGATGGATCTGCAATGGAGGTAGCAGACGCAGCAGAAGCTGTACAAGAAGATAGAGTTGCCAGAAGTTTGAAGGAACGCACAACCTTCGAAAAAAAAAGCAAAGCAGAAGAAAGCACAGCGAACAATAAAGAAGAAGTATCTAAAGAAGATAGCGATAGTGGTACGACTGAATCGTATAGTGACGTCAAAAATATCGGATGAGGCCACAAGCGATGGAATGGAGAAATTCTGAACTAATTTCATGAAAAGTTTCATTCATTTTCACTTCGCTTGAGAGGTGTCTGTTGAACTGTCCTTTGTCACCCTATTCGTTCTTTGTGTTAATCAGTACATCAGTGTTGAATAAATTCTATCGTTGATACTCCCTGCTGAGGCTTAACAGAAGAACACCGCAACCACTTGGTCTCTTACACATCGTCTATCTCTCTGCTCAAACACTTCTATCTTGAGTTTCATCATAATCGTCAGAAAACAGTTTAATGAGTGTCGTCATTTCTGGATCACATTCGTAGATTACTTTCATAGTGCGTTACGCTAAACATTACGTAATGCAGAAACATTCTTTCCTCAACTGTTCCAGTTCGAATTTTCCATTGAAGGCTTATTTGTAAAGTTTCTTAGAAGGACTGAAATTTGTTGCAAGAAGCGAACAGAGTTGGAGGCTCCTCTCATTCCCCTTATTTTCCCTCGCCGTCTTTGTGCCAAACATGCCTTTATGAATGAACATTTTAGTCGCAGGCTTTGGGATAATAAATCCTTTCAAAGGGACATCAACAACGCTTTTGAAGAAGCAAAGCTTCCCATATAAGACAACAGATACTTTGAAATTCTGAAGGAGGAAATAAGCTGCTGCAGACATTCACTCACATGTATATAGGCACTGCTGTTTACGATCCTGTGACGTTCTTCTATACGCTCATATAATCCAAGCAGAGGACTGGATCTTAAATGATCTCTGATGAGCTGGAAGCAGCCAAATTGGGTACAGAATTATTCAAAAAGTGCTCTACTTCGCCATATAGAGTTGAATACTACGTAACAGATCAACATGTAAAGAGAAGTAAAAGATATAGTATCGGATATTTGTGCAAATATCTCTTCCCCTGTTCTCAGTCGTAAATCGAAATTTAAACGCGCTACGAAATAAGATTCACTATTTCAGCAGCAAATGATACATTGGTAAAAGCTTCATTGAAAATTGTAGCTGTGCATTCGCCTATTTAGGCACTCAAAAATACTTTCAAAAACAGAGTGGCAGGAATAATACAATGAATTGCACCGCAACACAATATATGATCAGAGGTTTTCACAGGAAACATTTCCAACCCTGAATATCTTAGAAATCAGAAGCTTTGAAGTGATTCGTATTATGATATTTGTAAAAGCTCTCTCTATTCACTATCCAAGAGGCGATGTGAAAGGTGAGGAGGTTTAGTGAAGGAAAAAAAGCAAATAAGTCAGCTTAACGATGCTCGCACTACCACCAACATCTCTCCTTGTTGAATGACACATTTATGGCAAACATTAAATGAAATAAAATAATAAAATTAGAGAGGGGGTGGCGGTCTGCTATTTATGTTCGCACATATGTGCGTATACACCAAATCCATTAGCAGGATCAGAAAACAGGCGTGTATTCCTTTTCCGAACGAGTCTCAAAACACTCTGAAACAGACGAAAAGGATGAACTAGCAAAAATCACGATTTGAAGACCGCTTCTAAGACACCACTATTTCATCCTCCCTTTCAGAGGATCCTTCGCTCTGCATGGCTCCGCTCTGCTATGGTCTTAGAAATTCACCGTTTGCGTATAACCCTTAAGCACCTTACCCTCATTAACGAAGAGAAGACTACAGGTTACATTTCGCCATTGATAAATTCAGCCTCATATTCTTTCAAGTTTTTCGCAGAAACCGCCGTTTAGTTTGCCTCTTCGAAGGATCCTTCAAGACTTCAAGTGCCACAATCTTACGAATTCATCGTTAGAATGCATATGCAGCTGACCCATCCTCCAATAATGCATCTCATTTGATTATCGTTCCTTGTTTGTGCTGCTTGCCTTCTTTAGGTGCTGCTAACGAACTAGTTACATGACAAGATATCTTTGCCATGGACAAGTTTTCTCCCTTTTGGAGGACCGAAATATGGCCGTTAATTGTATTTGTTTTCCTAGGTATGTGTAGTCGAATACCTTCGGGCGTTGACCAAGATTTCGGAAATACGGGTTATTCCTACTGATTTTCGTCTTCAGGCGAAAGACCTCTTTAGTCATGTGATGGAGGGTGTACTGGACAAAGTAAAATGGGACTATATCAAACGAATTTTACTTACGTTCAGCAACTGGATGTGCCGATGCGGCCGTGCTCACGGCAAGTGAATATTGTACAGAGGGAATGCGACGTTGACAGCAATTCAATACACGAATAAGAGATAATTACACGTGGTGGAGGATCACTTGAAGGGCGCTCAAACGGGAGCTCTCCTGAGCTCCATACGAGGGGCCTGTCCTTCGTCCTCACCGCGGTCGGACTGACGAGTCTTTGCTACGGGAGCTTTCGCTGATCTGCCTCGCTCCGCTTTCCATTTCTGCTAATGCATGCAACGTGCCCTTTATCCCATTGACCACTTTCGGTGATGTATGTAACATGCCCTTTTTCCCACTGACCATTTTCGGTACTGTATGCAGCATGCCCTTTTCCCCATTGAAACGTTTAGTTTTTATCCCTCGGATTCCGCTGGGTGTATCATCATTTGCATTAGGTTCTTTATCGTTTCTGATCGTCATAGGCGCCGCTGAGACGGTTAGTCCTTTTTTGCTACATGTTGACTGCCATGAGCCGCGATGACGCATCTCGCTTTTCGCGACAGAGGGATTTTCTTCCGGAAACCATCATTATCACCATTCTTTCATTTCTTATCCTATCACCGCTTTTTCATAGATCAGGCTAATGGAAAGGCTTTAACGAAGGGAGCAGTATTAGAATGGTCATGTACGTTGCGATTCTAACCAATGTCGTTAAACATCGGTCTTTTGCACTAAAACTTGACTTTCATCAGTAAATTAGAGCAGCTATCGATGAATAGATTCGTTCTTATTGGTCGAATTCCATTGGCCGAATATAGAAAACGACTAACTGGAATTCACATTCGATCAGTGCTGCTGGGGAATTCATTTCGAAGATAATAATTGGGGAAATTTTTATGCCAAAGCGGAAGGAATACTAAACTATAATATAATAACCCTAAAAGAACAAAAAGTTATATTGAAAGATAAATGATCGCAAATTGAAGTAATTTTTAACAACAGAATTCGAGTAACAATTGATTCCCATATTGCATAAATAAGTATTCTTTAAAAGTGATTCGTTAATGTAATATTGCAATGATCGTTAATCCTCAGTCGTGACTAAAGAAAGTTTTAAAGGGTGATTTTACATTCTGCCTTGATAGAAAAGATGTTTCCGGTGCATCCAATTCAACATTGAATTCTTTTAATTCGATTTTGCATCGAGAATTGGCTCTTTTGAATATTTCGCATAAGCTATTGTGTTTATATAATTGCTGCTATTGTTTCGGCTATAAGATTCGAATGTTGGCTTCTATTGTTTGATATCAGTGAATAGTGTTGAATGCAGCTCCGGTCGGGTATTAAAGCGGGAGCTACGTGCCGCTTGTTGTGCAGCGTTCACCTGTGAACGGTCATCAGACAAGATGGGTCGACTTGCACTTCTGTTCGTTGTAAGTTTACCATTATCATTCATTGATCAACCTAATACTAACTCTACTGCTCTAAAACTATTAATGATTGCTTGTATTTTCGCAAATCTGCATGTGCAAAGAGCATTTTAATAACGACACTTTTATGTGCTCAAGTATGTACGTCTTGTCCATTCGTATGATGATTTAGCTGGAAGGTTGCAATAACGTTAACTTGTGGCCGTTACATTCGGTGGGCAGCGTTACATATAGCTCAGAAGGTTGAAATCATACTACTTTAAATTGGAATAAAATTAAATTGTATCGATCGAATTGAACAAACGCATGTTATGAAGGATAACCTGGCATATTTCTTCGGCAATACTTAATTCTGATGGAAAAAGTTTTATGTTTGAAGAACTCACTGGACCTCACTTGAAAATGTGCTTCCCGACTTCAGGGAACTCCTGCTTTTCGTGCACTTCACTTTGATCTCATTGTAAGTTTTCGATGGTTGCTTCATTCAGTTAAGCTCAACAAAACCTGACTAATTTCGAATTGTAAGCATTTATGTTTGAAGAAGTGAGCGACTTTTTGTTGAATCTTACTTGAAAACTTTGCTTCTCGATTTGAAGCAATTATAAGCTGCTTTTCTTCGAATTCACTACGATCTAACTGCAGAATTTTGAAGGCTATCTTCATTTAGGCAGCCTAAACAGAGAAACCCATATGACCCCCCATAGGTGAATTTAGAAAAAGCCAAGAGAAATTCAGTTTTAAGGACCGGTCGGATCTTATCTTATTGGAAACAACCCATAGCCTTATATATTTTCAAAATTCTGTTGCCAGTTGGTGGCTGTTAGCAAAATTCACTTTGACGCACATTGAGAGAGATTGCGCTCATTGATCGCCTAATTGGAATTATACAACCGAACATAGCGAAAATGAGCAAAAAAGGCACAGGATTACGCGAGGAACAAAATAATCCATGGCGAATTGAATGCTAACGAATTAATGAAAGAAAATATTATGGTGCCTTTTGTTGCTCACATGATGTGCTTCAACTCCTCTTCTGTAGCGTGAACTGTGCAAATAATGAAACTTAATTTGCAGAAATCTTTATCACACTCATATGCTTATCGCTTTTATGTTCAGAGATTAACAAAGAAGCCCATATGAGACAGAAAACATATTTTGAAATTCTACGGCTACCTCGATCTCCTAATTTATGTTTTGCGGTTCTCGCTTTGAAACCAGGGCAACTCTTCCACGGCCCTCTGATTCCTCGAACATTCAGATGTCAGAACATCATATTCATATCTGTATACAAGAAATTGTCCATGATTCAATTTCAGGTTCTCGTGGTGCTTCAACTAGTTGCATCACGCTATACGCAATATGACCACAGAATAAAGGATTGTCGCTGCAAAGTTTGCCATTGCTCGAAGCCTAGTCCGCATCCTCGTCCACCACCATGGGATGGGCGACCACCCCACCACAAACCACCACCACACCATAAGCCACCACCACACCATAAACCACCATGCCACAAGCCACCGCCAGGCCATAAACCACCACCGGACCACTGGCCGCCACCAGACTATTGGCCACCGTCAGACCATAAACCACCGCCTGATCATAGACCACCACCAGACCATAAACCACCACCAGACCACAGGCCACCACCAGACTATTGGCCACCGCCAGACCATAAACCACCACCAGGCCACAGACCACCACCGTGTCATAAGCCACCTTGCCATAAACCACCGCCTGATCATAGACCACCACCAGACCATAAACCACCACCAGACCACAGGCCACCACCAGACTACTGGCCACCGCCAGATCATAGACCACCAGACCATAAACCACCGCCTGATCACAGACCACCACCAGACCATAAACCACCACCAGACCACAGGCCACCACCAGACTACTGGCCACCGCCAGATCATAGACCACCAGACCATAAACCACCGCCTGATCACAGACCACCACCAGACCATAAACCACCACCAGACCACAGGCCTCCACCAGACTATTGGCCACCGCCGGACCATAAACCACCACCAGGCCACAGACCACCACCGTGTCATAAGCCACCTTGCCATAAACCACCGCCTGATCATAGACCACCGCCAGACCATAAACCACCACCAGATCACAGGCCACCCCCAGACCATAGACCACCGCCAGACCACAAACCACCACCAGAACACTGGCCACCACCAGACTACTGGCCACCACCAGATCATAGACCACCACCGGACCATAAACCACCGCCTGATCATAGACCACCGCCGGACCATAAACCACCACCAGGCCACAGACCACCACCGTGTCACAAGCCACCTTGCCATAAACCACCGCCAGATTATAGGCCACCGCCAGACCATAGGCCACCGCCAGACCATAGGCCACCACCAGAACACTGGCCACCGCCAGACCACAAACCACCACCAGAACACTGGCCACCGCCAGACCACAAGCCACCACCAGACCACAGACCACCACCGGACCACAAGCCACCACCAGACCACAAGCCACCTCCAGACCATGAGCAACCACCGGAGCACAAGCCACCTCCAGACCAGAAGCCACCTCCAGACCAGAAGCCACCTCCAGACCACAAGCCACCTCCAGACCATAAGCCACCGCCAGACCATGAGCAACCACCGGACCACAAGCCACCTCCAGACCAGAAGCCACCTCCAGACCACAAGCCACCTCCAGACCATAAGCCACCGCCAGATCATAAACCACCGCCAGACCATGAGCCGCCACCGGACCATAAACCACCGCCAGACCATGAGCAACCACCAGACCATAAACCACCACCAGACCATAAGCCACCGCCAGATCATAAACCACCGCCAGACCATGAGCCGCCACCGGACCATAAACCACCGCCAGACCATGAGCAACCACCAGACCATAAACCACCACCAGACCATAAGCCACCACCAGATCATAAACCACCGCCAGACCATGAGCCGCCACCGGACCATAAACCACCGCCAGACCATAAGCCACCACCAGATCATAGGCCACCACCGTGTCATAAGCCACCTTGCCATAAGCCACCTTCATCGCCTCCTAAGCCGCCAAAACCGCACCCTCGTCCACCGCTTGTTTGCGCGGGCAGAAAAGGCAAGCTCTTTTCATATATTTTTCATAGTTTTATATGCTCCCCTCTGAGAATTGCCTAGTGGAGAGAAGCCGACCATTTTGATGAATTTAGCCTCCTGCGAAGCTTTTCTGCTGCTGCTGAACTCTTATATATTTTTACAGGGGATGTACAAACACTTCAGCATGCTTAGGAAATGCTTGTCTTCTCCGTCCACTCCCAGAGCTTGCTGTAACATGAAGGGAAAGACCGGTGAGGCAAACAGTTTCAAACGTTGATAGGAATATATGAGATAACGTACTGATTTCAGAGTGGTCTGTGGCGAAGATTAAGGCGAGAAGTTTGGTCTATCCCCTAGGTTCAACACTGAGTAATAAGGTTAAGGAACAGGTATGACTACACAAATTGTATCTTTCAGTGATTTGCACTATACTTCTGGATTGTAGGAATAACTGATTCATCGTGTTTCCACGAAAGCCATATTTAATGATCGATATTATCATACCTTTTCATCAGTATGAATGAGGTAACTGAGTTTCCAGACCTCAACAAGTGTACCACTTTTCAAAGAATTGATCACCTTTATGTGTGCTGCAATTTCGCTTATTAGCCTATCGCCGTTTCTCTACGTTGAAGGAATTGAAATGTGCAGCACTTCATATCAGTAGGAGATAAACCAAACCGCACAGAATATTCCGATGTATTAGACAAATAAAATCTGTTTGTCGCTCCCGAAGAAAAGACTGAAAATGATGCAACTGAGTATATTCGTGTAAGATGATGGATGCTCACAATGCTATTACTTGGTTAATTAAAGGTTAGTGAATGCGAACACTTAGAGTTTGCTTCATCTGAGAGTTTTACGTCTCATTTTAGATCGACAGGCGATTGGAAGTTTTTGGACTCGGAAACTTGAAAGATAAAGTTGAAGTGGAAACGAAAACAATGTAAGTCTCACTTAACACAATATGATATTCAAAGTGGATGTTTTGTGTAGAAAGAAACTATTGTTATCTTTGAAATCGATGGAAGTGAATAATTGCATCTTCGATTTTTCCCTATGTAAAGCGATAAGATATTTTCTAAAAGCCGATAAGATTTTTGCCTTCTAATATTGCACATTCGATTCAACTAAAGCAAACAATGTTTGATGATTATGCACTCTCGGAAACCTTTCGAGTCTTCTCATACGATTCGATTACTTGTTGAGAAAAAACCCATTGAATTTCTTGATCGCGTTTCTGAAAGGCTGTTTTCAACGAAGCTCATTAGATGTTAGGTGAATTAGTTCAGCTAGTGCATACTATAATTCCTATCATACGCTGCAATGTGATCAATCTGATGCTGATATTATTATTATTCAAACTAAATTGAAATAGTAATCTTCTCTTAGCAGTTCTCTCGTAACCCAGTTGGGTGAGGAAAATGTTCCCAGTTGAAAATTCGTTTTAGCAGTCATTTAAAACGGGACGTTGGTGTCATCTCATACGTCCCCTCAAATTTCTTTAACTGACGATCGAACAGCAGCAGGAACACGTAAATTTCTTCGAAATCTTACCTATAATATTAATAACGGGAACGCTTACGGCCGTAAACTCCTCTCAACTAGACCCTTAATGGCCACAATTACAAAAGCTCTATTAAATGATGCAGCGGAAACTATGAAGGTGTTACAGCATTTATTCTTGCATAAAATCATAGTACAAGGCGGGGATAAAGCGCATCGCAGTTGTCGTTCAAGTTTTCACGAAACATCTGACATGTCTAAAGACGGTTCTTCCGTTACGGTGATAAAATGATGCGTAGAATATGTTGAACGAGAACTTCTATTCGCGAATGGCAGTACAAACAACAATCAGTAACAATGTGGCTATGTTGTCGAGAAGCATGCATAGGCCAATATTTGTTGCAGTATGTTTTTTTTCCTCACAACATTTTTTGCTGAACCGCATTCGAGCAGGCAATTTCATACAAAATGGCTATTATCCTTCTCCTCTCTCGCTCATGTGGAATTCGACTGATACTAAAGTATGAAATGATACAGTTAACAGAAGGCTTTTGTAGTTTATACTTCCGCTATGTCGTTGTGAAGATTGGCGCAAACTGTTGCCCGAAAGTTCTTCAGATCGTCCTTGACACACTGAGCGGCTCAGAATTATCGGTTTGTCTCACTTTCTCTGAGTAAACGCTTCTTTTTCGGCTAAAATGAGCCTAACAAAGTCTTATTAAAAAATTAACTGGACAATAAAGCTGCTCGTAATAATCAAATGCTATTCAATTGTTTCTTTACCACTTAAGGTCTTCTTTACGAGCATATTCTCTCTTCTAGGTTTACAGGTAATTATGCTACTTATGGCAGTCCTTCAGATAACACGTACGTTTGCTTTGCATTTGCTTCGCACATATGTGCAGCGTTTTCATGTGTTTGCACCCGTAAACACAGTCGAATTCAATGTTCATACCGCATGTTCAAACATTCTTTCCTCAACTGTTCCAGTTCGAATTTTCCATTGAAGGCTTATTTGTAAAGTTTCTTAGAAGGACTGAAATTTGTTGCAAGAAGCGAACAGAGTTGGAGGCTCCTCTCATTCCCCTTATTTTCCCTCGCCGTCTTTGTGCCAAACATGCCTTTATGAATGAACATTTTAGTCGCAGACTTTGGGATAATAAATCCTTTCAAAGGGACATCAACAACGCTTTCGAAGAAGCAAAGCTTCCCATATAAGACAACAGATACTCTGAAATGGCCAAATAATTGGCCAAATAATAGTATGAGTCTACTGGCAATTTTTATCGAAAAAAATGAAAGATGAAGATTATCTCATGAATGTTTAAGGTGATGCTCATGTTGTCTTCAAGCGGAATCATCCTAGATAGCCAATTTCAGATTATTTTCATGTAAATAACCGATTTCAGAGCTACGTAGTACGTCCGCCAACCGTCGTAAAATACTGCAGCTGCAAGCGTGAATTTTGCTCGGCCAGTGGCGATTTCATTGGCGGCGTGGATGAATCTGCAGCGGCAGCAGAAGCTATCCAGGAAGAGAAACTTGCCGCAGCTATGAACAAATACACATCTTCCGAGGAAAAAGGCAACGCGGAAGAAAGTAAAGTGAGCAATGATGACGCCTCTAATGAACTGCGCCATATAACTAAGAGGACATTGCACACTTAAGAATAGAATGACGGCTAAATAGCTAACAACGCCACAAGCGATAGAATGGAGAAATTCTGAACTAATTTCATGAAAAGTTTCATTCATTTTCACTTCGCTTGAGAGGTGTCTGTTGAACTGTCCTTTGTCACCCTATTCGTTCTTTGTGTTAATCAGTACATCAGTGTTGAATAAATTCTATCGTTGATAATCCCTGCTGAGGCTTAACAGAAGAACATTGCAACCACTTGGTCTCTTACACATCGTCTATCTCTCTGCTCAAACACTTCTATCTTGAGTTTCATCATAATCGTCAGAAAACAGTTTAATGAGTGTCGTCATTTCTGGATCACATTCGTAGATTACTTTCATAGTGCGTTACGCTAAACATTACGTAATGCAGAAACATTCTTTCCTCAACTGTTCCAGTTCGAATTTTCCATTGAAGGCTTATTTGTAAAGTTTCTTAGAAGGACTGAAATTTGTTGCAAGAAGCGAACAGAGTTGGAGGCTCCTCTCATTCCCCTTATTTTCCCTCGCCGTCTTTGTGCCAAACATGCCTTTATGAATGAACATTTTAGTCGCAGGCTTTGGGATAATAAATCCTTTCAAAGGGACATCAACAACGCTTTTGAAGAAGCAAAGCTTCCCATATAAGACAACAGATACTTTGAAATTCTGAAGGAGGAAATAAGCTGCTGCAGACATTCACTCACATGTATATAGGCACTGCTGTTTACGATCCTGTGACGTTCTTCTATACGCTCATATAATCCAAGCAGAGGACTGGATCTTAAATGATCTCTGATGAGCTGGAAGCAGCCAAATTGGGTACAGAATTATTCAAAAAGTGCTCTACTTCGCCATATAGAGTTGAATACTACGTAACAGATCAACATGTAAAGAGAAGTAAAAGATATAGTATCGGATATTTGTGCAAATATCTCTTCCCCTGTTCTCAGTCGTAAATCGAAATTTAAACGCGCTACGAAATAAGATTCACTATTTCAGCAGCAAATGATACATTGGTAAAAGCTTCATTGAAAATTGTAGCTGTGCATTCGCCTATTTAGGCACTCAAAAATACTTTCAAAAACAGAGTGGCAGGAATAATACAATGAATTGCACCGCAACACAATATATGATCAGAGGTTTTCACAGGAAACATTTCCAACCCTGAATATCTTAGAAATCAGAAGCTTTGAAGTGATTCGTATTATGATATTTGTAAAAGCTCTCTCTATTCACTATCCAAGAGGCGATGTGAAAGGTGAGGAGGTTTAGTGAAGGAAAAAAAGCAAATAAGTCAGCTTAACGATGCTCGCACTACCACCAACATCTCTCCTTGTTGAATGACACATTTATGGCAAACATTAAATGAAATAAAATAATAAAATTAGAGAGGGGGTGGCGGTCTGCTATTTATGTTCGCACATATGTGCGTATACACCAAATCCATTAGCAGGATCAGAAAACAGGCGTGTATTCCTTTTCCGAACGAGTCTCAAAACACTCTGAAACAGACGAAAAGGATGAACTAGCAAAAATCACGATTTGAAGACCGCTTCTAAGACACCACTATTTCATCCTCCCTTTCAGAGGATCCTTCGCTCTGCATGGCTCCGCTCTGCTATGGTCTTAGAAATTCACCGTTTGCGTATAACCCTTAAGCACCTTACCCTCATTAACGAAGAGAAGACTACAGGTTACATTTCGCCATTGATAAATTCAGCCTCATATTCTTTCAAGTTTTTCGCAGAAACCGCCGTTTAGTTTGCCTCTTCGAAGGATCCTTCAAGACTTCAAGTGCCACAATCTTACGAATTCATCGTTAGAATGCATATGCAGCTGACCCATCCTCCAATAATGCATCTCATTTGATTATCGTTCCTTGTTTGTGCTGCTTGCCTTCTTTAGGTGCTGCTAACGAACTAGTTACATGACAAGATATCTTTGCCATGGACAAGTTTTCTCCCTTTTGGAGGACCGAAATATGGCCGTTAATTGTATTTGTTTTCCTAGGTATGTGTAGTCGAATACCTTCGGGCGTTGACCAAGATTTCGGAAATACGGGTTATTCCTACTGATTTTCGTCTTCAGGCGAAAGACCTCTTTAGTCATGTGATGGAGGGATTTTCTTCCGGAAACCATCATTATCACCATTCTTTCATTTCTTATCCTATCACCGCTTTTTCATATATCAGGCTAATGGAAAGGCTTCAAAAAGGGAGCAGTATTAGACTGGTCATGTACGTTGCGATTCTAACCAATGTCGTTAAACATCGGTCTTTTGCACTAAAACTTGACTTTCATCAGTAAATTAGAGCAGCTATCGATGAATAGATTCGTTCTTATTGGTCGAATTCCATTGGCCGAATATAGAAAACGACTAACTGGAATTCACATTCGATCAGTGCTGCTGGGGAATTCATTTCGAAGATAATAATTGGGGAAATTTTTATGCCAAAGCGGAAGGAATACTAAACTATAATATAATAACCCTAAAAGAACAAAAAGTTATATTGAAAGATAAATGATCGCAAATTGAAGTAATTTTTAACAACAGAATTCGAGTAACAATTGATTCCCATATTGCATAAATAAATATTCTTTAAAATTGATTCCTTCATGTAATATTGCAATGACCGTTAATCTTCAGTCCTTATATTGGAAATTCGAAAAAAAAGATTAATCACACAATCTCAATGGAATAGATATTCGCGGTGCATCCAATTCAACATTGAATTCTTTTAATTCAGCTTTCCACTAAAAGATTTGCTCTTTTCAATATTTCGCATGAGCGTTGTGTTTATGTAATTGTGGCCATTGTTTTGCCTGTAAGGTTCGAATGTTGCCTCTATTGTCTGACATTAGTGAATGGTTTTGAATGCAGCTCTTTCCACGTATTAAAGGGAGAGCTATGTAGCACTTATTGTACAGCGTTCACCTGTGAACTGTTGTCAAACAAAATGGCTCGACTTTCACTTCTGTTCGTTGTAAGTTTACCATTATCATTCATTGATCAACCTAATACTATTAATGATTGCTTGTATTTTCGCAAATCTGCATGTGCAAAGAGCATTATAATAATGACACGTTTATGCGCTCAGGTACGCAGATCTTGTCCGTTCGTATGATGATTTAACTGGAAGGTCGCAATAGCGTTAATCTGTGGCCGTAGCATTCGGTGGGCGGCGTTGCATATAGGTCGGAGGGTTGAAATCATAGGAATAATTGAAATCATAGTTTAAATTGGAATAAAATTAAATTGCATCTGTCGAATTGAACAAACGCATGTTATGAAGGATAACCTCGCATATTTCTTCGGCAACACTCAATTCTGATGGGGAAAATTTTATGCTTTGAGAATTCACTGAATCTTACTTGAAAACATGCTTCTTGATTTAAGGGATCGGTGCTTTCCGTGCACTCCACGTTGATCTCATTGTAAATTTTCGAAGTTCACTTCATTTAGTTAAGCTTAGCAAAACAGCTCATATAGTTCGTGCAGTAGAGGTGATCCTGCTAATAGCCAGCAGAAACCCAGTTTTTGAATTGCGTCGAAGATCTCATTAAGCGAAAGTTTAACCTTATATGTTTTCGAAGTTCACTTGGTTGTTTGGAACGAAACTGTGTTTGATACTCTTTGACACAGAATGTTTTAATCGAATTCCTTGGCATGAAATTAGACCGACGAATACGATGAAAATAAACAAATGACTGTACAAGAACTCACAGCGGGACAAAAGAATGGATAGCGAAGTAAATATTAACGAATTAACGGTGAATATATGATGAAACTCAAAGGAGACGTGAAAATTGAGTGAGATCATAGTGATATAGCAAACATCTCAGGCGTAAACTAATGAAAACAGTAAATCGAAGAAATGAAGCTGTTTTTGGCAGGTTGGTGGGGACTGATTTTGGCTAAGCCTCGTCAAAAGCAAGAGACATTACAAATTGATAGGAGTTGTGAGGAAAGGATCTCAGCTTTTGATCAAACGACTTAGCAAACGAACACTGGATAATGCCTTCGTGTATACTACCCATATTTGAAGGTAATGTTGTTTTTGCATCAGAATGATTGAACAGACGAATAAATCTGTCTAAGGACTTGAAGCAATATGCATCTTAGAGTTCTTTCGGTAATAACAACTACTCTTACAAGCCACTTAAGAAAAGTCAACTGTGCAAAGTTTTCGCTCCACATTCCATTAAGTCAATCACCTCCGTAGATAATCCAAGAAAGATTTACTTTTCCTCTTACTTGGCGATGTAAAATGACAAGGTGGCAATTTTTTTCCACCCATGAATGTTCGTAACGTCTTGCTGAGATCGTCGATTAGTGCAAATTATGACATAGAGGCCTTCCGATGATTTATTTCACAGCCAGCAGATTTCGGGGCTGCAGTGTCCGTCATCCCTTCTTCGATGTTATGAAGCGGAGAATCGGGCACAAGCTCGCTTTTCCTCGGTTCAACAATCACAGCATTATTAGTTTTAAACGTCAGAGAATATGATACCTAACGTCCGTATCGAAGAATTACAATTCTCAATTTCAATGCAATTTTTCCTCAGCAAGCCTGCCCATCTTGTAGAACATATTTAACATTCACACCTTTGAAACCTGAACGTTGAAAAAAAAATGTAGTAATATATGCATTAGATTTTAAGAAGCCAAGGAAGGAGACACTATAAACCCATTTGACTGTATGGGACGAAAAACACACTTGGATTTACTCTATAACTAAGTGACCTATCCTAGAGCATGCTCTGGAATCATTAAGTAACATAAGAAAGAAGCGACCTACTGAAGTATCTTTGCAAATGCATCGCGCTACTGCAGAGAGCAGTGAGGTAATTGTTTCAGCAGAAAGGGAAGTCATTGCAAGAGATGACACACTCGAAGTTTTTTAATGTGTTTTTGTAAATAGCGTAGAAATGCGGCGAAATTAATGAATTAATGAAAGAGTGGTAATGAGTAATCATATAATATGAAAAATGTGAGTTTTCTGGTCTCATCAGTTCGATTACTCATTTAAGATCGAAAATTATTAGCAAAAAGCACTAGAGGTTAGTGTCGATCTCTTTGAAGACCCAGTTTGCTCGTGTGAATTTCTGCAAAAAACCGCACTACTATTTTGATGACTACTTTGTATTGACAGATTACAATGAAGTGACACATCTGCGTCATGTTTGTGCACTAGGTCCGCACAGTAGTTTCATCAGAAGAACACTGAAACTTGAATTTTCATATTTGCTAGTCACAAATTATAGTGGAAGACACCATAGACGAAGTAGGTACTCGAAGTCTAAGTTTAAAAGTGTTGAACTTGTCAAATTTTCGTTTTGCGTGGTAAAAAGTGAAAAACAGCGAACCTTTATGAAAGATTTTCACAGGTGGTTGCACCTACTCCTATCTGCGTAAGAAGCTTTTCCACTGCATTTGGTTTGAGGTGCGCCAACTCTTGTTCTATAGCGTGAACTGTACAAATAATGAAACCTGATCTTCAGAAATCTTTATCACACTCACATAAGTATCGCCTTGACGTTCAGGGATCAACAAAGAAGCCCGTATAAGACAGAAAACATGCGTTCAATTCTATAGCGAAGTCGATTACTCAATTTATGTCCTGTCGCTCTCGGATTGAAAAGAGGAAAACTTTTCCACGGAACCCTAATTCGTTGCACATTCCCAGTGTTCTCTGTAGAATAAGCGTCCCCATTTACAAGAAATTCATGGTTATTGAAAAATTGAGGTTCTTGCGGTGTTTCAACTGGCTGCATCACTGTATACGCAATATGAATTCCCCCTGAAGCACTGTCGCTGCAAAGTTTGCCATTGCTGGAAGCCCAGTCCGCATCCTCATCCTCCATCATGGGATAAGCCACCACCAGATCACAAACCGCCACCAGACCACTGGCCTCCACCAGACCAGTGGCCACCACCAGACCATAAGCCTCCACCAGACCACAGGCCACCACCGGACCATAAACCACCACCGGACCACAGGCCACCGCCAGATCATAGACCACCACCAGATCATAGGCCACCACCAGGCCACAGGCCACCGCCAGATCATAAACCACCACCGGACCACAGGCCACCGCCAGATCATAAACCACCACCGGACCACAGGCCACCGCCAGATCATAGACCACCACCGGACCATAAACCACCTCCCGACCACAGGCCACCGCCCGACCATAAACCACCACTGGACCACAGGCCACCGCCAGATCATAGGCCACCACCCGACTACAAGCCACCACCAGGCCACAGGCCACCGCCAGATCATAGACCACCGCCAGATCATAGACCACCACCGGATCATAAACCACCACCAGACCACAGGCCACCGCCAGATCATAGACCACCACCAGACCACAGGCCACCACCAGATCATAGACCACCACCGGATCATAGACCACCACCAGACCACAGACCACCGCCAGACCACAGGCCACCGCCAGATCATAGACCACCACCGGATCATAAACCACCTCCAGACCACAGGCCACCACCAGACCACAGGCCACCGCCAGATCATAGACCACCGCACAGATCATAGACCACCACCGGATCATAAACCACCTCCAGACCACAGGCCACCGCCAGATCATAGACCACCGCCAGATCATAGACCACCACCGGACCATAAACCACCGCCAGATCATAGACCACCACCGGACCACAGGCCACCGCCAGATCATAGACCACCACCGGATCATAAACCACCTCCAGACCACAGGCCACCTCCGGACCACAGGCCACCGCCAGACCATAGGCCACCACCCGACTACAAGCCACCACCAGGCCACTGGCCACCGCCAGATCATAGACCACCACCAGACCACAGGCCACCGCCAGATCATAGACCACCGCACCAGATCATAGGACCATAGACCACCGCCAGATCATAGACCACCACCGGACCATAAACCACCGCCAGATCATAGACCACCACCAGACCACAGGCCACCGCCAGATCATAGACCACCACCGGATCATAAACCACCTCCAGACCACAGGCCACCACCGGATCATAAACCACCTCCAGACCACAGGCCACCTCCGGACCACAGGCCACCGCCAGACCATAGGCCACCACCCGACTACAAGCCACCACCAGGCCACTGGCCACCGCCAGATCATAGACCACCACCAGACCACAGGCCACCGCCAGACCATAAACCACCACCAGACCACAAGCCACCACCAGATCATAGACCACCACCGGACCACTTTCCTCCACCAGACCATAAACCACCGTCATCGCCTCCTAAGCCGCCAAAACCGCACCCTCGTCCACCGCTTGTTTGCTCAGGCAGAAAAGGCAAGCTCTTTTCTTATATTTTTTACAGTTTTATATATTCCCTTCTGAGAAATCCCTAGTGGGGGGAAGCCCACCATTTTGATGAATTCAGCCTCCTGCGAAGCTTTTCTGCTGCTGCTGAACCCATGTATATTTTTACAGGGGATGTACAAACACTTCAACATGCTTAGGAAATGGTTGTCTTCTCCGTCCACTCCCACAGCTTGCTGTAATATGAAGGGAAAGACCGCTGAGGCTAACAGTTTCAAACGTTGATAGAAATGAATGAGATAGCGTACTGGTTTCAGAGTGGGCTATGGCGAAGATTACTGCGAAAAACTGGTTTATCCCCCAGAGTTCAACTTTCAAGAATAAGGTCATGGAACAGGTATGATTGCATAAAGTGTATATTTCAGCGATTTCCACTATACTTTCTGATTGTACGAATAACTGATTCATCATGTCACCACAAAACCTACATTTTTTAGTCGATATTACCAAACTTCCTCATCAGTATAGACGGGATAATTTAGTTTCGAGAACCACAAGAATATCATTTTTCAGAGAAGTGATCAGCTTCATGTGTGCTCCGATTTCGTGTGGGCATTTCTTTTTGTCGGAAGAACAGAAATATGCAGCACATCGCATAAATATTTCTTAAATCGAAACGCACAAAATCCTGGAATGCATTCGAAAAATTTAATCTCTCTCTTAGAAGTAAGAAACTGCTGCTTCAATCTCAAGTAGCGGCATTCTCGTAAAGAGGTGGAGAGTTACAATGCTGTTATTGGATTATCCGATTGTCAATGAAATACCAAAATTTAAGGTTTGCTCCATCAGAAATTGTTTCAATTATGAATTCCATTTATATTTCATTTCAGATTGGCAGACGATTGGAACTTTTTGGACTTGGAAACTTGAAGAATAAAATTAAAGTGGAAATCAAAACAACGTAAGTGATCATCAAACGCAATATGACATTGAAAATGGAAGTTTGCTAAGGAAGAGACTATCTTTGTCTTCAAAATGGATCAAATTCAATGATTTGGTCACCGCTTTTTTCCAAGATGAAGCGACAGGCTAAGTTCATAGAAATTTAAGCTTTCTCATCTCTATTTCTTCGTTCCAATCATAGTACTAGCCAATGACCATTCATTTTCATTTATACTACAATGCGAATGGAAAAAGTTATCACTTAATATTCTTATCAGTGTTGATAAAATATAAAGGGTGCAAGGTGCCTATTAATGCTTACTGGTATGCGGTGCATTGAATCTGCAGAAATAATTTTGATCGAAGGATGTTTGAGGATTAAGCAAACTTTTAAGCCTTTAGAGTTAGCACGCTAGGTTCGATCCAACGCTGAGAAACAGCCATAAAATTAAGTGAATTCTTCTCATTGGCTGTTATCAATTATGCCGATTGATTGTTAGGTGGATTAGTTGAGCTATAAATGCAGATTAAAATTTTCATCATACGCAGCGATGTTATTAATTTCGTCATATTAAACTATCTCAACCGAACTGTCGTTACCCACTAATTTCTAAACTCTCTGTATGATTAACAGCGGAAAAACTGTTGTCATGCTCAATATCAATGTGGCCATGTTGTCGAGGCGTGTGTATAAGCTAATATTTGTTGCAAATATATATATTTCACCGCATAAGCAGTACCCTTCGCATAATTTTCTGTGGAACTGCAGTCGAGCAGGCAATATCCTTCTCCTCTTTCGCTTATGTTGAATTCGACTGATAGTAAAGTATAAAATTATACAGTTACCAAAACGTTTTTTGCAGTTTATTATTCCGCTACGTCATTGTGAAAATTAACGCAAATTGCTGCCCGAAAATTCTTCAGATCGTCCTTGACGCACTGAGCGGCTCAGAATTATCGGTTGGTCTCACTTTCTCTGAGTAAACGCTTCTTTTTCGGCTAAAACGAGCCTAACAAAGTCTTATTAAAGAATTAACTGGACAATAAAGCTGCTCCTAATAATCAAATGGTACTCTTTTGTTTCTTAACCAATAAAAGCCTTCCTTGGAGGCAATAAAAGCCTTCTTTACCAATACCTTTTTAGGAAATAGTGATACCTATAGCGATACTTCAGTTTACCTGCACGTTCACTTTACACCTGCTTTGCGCGTATAATACACAAAAACCTATAACTCATAAATGCAGCAATGCCTTTCTTCTAATGGTGTCCACAAATAGAGCTTAGTAATCAATTCAATGTTCATATTGCATGCTATTGGCCAAATAATTGTATGTGTCGACAAATAATTTTTATCAGAACAAATGTAATATGAAAGTCCCCTCTTAAATGTTTAGTGAGATGCTGACATTGTCTTCAAGAGGATCGATGTATAGATAGACACTTCTACACAGATAACCTATTTCAGACTATTTTTATATCTATATTACCAATTTCAGAACTTTGTAGTACGTCCGCCAAAGGTGGTGAAATACTGCAATTGCAAGCGTGAATTTTGCTCTGGTCGATTCAGAAAAGGAGAGGACGCAAGAGCAGCTGAAGGAACAGGGCCTACACAAGAGGAGAAACTTGACGAAATCGTGGACACACCTAACGAGGATGAGAAGAACACAGATGAAGGTGAAGTGAACAATGATGATGAAGTGTCTAAAGCACTAAGCGACAGTGATGAGACAGCGTCGCAAACTGACGAAGAGAACGACATTGAGTCAGAAGAAAGAACGCTGTAAGCAGTACAGGGTAGGAAAGTAAGGGAAGAAATTTAGCGGCCTTTTTTATTCACTCTCGTCCCACTTGAGGTGTGACAAGTGAAGTAATTATTCCATTGTGTTTTACTCTCTTTTATCACTCCACTCTTTGTGAAATTTAGTACAGAAAACTGAATAAACTCTATCGCTGATACTCGTAATTTACGCTTCACAAAAAACTCTTCAACGACCTTGTCAGCCACCCGCTCCAACCGCCATGCCTATCTTTCTGTCTATTCTGTCTGCTGAAACTATGTAATCTTGAGATCTATTAAAATGTTTTGAAGGCAGTTTAGTGAATGCGGTCATTTGGGCATCACCCGCAAAGATGACTTCCCTGGTCCGTAATGTGATACATCAGACCACATTCTCTGAACCGTTACCGTCTGGGCTCAGCTGAAGGGTTTTTTAGATCTTTTCACAAGAAGTGAAATTTGTGTTCACTAGAGTAAATACGCGGATGCTCATGAACTGTTTCGGTGAGGTATGAGCTCTAAGCTCCACCATTAAAGAAAGCGGTTACCTGCATCATGTGGGATGACCTTGTGGCTTGACGATGGTGTTTGCAGAAATGCGGGACTGCACGAGACTGATTCATCAAAGAGCGGAGGCGCCGGTACACTTCCTGGGGTAAAGAATAAGGGTCATGAGGAGGAGGGGGAGGGGGGCTGAACGTGGTAAAAATAAGGTGACGAAGGCACGTGTCTTTTCCTATACGTGCAATATCTCTAAGAGAGGTGCAAATCTCGTTCGCTGTCCAGGTCGGACTACCTCGCTTTTCTTGGGCGAGCAGGAACCGAATATTAGAGGTGAGTTTGGATGTGATCACACCCTAGGTAAATCAGTTTCCATTGCCACATTGTGATCACATTCCACAGCAGATGGTTGACGAAGTATGCATTCGCTTTCGGTTACAAACGTTCCCACGTCCTGAGAGCGGTCGGTAGCTCTTAAGGCTTGTAATTGATTTTGTAGTTGCGTCCACAGTTCCTCCTCATCGCCATATGCGCTCCGAAATTTGTTTAATCAGTGGATAATTTTGGGAGATATGAGGTTAGCCTTTGATAACTTCTACTTCTGGGCCTCGAAGGGCATTTGCCAATGTGGATATTTTGACGATGTGAGAGAGGCCAGTACGGTTCACGAGAGCTTCACATAATGGCCAGAACTCAGCAAGCGCAGTGGCACCACCTTAAAACTTTGGTAACTGCACTGAGAGATCGAGTGATGCCACCGAATTAGTAGGTGGTGGAAGATTGGTGGAAGATTCGTGAAAACATGATGAAAGAATCTCATGACCTTCTGAGTGAAATCTTGATTGAATGTGCATTTGAAGAACATCTTCGGCTGTTTGCAGTAGTTCTTGTTGGTTAGTAGCCGTCACAGCGCACTGAGCTGATCATTCAACTTCCCCTGGTAGTGATCAATACTCGCCACTCGATGAGTGTTTGGCTGAAGAATTGTTCTTCAGTTTGAAACAGTGACTATGGAGTCGAAACTTTCGATGCTGAATATGCATTCTGCGGATGGCTGGTATAATCTGTAATGAAGTGAAATAAAAATATTACCACTGCTCAAAGTGATTGGGCACACGGTTGGATCTGCCGTCACTACTGGCAAATAGCGTCATACCACGGCGCTCGAGCCGTTGCAAGGCAGAAATAGGCTAGCCGCCTTAGCGGCCCAGGGAAGAGCAGAAACTGAGTTGCATCAAACGGGAATAGTGATGTATCAGACGGAAATTGCGACGTAAAGCGAGAGGCTTCAATAGAAGTAAGACGGCGTCAGATGCATTAAAAGAAATTGAAGGCGTATCTGACTCGGGAAACAGAAATATCCATAGTCCGACCACGCTATTCCTCTTCTGAATCAGACTAAGTAGTAGACCGAGGTCAGGAGCTCAAGGGGCTCCTTTTGTAGAAATATATAACCATAACTGTACTTCTTTCCTCTATATTAATACCTTCCTCCCTTATCAGTTCTACTGCATTTCTACTAATCCTAATATGTGGCCTATTCACGTCACTGATTCTGCGCATCACCATTGTTGCAGGGCGCATATACAAGTTTATAAGGGTTGGCAACAAGACATGCCTTCTTTACGTTGGTGTTCAAATCCTCAACGGAGAGAGATGGGAGGGAGGAAATTCTTTTCTCTTCATTTCTATGATAGGAGAGAAGCTTGTTATATTATGCCTCACTAGGACACAAAACGCATTTCTCCGCTCTCCGAAAACTTGAGCTGATGTCAACATAGACGAAAACAGTTCACTGAAGCGGTGGAATGATGAAGAAAAACTCGTGATGACTTTTTTAAAACAAGTGGCATCATATTGTTCGTTGGTGATAAGATTCGTATGTCGCCCATGGAACGTGAAAGGAAGATAGTAGGAGGAGCACCAAATGAAAGCGGAAAAGCATGTCAAGTTGAAGAAGAAACGATCACAAAAACATGTCAGGACATATCATGTTTCCGATTTTTCAAGCCAAACACCTCATCATCGAAATGCCTATTATTTACCAACACGAAATCATTATGCATTTGAGGCAAACTTGATGCTGACTACGGTCAAACCACTGGGTAGCAAATATGTGTGCTGTGAGCAGGGTGCTCTGTAGAAGCCGGTGGTCCGGAAGTATTTCGGGTCTTTACACTGCTTTACGTGCTTCGTCACCATTCCTCAGTCCTTAATGTTTTACGCTCGAATTTCTCTCTTCAACTTGCTGGTTGTCAACAATAGATGTTTGGCGTCTCTTTCATAAACGTTCATGTATTGTTCGCTAACGCAGCAACAAAACGCCTCCTGACTGCCACAAGTCATTTTTATGATACTGCTATGCTTGTCCCTTAGTGACGAGCATAGTGACGTTTTGATGTTGTGCAGAAGTACGAAATTCTTAGTCACCAAGCCTGAGGTGTCGGATGATCGCAGAGTTGAGAAGGGTCAACCGAACGACGTGAACAAGCTTGGCACGAACCAACCACGTGGTTGCTACAGATTCATTAAGAAAAGGTGGAGTGCAAGTAGGCGAGCCCTCGTTAAACCTGACCAGGTTACTTATTAAGTACGTTTATAAGTCGTTTGCTGCTGAAGATCTCGAGTAGTTCCGAGTGCAACGAGGAAGTTGAAGAGCATAGAAAGGAAGTATAAGCAAGTATCGGCGGTCCAAGAAAAACAGTTTGCAGTAAACAACTGTAAACCTGTTCGTACTAGACAGTGGTAATTTGTTATTTTTCAGGTAACCCGTTGGTCGTTACAAACGTAATCGCCCAACTGCTCGTTCCTTGTGATAGTGATTGTAATAAACTTCGTATATGAAACACCACCATAAGTGATAGAGGTGCTTCATTTATAAGGCCGATTCATAACCCCCATAGCGTGTTTCGTTCAAGTCGAGCAATTGTCCCTCCAAAGTGGGGTTTTTCCTCGTATTTGTGGTTGTTCTACTCATTGCCTTAATATTACTGCCACTGCCATATGCCTCTATTGCTTTTGAGCTTTATTCCACTTACGTCTTTCACATTTTCATAAATTTGTCTTTTTTTAGCATTTAGAGGACGTAATAACGGATGAAAAAAGATGAAGTAGAGGTGAAAAGCATAAAGTACCACGAAATATCTTCGTTGAATAGTAGAAACACTCATAACGCTCTCATAAAATAGTTGTGATACTTAACGGCTTGTTCGTGTGTATATGACCCGGTGACCCATTACATGACCCATTATACAAAATGAACAATTAAACAATTAATCCTCATGGTTAATGGAGGAAATGCACGTAAATAAAGGGAAATTATTGGACTAAAGAAATTCAGAAAAAGCTTCATGCGATGAAGTACGGAATGAAGCAAAAGAAAAGGAAAGAATAATTGTCAACCGTTAACTTGATGAACGCGATCGTCGAGTACTTTTAATGAAAGTACCTGCTGAAAATATAAATATTGTTTAAAGAGTTAAATAAAAATACGAATACTTGTTATTTTGCAGTGAGAAACATTAGAAAACAGCGAATAAGGTGAAGTTGGAATTCTCTCGAGGCACGTCATCAAATTATCGGTGATCTTCAGGACAACTCGAGATTAATGATAACGATATCCTGGAAGAACGAACTATGTCTTCAGGGCATCGAGTCAATGACTTTAAAAAATTAATTATCCTCCATCATGGATCAAAAGGACCAAAGAACCTTGCAAAAATGACATCTGATGACAGAAAACGACAAATTCATATATCTCCTTGATCCCTTTCGTTTCCTCATCTCAGCCCAGCCCACTCACACCCAATGACTCGTAGAATATCGATAATTGGACCCAAGAAATTATAGAGAGAAAGGCGGAATATCGGACTTCTAAAAGTTTCGCTGGAAGCTTTTGAAGAAATTCAGCCATGGAATATCGCTGTTTGCATCAATGCAAAACTATTGGAAATATTAAACCTGAACTGATAAATTGATGCAACGCTTATTGACACATTCACTCAACATTTCAAAAGTCCGATGTTTCATATTATGCATAAATAAACGTGTATTTGAAAAGTTATTATGAGAGTCGGTTTTTGATGGAAACATGCTACTAAGTGGATCAACTGTGCTGTTAGATCGATTCGCTTTCAAATGAAAGCAAGGCGCAACTAGGTTATACTGCATGAAAAGTTATGTGCAAAGAGTATATTGATGTAAAGAAGTAATGAGTTATCGAATACCTTAAAAATCACAAATTTGAAGTAATACAATTCATTTCTCAAAAAAACAAGTGCAGCAGGGTTTTTGATATTCGAAAGAGCTCGCACAACTGTGATATTTCTTTGACAAGCGTGTGCAAGGAGCACATTGCACTAGAAAAACCCATTATACTTGCACATAACACTTAGAGAAATTGTTCAGATCAATGGGATGCATGGAGAACGACATTCATCGTAGTTCGACAACTTGCATTTGTAACTAAAAGGTTGGACGCCATGTAGGTGTAAATGAAAACTGATATATATGTTTTTCAATTAGGCACGGAAGCAGTGCAGAGACGAACATATGATGTGAGGACACTTTCTTTGGAATTGACCTATTCGTTAATATTATCGTCTGATTCATAGCAGTCACTGTTTTTTTTTTTTTTTTTATAATGCAGTCAGAGTTTAGAGGCAGTGATAAGTTTCAGATTTATTAAATAACGAACGCTTGGGTGGTGATTGTCCCACTGGGTAGTAGAGTTGATAGCTTCATGCAAGATATTGTCCTCATACTGTTTTAATCCACATTTGTTTATTTGCATTTCCGATCACTTGAAATATCAGTGTGTATGTACGGTATCACATCTGCACAGGCGCACATTTGTGCACACTGACGTCAGCTTTTGGATCACCACAAAAGCTTTAACCTATTGGATTTAGCGGAAATGAAAAGCTTGTTCTTTCGATTTTGTCTGTGAAAGTCGAGGCTCAGAACTTTGCATGCATTTTGCAGCCTTCACAGCTTTTTTCTGTTTCACATGGATTAAATGTTAGGGACCGAATCCGTAAAAGATTTCCACGTTAGATCTCGTTGTCAAGTGATGAATGCGCTAAACGGACGCGTAGGTTGGTCTTGGATTTGGATGGCAATTTGTCCGTCTTCGCAGACCTCGCCTGGTGCGTCTTCGCATCACCTTAATTGTAGGGCTGTTGTTCAAGTAAGTGACTAGATTTTTCGCAGGCAAAAAAGACGGGCGGAATTTCTTAGCCTCTGCTATGCCGACGCTCGGAATACACGAGACCGCGACCTCGTCGGATGGATGCGTCATCCAGACAAGATGAAATTCCCGGATGAGTCGAATGGCTGGGGTAATTTTGTGAAATATCTTAATGAACGGATGACTTTGTGGCCGCAGTTTCGTAAGTAACAGAGGAATAATCATTAAGCAACGAGGACCCATTGAACGCATCGCTGTAGTGCAGATGTCGGGATTTCACAATAATGGAGGAATTTAATTGAAGAGAAGACCGCAGATTACATGTCGCCATGCTTTTAGGTTTATCCAGTCTCATATTCTTTTAAGTTGTTCTAAGAAATCGCTGTTTAATTTTTCTTCTTCCAAGGATCCTTCAAGGCTTCAACGTTGGAACGTCTGTGCAGGTGTATTTCAGTTGATCCTGTAATACATGAATCTCATTTGATTATCCTTCCTCGTTTGTGCTGCTTGCCTTCTTTACGCACTGCTACCGAACTAGTTACATGACAAGATATCTTTGCTAATGCCAAGTCTTCTACCTTTTGGACGACCGAAATGTAGCCTTTTCGTGCTCATTTTCTGCGTCGAACAGCTTCAAACGTTGACCGAGATTTCTGAAACACAGTTTGTTTCTATTGATTTTCCTCTTCAGGCGAAAGACCTCGTTTAGTCATGAGGTGGATGGATTTTCTTCCGGGAACCATAATTATCACTGTTCCTTCATTTTTTATCCTATCAGCGCTTTTTCATAGATCACGCCAATGGAAAGGCTTCAAAAAAGGGAGCAGTTTTAGAATGGGCATGTACATGGCGATTGTAACCAATGTCGTTAAACATCAGTCTTTTGCACTAAAACTTGACTTTCTTCAGTAAATTAGAGCTGTCATCGATGAAAAGATTCGCTGCTATTGCTCGAATCGCACTGGATCAACCTAGGAAACGGCCAACTGGAATTCATATTCGATAACTTCTGCTTTGGAATTCACTTCGAAAATAATAATTAGTGAAATTTTCATGCAAAAGCAAAAGGAATATTTCGCCATAATATAATAATCCTAAGAAAGAGAAAATTACATAGGAAAATATCCAACTGTGAATAACATTTAATCAAATTCATACCGATGAAGGGTTGGAATTTCCATGGATGTCATGCCAGAATTTAAGTAATGATCGATTACTTCATCGCATAAATGAATATTCTTTAAAATTGATTCGTTAATGTAAAATTGCAATGATCGTTAATCTTCAGTCGTGATTGAAGAAAGTTTTAAAGGGTGATTATACATTCTGCCTTGATAGAAAAGATGTTTCCGGTGCATCCAATTCAACATTGAATTCTTTTAATTCGATTTTGCATCGAGAATTGGCTCTTTTGAATATTTCGCATAAGCTATTGTGTTTATATAATTGCTGCTATTGTTTCGGCTATAAGATTCGAATGTTGGCCTCTATTGTTTGATATCAGTGAATAGTGTTGAATGCAGCTCCGGTCGGGTATTAAAGCGGGAGCTACGTGCCGCTTGTTGTGCAGCGTTCACCTGTGAACGGTCATCAGACAAGATGGGTCGACTTGCACTTCTGTTCGTTGTAAGTTTACCATTATCATTCATTGATCAACCTTATACCAACTCTACTGCTCTAAAACTATTAATGATTGCTCGTATTTTCGCAAATCTGCATGTGCAAAGAGCATTTTAATAACGACACGTTTATGTGCTCAAGTATGTACGTCTTGTCCGTTCGTACGGTGATTTAGGTGAAAGGTCGCAACAACGTTAGTTTATGGTCGTAATATTCACTGGATGGCGCTGCATACAGGTCGGAGGGTTGAAATCATAGGAATAATTGAAACCATAGTTTAAATTGGAATAAATATTAAATTGCATCGATCGAATTAAATAAGCACATGCTATAACGTGGATAACCTGGCATATTTTTTTAGGAACACTTAATTTTGATGGTGGGAATTTTGTGCTTTAGGAATTTATTGAATCTTACTAGAAAACGTGCTTCTCGATTTGAGGCAATTATAAGTTGCTTTTCAGTGAGTTCACTACGACCTAACTGCAGGATTTTGAAGGCTAAACGAAAAAACTCATATGATCTGTGCGACAGTAACCAATACTTTAGAAATAGCCAAGAAAAATTCAGTTTTTAGGAGCGGTCGGATCTTATCTTATTGGAAAGACCAAATGCAAATAATATAGCCTTATATGTTTCAAATTCTGTTGCCAGTTGGTCGCTCTTACCAGAATTCACTTTGACGCTCTCTGAGACAGATTACGCTCATTGATCTCCTAATTGGAATTAGACAACCAAACATGATGAAAATGAGCAAAAAGCGCACAGGATTACGCGAGGAACGAATTAACGAAAGAAAATATTATGGTACCTTTTGTTGTTCACATGCGGTGCTTCAACTCCTTTTCTGTAGCGTGAACTGTGCAAATAATGAAACTTAATTTGCAGAAATCTTTACCACACTCAGATGCTTATCGCTTTTATGTTTAAAGACTAACAAAGAAGCCCACATAAGACAGAAAACATATTTTAAAATTCTACGGCCACCTCGATTTCCTAATTTATGTTTTGCGGTTCTCACTTTGAAACCAGCGAAACTCTTCCACGGCCTCTGATTTCTTGAACATTCAGGTGTCAGAATATCATATTCATATCTGTATACAAGAAATCATCAATGATTCAATTTCAGGTTCTCGTGGTGCTTCAACTAGTTGCATCACGCTATATGCAATATGACCACAGAATAAAGGATTGTCGCTGCAAGTTTTGTCATTGTTGGAAGCCTAACCCTCATCCTCATCCACCACCATGGGACAAGCCACCACCGGACTATAAACCACCATGCCATAAGCCACCACCAGACCACAAACCACCACCAGACCACAAGCCACCACCAGAATACAAACCACCTCCAGATCACTGGCCACCAATAGACCACTATCCACCACCAGACCATAGGCCACCACCCGACCACAAGCCGCCACCAGATCACAAGCCACCTCCAGACCATAAACCACCACATGACCACTATCCACCACCAGACCATAGGCCACCACCGGACTTCAAGCCACCATGTCACAAGCCACCACCGGGACATAGACCACCACCAGATCACAGACCACCACCAGACCACTGGCCACCACCCGACCACAAGCCACCACCAGATCACATGCCACCTCCAGACCATAAACCACCACATGATTACTGGCCACCTCCAGATCACAGGCCACCACCAGACCACAGACCACCACCAGACCATAAACCACCACCAGACCACAAGCCACCACCAGATCACAAGCCACCTCCAGACCATAAACCACCACATGATTACTGGCCACCACCAGATCACAGGCCACCTCCAGACCATAAACCACCACATGACCACTGGCCACCTCCAGATCACAGGCCACCACCAGACCACAGACCACCACCAGACCATAAACCACCACCAGACCACAAGCCACCACCAGATCACAAGCCACCTCCAGACCATAAACCACCACATGATCACTGGCCACCACCAGATCACAGGCCACCTCCAGACCATAAACCACCACATGACCACTGGCCACCTCCAGATCACAGGCCACCACCAGACCACAGACCACCACCAGACCATAAACCACCACCAGACCACAAGCCACCACCAGATCACAAGCCACCTCCAGACCATAAACCACCACATGACCACTGGCCACCTCCAGATCACAGGCCACCACCGGGTCACAGACCACCACCTGGCCACAGACCACCACCAGACCATAAGCCACCACCAGATCACAAGCCACCTCCAGACCACAAACCACCACATGATCACTGGCCACCACCAGATCACAGGCCACCACCGGGCCACAGACCACCACCGGGCCACAGACCACCACCAGACCATAAGCCGCCACCAGATCACAAGCCACCTCCAGACCATAAACCACCACATGACCACTGGCCACCACCAGATCACAAGCCACCACCAGACCATAAACCACCACCGGACCACAAGCCACCGCCAGACCATAAACCACCACCGGACCATAGACCCCCGCCAGATCATAAACCACCGCCAGACCATAAACCACCACCGGACCACAAGCCACCGCCAGACCATAAACCACCACCGGACCACAAGCCACCACCAGATCATAAGCCACCACCAGATCATAAGCCACCACCGGACCATAGACCCCCGCCAGATCATAAACCACCGCCAGACCATAAACCACCGCCAGACCATAAACCACCACCAGACCATAAACCACCGCCAGACCACAAGCCACCACCAGATCACAAGCCACCACCAGATCACAAGCCACCGCCAGACCACAAACCCCCGCCAGATCATAAACCACCGCCAGACCATAAACCACCACCAGATCATAAGCCCCCACCGTGCCATAAGCCACCTTGCCATAAGCCACCGCCATCACCTCCTAAGCCGCCAAAACCGCATCCCCGTCCACCTCTTCTTTGCGCCGGCAGAAAAGGCATGTTCTTTTCATATGTTTGAACAGTTCCATGTGCTTCCTCTGAGAAGTGCCTAGTGGGGCACATCATTTCGATGATTTGAGCTTTCTACAGTGCCTTTCTGCTGCTGCTAAACTCGTTTATGTTTTCGGCACGCAGGATGTATAACACATATGGACATGCTTGAGAAATGCTTTTTTCTGGGAACAGCTCTTCAGCTTATTGTAACAGAAAAGAAAAGACGGCTGAAGCAAACAGTTTGAACGTTGATGCAAATGAATATTGGTTTCAGAGTGGGCTATGGCGAAGATTAGGGCGAAAAGCTTGCTTATCCCTCTAAGTTCAACGCTGAGGAATAAGGTCATAGAACAGGTATGATTACACAAATTTTACTTTCCATTGAACTTGCACCATTCGCATCCTCGTACGTTTAACTGATTCACGACTTCAAACATTGAACTCTGACTTTTTTACTGCTATAGTTCCCCATCAAAATATATCGAATAACTGAGCTTCCAGACTACAATAAGTGTTCCACTTCTCTGATCACGTTCATGTGTGCTCCGATTTCGTATGGGCGTTTCTCTTCGTTGGGAGAGCTGAAATGTGCAGCATTTTAGCTCATCGTGGGCGCACTAAAGCGTATAATATGCGATAATGCATTCGACATGTTTATTCTTTCAAGAATATGAAATTGGCTCAACTCAGTCTCACGTAGCGCATTCTTCTATGATAGGGAGTACGTGCTGTGTTATTGCTGGATTATGGGAAAGTCAATGAATGCGAAAACTCAAAGTTTGTCTCATCTGAGATTGTTTAAATTGCCAAATTTGATACTGTTTATGTTTCATTTGATTTTAGATCGACAGGCGATTGGAACTTTTTGGACTTGGAAATTTGAAGAATAAAATTAAAGTGGAAATCAAAACAATGTAAGTCGTCATCCAAACAGATTTTATTCAAAATAGATACTATTTAGAAAAAAAAAACATTGTCTTTGATACTGATGAATTCGGAGAATTTGAGCTTTGCTTCCTTCATCGTGAAGCAATAAACTAGTTCACACGAACTTAAGCTTATCGACTTTGCGCTCCTCAGGCTCGTTTCTACGTTTCACTCTTCAACCATTGTTATGTCACTCGTTCTCAACCATTTGTTTTCATTTATACTACAATACGAATGGAAAAAGTTATCACTTAATATTCTTATCAGTGTTTATAAAATATAAAGGGTGTAAGGTGCCTATTAATGCTTACTGGTATGCTGTGCATTGAATCTGTAGAAACAATTTTGATCGAAGGATGTTTGAGGATTAAGCAAACTTTTAAGCCTTTAGAGTTAGCACGCTAGGTTCGATCCAACGCTGAGAAACAGCCATAAAATTAAGTGAATTCTTCTCATTGGCTGTTATCAATTATGCCGATTGATTGTTAGGTGGATTAGTTGAGCTATAAATGCAGATTAAAATTTTCATCATACGCAGCGATGTTATTAATTTCGTCATATTAAACTATCTCAACCGAACTGTCGTTACCCACTAATTTCTAAACTCTCTTTATGATTAGCAGCGGAAAAACTGTTGTCGTGCTCAACGTCAATGTGGCCATGCTGTCGAGGCGTATGTATAAGCCAATATTTGTTGCAAATATATATGTTTCACCGCATAAGCAGTACCCTTCGCACAATTTTTTTGCTGAACTGCATTCGAGCAGGCAATTTCCTTCTCCTCCTTCGCTTATGTGGAATTCGACAGATACTAATGTATAAAATTACACAAATAACAGAAATTTTTTTACAGTTTATTATCGCGCCATATCGTTGTGAAAATTATCGCAAACTGTTGTCCGAAAGTTCTTCAGATTATGCTTGACGCACTCAACGGTCCGGAATTATCGGTTTGTCTCACCTTTTCTCAGTAAACGCTTCTTTTCCGGCTAAAACAAGCCTAACGACGTCTAATGAAAAAACTAAATGAAGAATAAAGCTGCTCCTAATAATCAAATGGTGCTCTTTTGTTTCTTTACCAATAAAAGCCTTCATTGGAGGCAATAAAAGCCTTCTTTACCAATACCTTTTTAGGAAATAATGATACCTATAGCGATACTTCAATTTACCTGCACGTTTACTTTACACTCGCTTTGCACGTATAACACATAAGAACCTTATAACTCATAAATGCAGCAATGCCTTTCATCTAATGGTGTCCACAAATATAGCTTAGTAATCAGTTCAATCTTTATATTGCACACTACTGGCCAAATAATAGTAATTCTCATCAGAACAATTGTAATGTGAAAATTCCCTCATAAATATTTAGTGTGGTGCTGATGTTGTCTTCAAGAGGATCGATGTGGATAGACACTTCTACACAGATAACCTATTTCAGACTATTTTTATAAATGTAATCCTTTTCAGAGCTTTGTAGTAGGTCCGCCAAAGGTGGTGAGATACTGCACCTTCAAGCGTGAATTCTGCTGCGGTGGATTCAGAAAAGGAGAGGACGCAAGAGCAGCTGAAGGAACAGGGCCTACACAAGAGGAGAAACTTGACGAAACCGTGGACACACCTAACGAGGATGAAAAGAACACAGTTGAAGGTGAAGTGAACAATGATGATGAAGTGTCTAAAGCAGTAAGCGACAGTAATGAGACAACGTCGCAAACTGACGAAGAGAACGACGATGAGTCAGAAGAAAGAACGCTGTAAGCAGTACAGGGTAGGAAAGTAAGGGAAGAAATTTAGCGGCCTTTTTTATTCACTCTCGTCCCACTTGAGGTGTGACAAGTGAAGTAATTATTCCATTGTGTTTTACTCTCTTTTATCACTCCACTCTTTGTGAAATTTAGTACAAAAAACTGAATAAACTCTATCGCTGATACTCGTAATTTACGCTTCACAAAAAACTCTTCAACGACCTTGTCAGCAATACGTTCCAGCCGCCATGCCAATCTATCTGTCTATTCTGCCTGCTCAAACAATTTAATCTTGATATCTGTCATAATGATGTGAAGGTTGTTTACAGAATAGGGTCATTTTGCCATCACACTCAAGGACTGCGTAACGCTAATATTATGTGGGACGTCGCACCTCCTCTCAATTGTTGCGGTTCCAGTTCCATGAAAGGATTTTTATAGAACTTTTTACAAGGCTGAAATTTGCTGGACGAAGTCAACATAATTGTGCGGGCTGAAAACCTGTCCCACTTCCTGAGGCCCCGCTCCATCTTCCAACTATGTCTTTGTAAATGTGGATTACAGTCGCAGACTTTGCGATCGTAAATCCCTGCACAGAAACGTCAGCAACAATATCCAAGTAGCAAAACTTTCACTGCAACACCAGGGATACTATAAAATTCTTTGGGAGGAAGTAAACTGCTACAGCCATTCACTCGTGTGTATACTGGCACAGCACCTTACAGAGCATCACCCTCCCCGAGATGTCCATCTAGAAGCTCATATAATGCAAGCAGAAGATTGGATCTCATATGATTTCAAATAAGTTGGAGGTGATGAGATTCGGTACCGATTTAATCAAAAAGTGTTTTATTTTACCATGTGTAACATACTACTTTAGTGACCGGCTGCAATCTCTTCACTTTCCGCATTGTCCAATGAAATTTCATTCCTCCAATACTTTCAAATAAACAAGGAACCATAGGCGCTATATGGGGAACTACTAATTATTGACATATGTTAGGAAAACAACACTCCTTGTATACTAAGCTATCTTGGAACAACCCTGTCAAAACATATGAAGTGATCAAGAACCACTTTATTGAACACTGTTCATATATTCAAATGTTGCACACATATATATATGGGAAGCAACATACGAAATATCAGACAACTGTGCCAATATCCCTGCTTCCTGTCCCCTACCTCAAATCAAAGGAATCCCTGCATTACAAGTCACCTCAAATGAAGTCAAGGGCAGCTTCACTGCAGGCTCTCATCATGGTTGCAGAACCGATCATGCATCTATACGTATCGCCAAGAACAACAGCACTATACTATACTTCAACAGTTCATGAACAAATTAGATTCCGACTACCTCTCGTTTACATTATTATCACCCACTTCCCTTCGCCTTCAAAAAAGAATGCCAATGCCCAGTTTCTTTTAAGAAGTGCGTCACTTTTTATCACTTACCATTATACCGTTTTGCAAGCTATAGGTAATAGCATACAGGCAAGTGAATGAAGTTCGGATGTTCTCATAGAAAAAAAAACGTCTATGGGATTCAGCGACTTCATGACTATTGCCTAAAGCCATTTTCGAAGTGATTTGTCGATTGTTTAGTCGGATAAGCCGAAGCAAAATCAAGACATATTATAATATTAAAGTGAAAAGCCGAACAATGAGGCCATGCTGCATTGAAATATATACTGATTTATGCAGTGAACAAAGCATATTAAGTGAAAACTTGCAAATAACAACAGTATCAAATCATTCAATCTCAGAGGCGTTTATATTCAACATTTCCACGAACTTCAAAACGATTTGTTATTCAATTAAATAGCTTAAATGAAATACCATAAAGAAGCAATAGAAATGAGTTATACAAATAAGGAACATAAATAAAGCGAAAAAGAAAACCTTACAAATTCTGAAGAAAACTTACTAGAAGGAATCTGCGAAATGATATCCAGCTCATTCTCTCTTGGTGCAATGGTGAACATACAGTAGTTGCTCCCAACTGACTCATCAAATTACATTTAACTTCTAATTTCTTCGCACTTCTTAAAAAAGACTTCATAGTTTCGACATTATTGAGGCAATAATACATTCAAAATTACTTTTCATATATGAAACACCACTTCTACAAATCTTCCATAGCAGTTATTTAGCAGTTACTGAAACAAAAAACGTAATGGCACAAACTGCTGACAGTCGTATTGATCATCGCATGCAATCATTATGCAGAACTCTCATCCGGAAATTAAAATAACTTCGAACTCCATCATTATATGCCGTTATCATAAGAAAAAATTCCAAAAAATCGACCGCAAGCGACTGGCTGAAATTAATTTCCATTAAATTCGTATTTTTTGATTTCGGGAAATTTTTGGGAAACTAAGCCTATTTCCATCTTCTTATTTATAGAATATATCGGTTAGGAAAGAATATGCAAAAACAAAAAATCGAAAAATCCGTTAGGAAGCCGACATAATAAATTAAAGCAAATAACTATATTACAGCATAATGGTGCTTCATTTACAAGCTCGTGGATAAATAGGGCTCTTAAGAGTGCAATGCAATGACGACAATCCTCTTCCAATGAAAGCTTACATCCACGTGGATGATGGTTTTGCAGACTCCTGGATTGAGTCAATAATAACCGATGGTCCGGTTCAAATCCCTTTCATATCAAGTATGTGAAAAAAAATCTATTACTTCGCAGTTAAAGCAGCAAATCAATCACCGATTAAGTGAAAAAATTATAAGTGCTGCAGGATGCGATAACCCGTCATGAAGTTGATATTTCCCGATAATATATACTGTGACCGATTTTTGTCGCTATATATGCTAACTGGCACAGAAATCCAGCAACAAAGAATACTGATCCTTAAACGTCGAATTCATCGAACATCTAAAGTTACGACAACATATTAGCAATTAAAGCAGCAATACTTATTTGCACGGACACGAGAACATAAAGCACTTTGCAACTCAAAAAAGCACTGATATCTTCGATGATTTTTGCTTTTCCTAAGGCTGTTTTCAGCTCCATTCGACATATGACCTCAGCAGCAAGCAATGCTACATTCATGCGACACAGAAAAGAAATGTTTAACCACGATGAAATAAGATCCACTATTTGGAGAGCTTTTAATAGTACATTCGCACAAAGCTCATTAGAAATCATTACAATCTGGAACTGTTAAAGCAGTATAATGGTTTTTAGTTATGGCCATATAATGCATTGAGTAGAGATGCAATAATCGATGATTATCTCTCAAAGAGCAGAAATATCAGCATAAATCATTATCCCAACTCTATTCGATGCATTACACAATCACAAGTAGCTAAAGCTTTTATACTATTTCATCTATCGATCATGCATCACCTGCAAAACGGCAGTGTTATTAATCAAAAAATTAATTAAAATAGCAGAAATAAATTAATAAATTGCAGGAGAATGCAATATGGCATCGAACGACCTCCAAAAGGAAGCTTTTCCATCGTGAATATGTCAGAAGTCAACAACTCCTAAATGATTCATATCGTCATATATGTAAAAGTTTTATTTACTATCGAATAGGCACTATGTAAACATGGAAGCACCCAGGAGAGCAAATGAATAGCAGATAAGCCGCTCATCGATGCTCCACTCCACCAGCAACATCTCTTGCTTCAACAACCCTACTTTGATATTTTTTAGATGAGCATCAAATATAAAAAAAAGGAGATAAAATTAGAGGAAGGGTGACGGCCTCCTATTTGTGCTCTTACATATATGTATATACAGCAAATTCACGTTATCAGCATCAGCAAAATCAAAGAACCGGTGAACACTTCCTTTTCGAAGATGTCTCCAAACATTCTGAGACAGGTGGAAAAGAGCGACTACCGAAAATGATGATACGAAATTTTTTGTTCAGATTTCGTTCACCGTTTTGTTCAGACTGCCTGCACGATAGTCTATGTACAATAGAATGGATGGAACTCTCCTCCTCTCCATCTGCGATCCCCACATGAAGAAATATGAGGAAAAATAACTGTGTCCATTATCTAAGGATGGTAATGCCCTGCAAGCCAGTGCCTACCAGGTGACGTTGCACAGAGGTTGCATTGGGTAACGCTACAGCAGATTCGTTCTCACTCAAGAACTTCTGTAGATCGTTGACTTTCGTATCCACTCGATCCATCGAATGAATAAAGCGATTCTTGTGAATAAGGCACGAGAAGACTGTGAAGATTATCAAAACGGGGACTGCAAAAGAAAATAGTCATCAGTACATACACCATCAATAAACCATTCGCTCGCGTATCTAAATTATACATACAACAGTCCTCGTTTCGAAGCATGCTCTTCTTGGCATCTTAGGAAAAAAAGGGACAACAAAATTCCCTGTGCTAAAAATAATATAAAGAAAATATCAGCCACTGCTTGTCCAATTACAATGATGGAGAACGGTGGGTAACGAGCTATCTGTCTCGACTCAATCCGTTAAATGTGGGGAATGGGAGGGGAGAAAGTTAGGCAGAGTAGACATTGGTTTCTCTGATATATCACTTTGCCGACTGGACAGGAGCTTCTTATTCCTCACTCTCTCTACAGCTCACGCGCATTTCCTCATGTTTCCGGGAGCCGTAGGAGTCAGCTCCTCCTGCACAACTACGTTCGCTGTCTTTGCAGGCACCAAACGCGTGAGCCCGTTGTGCATTGCTCCGCCTGCACTCATTAAGAGCGCCGAAGTGCGAGTGCGCTATCCATTTCTTCGCGTTCTGTATTCCCGGTGTCAAAGGTGAGAGTGTATCGTGTATTATTTTGCCAACTGTGCTTACGTGCTTTGATGAGGGATGGGGAACGTGAGAAGAGAGGGATGGGGTTTTGCATATTCTCAACAAAAGAGAAAAAAAGGCGTTTCCTCAACAAAAAACTAACTCTCATATTGCTCCTCTCAATTTACGGATTTCACTCGCATCGCCATTCGATGCAATAACGACTAAGAAGACTTCAGAGAAGCACTTACTGAGCATTGCCGTGGTTATATAAGCGGCCAATTCGTAATTCACAGCATTAAATTTCACAAAGAATATAACGCCTATTTCAATAAGGAACAATACGAGTCCAATACAGGTGCTAAACAACCACGACAGATCAATATAGAACCTGAAATACGTACATCAGTTAAGCACCACTGAAATATACTCTATATAGTGGTCAGGTCCGAGAATTTTGATGCAAAGTCAGTTCACTGAGCAGTCAATCGTAATCATTCTTTTAGTTGATCTATCACTTGCTCACTTTTGTATCTCCTGCTAACACAGGAGTTAAGAACAACTGTGTATTGCAAGATATGCCTCAGCGTTTTGCTACCTCCAATACTCGAAATAAGCAATACGCATTTGTTTTAATCAAGACAAACCTGATATACTTTACTACCACCTGATCTTTTTCGGTTTATCTGATTACTATTTGTGCGTTATATTATCCCTAACTACTCTCACTGAACCTGAATAAGACCTACGGAATACATAAACACTGGAGCGTGAATTACTACAACGGTGAGAAAAACATGAATGCCTTGAAATAACATCGAGAAAAGAACAGCGAAAAAAGTATGAGAGGACTGAAAGATATTCGCAGAATGCCCAAATGTTATTGGAGATATCAAAAACCAAACATGACAAAGAGATTCTTTGATAATGCTAACAGCGCCAATCTCTAACTCGCAGATTCAATGTCCACTGCTCTCCCCTCCCTTGAATTTGCTGCACGAATCCAAGCTGAACAACAGCCAAATTAATGGTTGCAAAAAGAAGTACTTCAATCGAATGTGCGGTGAATCCTGCGTGCATCCGTTAGCCTCGATATACGGCAGTATGCAAGTAGACATCATGAGTGCAAGTAGATGCACAGAGACTAGCAGTGTGGTTACCACACCCAGAAGAATCAGTAGGTATGGCGGAGTGTTTGACTCGTACTGCAATTCCACCAATGCAACCTGAACTTTAAGCTGATTACAGTGTGGGATAGAACATCAGAGATCTACCTGCTTGAACAGATCCTCTTTGAAGAGTATGCTGTAAAAAATTAGAGATGACGTTTACAAACGTCTAAACCTTTCAGTCGTCCAGCAGAAATTAAATGAGCTTCACAATTTATCAATAGCGGAGTGGTAAACGCTGTAATATTCTATCCGCCACTAATCCCAACTTCTCGATGGATTATCCTCTTTGACAAAAAAAATGTTCCTCGACGAACGTACCAATCGCAAGTGGCTCCTAAGCGCTTATAAGACATAATATGGCGGAGGAAAATAGAAGGAAGCAATAAAAGGCGCGTCTGCAGCAGGAGAGAGATATCACTTACGAATAAAATTCCCTTCCATCAATTATTTACTTATAAAATCAGAATGTCTGGTTTTGTTGCACACCTACGTCACCAGTCCCTTGCTTACAAACCTTGGCCAAAAGCCTTAAAGACTGCTATTTTCAAAAAAAAAAAAACTCTGCCAACTGCACCTACATTACTCATAATATGCAATATGTGCCTCAATCTTCGTGAGTTAACATAAATCAGGATCGTCGTTATCCTAAGTCATCCCTCCCTCGAAAGTGGAAAGTTCCCCTATGCGCAGGTAATGGCTACATCACAGCGATTCCTTTGTTCCATTAAGAGAGACTGGAGATTTTCAAACAGCTGGCAATATCCGACTTCAAAAAGGATGTGTGGGGAAAAAAGTGGATGATGGATAGGAATTCCCGGGAAAAACGGCCAAGGAGAGATCCTAACTGGGCTCATTTCCTCAACAGAAAATCTTGCTATGGAAACACTGCTAATCCAAATATAACATGCTGTCCCGCTGAAAAGGGGTAAATCTTCCAGCAGAAAATTCTCAGTGCACGGAAGAGATGATGTCCAAGCGATAATGCTGTGAGAAAAGACAAGAAAATTACAAGCGATTCAGTGACAATCATGTGGGAGTTAAGCTGGGTGTTTCATGGAAAGTGGGAGAAATTCTTCCCATGTCATTGCGCTGAATAGGCTACCAAATCTGACTCCAAAAGAATTTGTATAATCTTTCAATAAACGCACCATTGCGAAACCTGCCAACAGTGCCGATGTTCTGGAGCTGGCCTTGAGTTGTGCTCGACTGAGGTCATAACGATATTTCTCCAAAATCGTCAGCTCACCGCGATGTCTGAAAATAAAAAAGAGCGTTAGTGAATTCGAACTGGCTCAACTAACCTCGATTCTTGCAGCAATGATTCGACGTCGTCGTGTTCGTGCATAAAACTGTGCTTCGTCCCGCCCTCAAATGCATTTTTGCAAATATCGTTTGCCGAGCGCGATTCGTTCAACATATGACTGCTCGCCGCTAGATGTGATGCCAACTTCACATCTGTTATCCACCCGGATAGAGGATACGTTCCAGTGATGCCATTCCGTCTCGGTGCCGAAGTATCAAGATGAAGAGGTGAAGAGGACACCATGTCAAATTCCGTATCGGCTACCGCATCAGCAGTTGGTAGTGAATGAAGAGATTTAACATTATGCTCATATCCTCGCCGAGTGGTGCTGTGTGATAACCATGTACCATTACGCTCTGACTTGGAAGCGCTGGAAGGGGCACTATGTAAGAAGAAATGAATTCTTTTATTCGACTGCTGGACGCAGTGCTGCGAAGCAGCCAATAGAGGACTCTGAGAATTAATAAGGTCTGGTTTGCGCTGATCCGCTTCAGCACCAGAAACAGTTGATGGAGGTGAGTTGGCATCCATCGGATCCTTGGAATCTCAATGGAGGAAGTTTCTTTTTGGTGACAGACAGTGATCGGCTGATGAGGTGGAATTCGGCTGCACTTGATACACGGCAAGAGAAGAAGTGAATGTCGATTCAGTAACCCGCGCCGACTTCAAAGTGCGGCGACCAATACGTGCTGCGCATGAATAACCAACATTAGGCAAAAAAAAACGTCCTCTAGCGTAAAGAACTACGAAAAAATACCACTAGAAATCGCCTGCATGAAAATTTCTATGAAAGAATTCCACGATCTCAAAGAAATACTTCGATCTAATGAATTAAATGATCCAATAATAATTGCTTTATAGCATACTTTCAAGTGTTGACAAATTTCTGACTGCATTACGATGGCATAAATCTCAAAGAAAAGAGAGAAAATGAAATAATGGTGGAAATACTATGAACTGGGCTCGTTGGACTCCACGAACGCACATATCTGTCTAATGTGGCAGCTATGAGAACCACTTAATGCTCGTTCGCATATATGGGACAATATGATGGGCATTACACAAAATGGACGGTCTTTTAATCGAAAATAAGAACATTTAAAAGGAGAGGAAAATGATGCATCAAGGAAACAATCAATGAAGTTTTAAGTGGCAAAAAATGCGGAACTAAACGATGAAGAAACAATGAAATAACTGCAAACAATAAACTTAGAAAATGTCCTTAGAAACACTCTGTGAGCTTCAAATTATTCATGAAATACAGTTAAAGGTTCTCAATTATGGTACTGATATAAGCTTCTGAAAAAGTTAAATTCGTTTGTAAATAAAAATTATGCAACACAAAAACAGCGAATAAGCTTGAGTTCATATCACCTAGAAGCACTTCTCCAACTGCTGATGTCCATTCTCCTCTACTCAATCAAAAATCAAAAATAAGTGCGACCATAGAAATACGAATTACACCTTCAGGACAATGGGTCAGTGGGTCGAAAAAAAGTTAATAATCACCACTAAAGACCAAGAGGGTAAAAAAAGCATGCAAAAATGACATTTAATAACAGAAAACGACAAGTTCATATATCTCCTTGATCCCTTTCGTTTTTCCTCATTTCAGCCCACCTCACTCACCCGCAATGACTCGTAGAATATCGATAATTGGACCCAAGAAATTATAGAGAGAAAGGCGGAATATCGGACTTCTAAAAGTTTCGTTGGAAGCTTTCAAAAAAATTCAGCTATGGAATATCACTATTCGCATCGATGTAAAACTATTAGTAACATTAAAATTGAATTGATAAATTGATGCAACGCTTACCGGCACATTCATTCGAAACATTTCAACAGACTAATTTTTCATATTATGTAGTTCCCATTTCAAATAAACAATCTATAAGCATTCAATAAACGATAGCACTTTCTACAGATCCGCAAATCTTTCATATTATGTAACGATGGGAAGCAACTCAATCATCATAGATCGTATATATGAAAGGCTATAGGTGCTCTAATATAAAATGGCAAGCGGGGAAAAACAAATGCATGAGAATTCTGATTCAGAGAAAATGTTCACTTATCTAAACACTGAAATAATCAAATAAAAGAACCCCACAAAGCAAAATGAATGCAGATGTAATTCATTTGCTTTACAAATCATAAATGTCATCAAATCTTCCAAAATTTCACTTTGCAATCAATATAGACGAATAGGAACTCTAAAAATTAGAACTAAGGGAGCGAAATAACTCATTAAAGTTTAAACGCGAAAATAGAAGCAATTTTCCCTCATATCACTAATTAACTCTGGAAATCACAATTTCCAAACTTCCCTCAAAAAACTTTGGGAAACTCGGAAAATCTTGGAAAAATTGAATGCAAATGGCGGCAAATCCAAAGAAATATAAAAAAACAAAAAGCAAGCGAATAGCGAAGAAACAAGAACAATGGAATGGATACTGGGAGATTTGTTCGAAATCAATACAAACATAGGAAGATTACTTAACATTTTCGCGTGTTAATTAACTGAACTGATTACTGGACGCCATGCAATCGATTCTACTCGTGCGTCGATGAATGTACTCATTGACTAATTACGTTGAATTACTGTACTAATGTACCGTTGAATTACTAATTACTGTACCAATGTACTCATTGAACTAATTTCAGAGTTTACGTTGAATAATCTCATCCATGTCATAAATTAAGTAATACAGGTCGAGGAATTTAAATGTAAGATCTCAGTCATAATTACCAGTGCAGAGAGTCCCAAGCTTTTAGTCAAAATATTGCTTACTCAAAGGTCTAAAAGGTCATCTAAAACCTTAAAAACTTGCTGCAATATTTGCGATTCCGACCTGACAAAGGCAGTGAAAATGAGAGATCTCATACTTTATGATGACTCCAACAACACACCACACATCCGATCTTTAGGCTCTCTTCCCCAACCACAAGTCGCGAAAGCATTTATGCTTCAAATGCTGACTGATCTTTGTATTCGCAGACCCTGACAAAGAAATCACGAGCGTGTGACACTGTGGACACAACAGGAGCTATACCTTAGCCAAACTGTTCGATGGTGCACAAAAATATATTTCAGCAAGGAAAAATTTGGGGGCTGCATAAATAGTATTACCGGAAAAACAGCGCGAAAGAAATGGGTGGCCATAAGAGCGCAGATGGATAAATAAATAACAGTGTGCGCCTCCTTTGTGAACGGGTTACGCGTTCTTTTTTTTGAATACGTGGCAATGATTGTGGTTGTTGGATGTTAGTCACAAAGTACAATACCACAGAGAAGACTGCTGGATTCATCTCAGCTAAAGCAAACATTTTACCTATCACTATACACTACCAAGAATACTCCTGTAATACCCAGATTTCATGCATTTATTCACAATGACTGAAGCGATGAAATACCGAATAAGCGACTCACGCTCTACGCCACTTCCGCCAACTCGGACTTGGACGAGCAGGCGCCATGTCGCAATATTGCTGCTATTCGACATCGACTCTCTATTTATGTGAGAACTTCATCTACCCGCTAAAATCCTCGTAAATTCCAGTTCAAATAATTAAATAGCTCTGCAAAATATAGATGAATAAAAGTTGAATTTTGCGGAAGAGATATCCAACATGAGTCATGCTGGATGGGGTGGAAGTTGTGCATTGAGTCATCGAGCACTGATATCGAACTCATTACTCCCACATTTGATTAACTCATCAGAACACAAAGAATACCCAGCAAAAAAACTGAAAAGTGCAAAATCACAGCAGTTACAACTAAAATTTCAAAGGATGCCTTCAATCGTTCGTGCTCCATAAATCCAAACAAAAGCAAGATTATTTCCAATCAAAAGTTCGGCATCTAAACTTTTCCTTGTTCCCTGGAAACTAAGGCAGTATGGGCGTTGGAAAAATTATTGTTAATGCTGATTTCTGACTGAAACTGATTATCAAACAGATTAAATATGCTGTTAAATCAGTATCCAGTCAAATCAAAGAGAATGGCAATTCAATTACAATGTATCTATACATATTAATATAGGTTATTGGATCCTAAAGAACCACAAATTTTGAAATTCTGCGATTTTCTTGCAATAAAATAAATGCAAAAATGTTTCCGCCATCTGAAATGGTCCGTATTTCAACGGTTAATCAATGTAAACCCAAGAATTCCTCAAGTAGTCAGCAGCTTCACGCACTCTATAGAGAGTAATATATTCTTGAGTGCCAATTTAGAAACCAACAGTGTGAAAAAAGAATTGAGGAATTCGAAAAATTTGCACTTCATGATCATATTCTCCTTCACAAAACCATAATAACCTAAAAACGAGAGAAAAAGAAGCAGTCGTTCACAGATACTCCGAGTGCAACTGAAAATAAGCATCTCAAGTGTGGCCCTGCATTAGCGATAATAGTGATGCGATTCGCAAATGCACCAAACGAGCGCGTAACATTAGGAAAGCCCATTATACTTACATATACCACTCACATCCCCCGTTCACTCTTCGTTCCAGAATCCGCGTTGTTTTGAGGACTCCACTGCCTCTTTTAATTCCTCTTTAAAGGAGAAGACTAAGACGTTCCCATAAGTTTAAATAACGGCTGTATGAATATTCTCGTTACGTATAAATATAAAACAAAAACAGAACAAAAAATGTGAATTCGACGAAATATTCACCGAGGAAATACAATTGTCTAATGCTCGTAAAGTAAGAAGAAAATTCAAAACGACAATTAAAAGAATAATGTGTAACTTGAAATAAAAAAACCGCAGGATATGTTAAACACTGAAACGAAGATCAATAGGCAGTTCATTTCACTGCATTTCAGGAAGTACCACAATGATGATGAGTTAAAGGAATACATAAGAAGTAAATTGTCATACAAAAATCAATCCACCAGTCGCCGACACATCATCACCGATCTAAGTGGATTCATCCACATATGCAAATGTCTCACAGAATGATATAAAATTATTCGTCTGGCACAATCTATACTATTTTAATGAATAAGCTGAAAAAGGCATCGATATTTCTTGAAATGAGGTATCATTCTTACTATTTACCTTACCCTCCTTTACCTTTGTACGTGTTCCCACTGATTCATTATAAAACGACTGCTACCTGGAGCGCTGCCTGTCTCAAAGAACTGGTTAGTGCTTCTATGTAAAAGAAAACATAACAAAAACTATTCCAATAAAAGAGCATCATGGTGAATAAGAGTTTATCAGCAGCCTGCTACTCGCGATACATTGAAAATTATTCTTCATATAGAACAGGAAGCTATGATAGGAGAAATTAAAGCATGCAAAAAAAACACCGCAAAGAAAAAATGACACCACAGAAACTAAAGTCATTTCCGTTTTATAGGCCTCGTTTAAAAAACATAATTTAGGGCATCTATTTGCCATACTCTAATTAGTGCACTATTTAGTGAGTACATTAAAGTAAGTAGGTACATTAGTAAGTACACTAATTAGTAAACTATATTAGAACACTAAAATAAAGATCATTAACATGACCCTCAAAAACTGCCAATATAAGTTATGTAACAGAGCAGCAGCTTGCGAAAGCTTCTTAAAGACAATGGATGAAGATCACAACTATACATCGTTGTGAATAATTCCTTCAGACATAATTTCACCTCGTCAAATGGAACGCCAAATGGAACGCCTGACCGATGTTTTATTAAAAGAGAAGGCGATTGAAAAAGATGAAAGTACTATGAACTCTATTCACACTACACATCATATAGCGACATTAAAAGGCGACAAATCTTTGGATAACATTTCTATGATAGAAATTATAAATTACTTTTGAAATCTCCTACATAAACCTTAAAAGATATGAATTAAGCAACTATAGATTGAAATTAAAGATAAAAATGACGAAGAACGGTCGGTGATCTTATTCTTCCATCCTTATTATCCGTATTATCGACAGAATTCCTCAAAATGCAATAATCCCGAAAAGAAATATATTAAAAGATAACTATATCCTAAAATAAAGCAAGTAAAAATTTTCTCCTTAAGAGTCAACGCATACCAGAGTCAAAGATAAGGCTGAGCCATGCATACTCCCATCATTAAAACAGAACCAACAGTCAATCATATGCTTACCCCAACATAGCTCCCAAAAGGCAACTGTGGCTATCAAGTCACAGAGTCACATCCAAAAAGTGAAAATTTCGGGCAGTATATTCTGGCGGAAATATCGCACAATGAAAGATGTGGGCAGACGTAGAAAAAAAAAAAAACAACGAAAAAACATAAACGCTAAAAATCTTACATATGAAGATGACATTCATGTAGGATAAGTCAACACCACAAGAGAAAATCAGACAAGGCGATCAACTTAATCGGTAAATTCAACAACATGATCGATAAAAAAGAGGCAATACAAGTATCAAAAGGAACTAACTAAAGCAAAACAGAGGAATTTGCTTGTATATATCATAAAAATATATAGGAACCAGAGAGATGATTCTATAGGTAATTCTTCAAACAATAAGTAGTAAATACGACTTCGACTGTAATAGGAAAATAAACAACTATAAGCTTTGTGAATAGGAAACAACGGAAATGAGTAGGTAATATCAAAACAAGAGCAAAAGAAAGATAAAGAAACGAACTGTTTTTGAAGTGAATGAAATAGAGGGTTAACGGTGACCAATTGCGGTGGTGTATGCGTTGGTTCGAATGAAGGCGGCGCAGCGCCTGAAATTAACTTCAAAATTTGTGCTTTCATTTTCTCGACAAACGATCAGTGGAATGATTGCAAATGATATTTTTTTACTCATGTTCAATTCTGATTTGCAGTCGCAATGCCTTAATAATGGTAAACAAAAACAAAGTCGATAAGACTACCCGGAGTCAGATAAGACGAGTAATATCGATGATAATATTTGACGTATCAAATGAGCCAACAGGTGAAATTTCACTTATAAGCTCCTTCGTCATGAACCTTCGAATAAAATCCTTTCAAGAAAATAAGAATTCCAGTTTTCAAGCAAAACAGAGAATTCTTGCAGGATTTCAGAAATCTAACAACGCTCTGACGCTGTGGCGTTTATTGGATTTCTTTAAATAAGAGTAAAAAAAAGAACAAAAATCTATGCGGCGAACTTTCCGAAGTGCACAGTGAAAGGCAAAGCCATAAGCATTTTCATCATCTGCCGACCATTTTTTGTTGAATAACTTACAACAGTCCTTATAATAAACAGTAGTTATATAAATATTACAGCTAAGAGAGCATCTTCACAGAAGGAAATAAATCGGCTTAATGAATATTTGCAAACCTGTAGCACCGGCAAGGGAGAAGCTCTGCTGCTGCCCCGAATGGAAATACGACGGATTACTTTGAGTAACACTCGTCGGTGCTGTAAATTAAGAAATTGAGAACGATACTGCCATGAAGTCTTCAGCAATGAACTATTACCTCATCCTTCAGAAAAAAGAAACAGTCATTACAAGAAATTGAGAATGGAAACAACATAGTATATATGCAAAAGACACATTTCTCAAAATACACTTCATTCCATTAACTGTTGGTATCCATCAGCATAATATTTTTAAGACCGAGAAATTTGCAACAAAAATTACCCACAGATTTCCGAATAAACACAAAATAGGGCTAAGAAAACGAATTTCTATGCATTTTTATGATCACACTTATCAGAGCAACCAGTTTCATAAACGGCTAACAAACTTCAGACATATCTTCAACCTGGCTGACCGCTTGTCGCAGAAATCTCACTCACAAGAATCTGATACACACTTCTGAAGTGACTGGTCGGAAATGCTACCCAAATGGAAACGATCGTTGCCCCCATAAAGAATAAATATGCAAATTATGGGCAAAATAACCTATACACTCCTATCGTCCAAATTATTGCAGGTCACTGATTACCTACATCACGGGAAATCATTCTGTGATGTAAGCCATAAGGCTAATAAAAAGCTCTGATAAACTCTGACAAACTGCAAAACACCTAAACGACTATGATAACAAACGGGCTGGGAGTGCAAATCAGCCCAATGCTACATACTTATATATGTGCTCGATGTATACTTGCTACTCATCCGATTTTCTAACACCGCTTGTAATCATTATCGAGTTGAAAATGACAAACAGCTTATTTACCGATCATTACAAAAGCAAAACTTGAAAACGATCCCTATAAGGAAACACATATAATAAAAACTTGTAATTTAATGAATACTACAGCTTCGATAAACTAAATGACGCAAGAAGGCAATTCACTATGGTTTTCCGTTCCATTCACCATGAACTCTACTTGGCGATAATAACGGAACCAAATTCACTTACTTACTCTAATCAACAATATATTCTCTATGATGACTGTCTTTCTCTTCATACTGCTTCCACTTCTGTTAAGATAAAAGCTGGAAGAACGCCTGAACGGATCAATGCTTGCTACAAACACAATTAAAATTATGAAGTGATAATTTTGTCAAATGGCACTGCCCCATTTGCGGCAGGGAAAAACGGCATGCGGAATGCATGCCAACAAAAAATGCAATCATAATTTTCATCCACAATAAAATGTTTTTCAACGATACGAAGCGAATTTCTCTTTCCTCCCCCGTCCACATCGTTCTCCTCCCTATTATGCTCTCGCTTTCCAATATAAATCTCACTCTCTGCTAGCATTAACGATGCTTTAAAAAAACGCTTAAACCAGTTGGAAACAATGCAGACCAAACCAACATGACTAATGTTTGGTAAGCAAGGTAGTCGACTAAGGATGCATCTCTCACATTGAACGTTATCCGAACAACCAACAAAGCGTAATTGCTTCTCGTGTCTATCACAATTCGTCGACGGCAAGTATCGTTGTTTCGACTGCTGCTACGCTAAGCACATGACAAGATATCGTACAGCATAAAATACGCCTCAGTTCATACAGCCAGTTGCGTTGGAGCCAGACGAAAGACCTAATCTGATGGAACAGATAGGACGGATTAATTTCTCTACGAGACTCTTCATTAATTCAAATCATTAGTCATTTGGAAGGACAAAACTTCGGAATAGAGTTGAAGTGACCATATCGTATCAGTTCAAATTCTCATTATACCAACTGAATGTGTGTATATTAAACAAACGACGCATAGAGAAAAAAGAAGGAGGGAGACCTGCTCAACTTATGCGGAATAGAAATTCATGAAACTCTAAACAAATTATTATAATAATCATATCAATTTCCTAAAGCGAATCTATCATCCACCAATATGAGAGAACAACAAAAAGTGGAAAAAGCTTTTTATCCATGGAAAATTCACCTCTTCCTAGAAAACTGGTCAGCCAAAAAAAACGATCACAGCTACATTTCCCGTGATTTCTGCCAGCTGAAACTATCGAATCGCTGACAAAAATTTCCTTTCCATAAAATATGCAAGAAAAAACTCGTAAACGATGCAATAAACCACAAATGCGCATCAAATATCAAAGAAAAGCGATTGCAAAATGCGATGTTGAGAGAGAAGTAGGCTCTAATCATCATACGCAATAAAAGTGCAACGCATTTTTATGGGTGCAATCTTCGATGCAATATTCACAAGGAAACAGTTTCCTAATGACGAGAAATGAAACAGGATGTTTGGGCGAATTATTTCTCGTCCAAAATTGAATTCCACGCCATTCGACTATCAAACTGATACGTGCCGAGACAGTAATAAGTCTGTACTTATTCCACTGTTTCGCAACGAAATACCCGATCCCATCTCTTCATCCCAATGCGAATTTTCGATAATCGATGCATTGAGAACGAAGAAAACATGAAAAAATTACTACGAAAAATATACGTCTTCATCACAACAATCGAAGTAGTATTTCGTTGATATGGACGATTTATGGACGAAAGCATAAATGCAACATTTAATACACCTATATGCTCGTAGAGGGCAACCTAAGAATAAGTTCCCTATAGAAAATTTCTCATTTAATTATCACTCATCCAGCCAAACAGATCTTGTATTGTATCAGTGACAAGCAAATTGAATTTTGCATAATAAGGTTCTTGCGATTCTTCTCCCCACACTTTCATGTGATAATCACAAAATCATTGACTAATAATCGCCATTTTGTGCCCATGTCCACATAGTGTTTCCTGGATTTTTACTTGTAGGTTCAACTGGTGATCACCTGTCCGACTATTCCATTCGTCACTACGCTCAATGAATCTGCATATTCAACTCAATCCAAATGAAAGATCGCTAATTTAGATGCACGATAAAAAAAGGTTTCATCGCCTGCTGCCCGTGAATACAAACGATGTGTGCAAATTCCCATGCAAAATTCACTCCTACGCACGATAACAGTTTATGTCATCGCTTCTTTACTTTCTCTGTATGCCCAATAAGCAAACATTAAATCCTTACTGGTGTATAAGTCTATTTTCGAAGCGTACTCTCTATCAGCACTCATAATTTTCGAAGCACTCAAGTACTAATGAAGCAGATAGCAATATTTGTTTTTAGAGCTGCCAATCAGTAAAACGTAACCCGAAGCCCGCTGCAATCGACCACCATCTGCATAAAAATTTCATCGTGTCATAAACGTCCTGTACCAAAATAGAGCGACTGAAGTCCTAAAACCTAGGCTACGCAATGGAAGCCACAAAGGTCGTCAAAGCTTTCGCCCCTTTCATATCGCAACTATCACACAAAATGATACATGAATAAAACAACATCGACTTTCGACGTGCTCTGAGCAACACGGACTTAATGTCTGCTTATTGGACACACGAAGAAAGTAAAGACATAGCGGGTTAAATCAAATCTGTTCATGATCGCCAAGAGAAGTGCTTATTTCTCGATAGATTTTGAAGGAAAATTTAAACAGCCATATAAACAAGTCAGAATTTAAAAAAAAAGCTTACGTCCAACAGAGACAAATTGGTCACGCACATCGAAGTTCGAGCAGGTAAGGCTCGTGCCACTAGATGAACGCACTCGCTGCAAGTTGGACACACTCATCGAGCTCACCCGTACTGGTCTACATGAGTTCTCACTCGGACTGTTAGTCGAAGGTGAAAAAGACCGGGTCACTGCAAAAAAACACTATTTGCAATGAGATGATACGATCGAACCCTGTGCATACAACTGCTTTTGGTTTCTTGACGTTATCGATATCAATATATGAGTAAATCTTCATAACTGAACATTCCATAGAAACGGATACGGCTCATTATGCGGCAAATACCATCATAGAGGAATTTAATTACCCCTCAAATGTTTAGGTAGAACGCACACCTCATACAGTATAATGTAGTGTTTACAGAACAAATCATACCCGCAACTGCTTTTTGGTGCACATAACGTTATGACTACCACGGGCGTTTACATGGGTAATGGATGCATCTAGTCAGCAAGTATCACCTATCGGAGATGTAGAGATTTTCGAATAAAACCCACTCAAGTGGTTTCTTGAACTGAAGTACCACCGTACCTGGAGGTGGACCTACAGAGTACAATTCGTCATTGCTCTTTTTCCTCCGTTTTCTTCGCCTACCTAGAAGCTTCCTTCAGGCCTTTTCGAGAGATCTACAGTTAGCAGCTTCCGCTTATCCCACTTACCTGAAAGCAATGCGGATTAAGTTCCAAGCCATGCCGACCTGGTCTTACTTCCACTTTCTGATGTAACGATGTTGGTTTACAAGCCTATATAGTAAAACTTCAAATTGCACGCACATAGCTTTTATTGTGGCATAAACCACCGCCGGCTGCTTCAAACTGATATATTTCGAATGAACACAGACAGATCAGACGATTAACCAATACGTAGCGTGAGTTCAGTAGAAGGTATAAGTGAGGGGGTATAAAAGGGATTGGATGTGCTCATGCAATCAACCCATCTTCTGGGCCGGCGCAACGTCCACTGAGCCTACTGGTTGCTGTTGAGGTGCGCAAACTGATCACCGGCAGCGTAGAGTTCAACCACTGGACTGCGCCGGCGATACAAGCTGTCTCCAGCAATCCTTAGCGCTCGTCACCTTACTGCCTAATTGTGATAAACTGTTGGCCCCTTACTTATGTGATGTCTGGCAATTTACTCGACCGTAATTCGACAGATGGTATAAACCATCAAGGATGCCTGGACAACTAAACAAGCCAAGGGGAGATGACCCTTAGGTAGGCGATATAATTTATTGCCTCCTACCACTTCCTCCCCCTCCCGCATCCCAAGAAAAACCTTTAAGAGACACTTTATTGTGGTAATAAGGATATTACGGTTTATTAAGTTCAATTTTTATGATTACTTCTCCGTTTTCGATGGATAAAAACGGATAAGGAGAATTTTTTTTTGTTCAAACAATAGGGTGCGTCCTAGTATACATAAGAATAAGCGGATAGCTTTTTTTCGATCATCTTTCAGGAAGAAGCTTGGATCCTTAATTCTCAACTTCAGGATCTTTTTCGATCATCTTTCAGGAAAAGCTTGGATCCTTAATTCTCAATTTCAGGATCCTTACCAAAGTCTCCCACAATAAAAAGAAACTATGTTTTTACCCAAATATTTAAAATAGTGTGCTTATTATTTCAACCATCGAATAATATCCATAGAAAATTTGGAAACTTTGCAATAGAACGATACGAAAACGTTGGAACTGAGTGATCTATGAGGCCATAAACGTGGAGAGACGATGAGAACTATAGCTCTGATCCTAATGAGCTAAGAGAAATATCGAATGCCTTAATTCTTCTATGGGAATGCTCGATTAACATACGAATGAATAAACATATGATGAGCGAATCCAGAAAAATAATCTATTCTGCTAATGGGATAAATAAAACAGGTACATATACGTTTCTGGAAGGAACCCTGGAAAACCAAGTATTTTCTGGATTCAATCGCTAACAAAGAGGAGAAAAGAACACGAAATTATCGGCACCCGTTGCAATGAGAAATCAATCAATCAGCTGTTAGGTCGCTTCCAGCTGTTTGATATGGGTTGAACTGAAATAAAACATTACGCTCTAGCTGCAATAAATCACCATTCGGCTAATATTTAGTAGCATAAAATCACCAAAATGAAAAATGAAATTAATAAACATAATAGCGAATTGTGAAGTTCGAATAAATCCCTCAAATAAAGATAGCGGATTCTATTCATAGCTTCTCGAAATAAAGATAATATGCAGGCTATGGCATAATCTGAATATCTCAAAATAAAGGATGGAAAAAGAGTTCATGGAAAATTGCTTAGTAAAATCTTTGATCTGATTTGCAATTTCTTCTATTGCCCGCGTATTTTACGCTTACTCACTTGCTGCCGATGGTCTTTCATTTCTGGATGGCTTGTCTGCCGATGGTCTTTCATTTCTGGATGGCTTGTTTATCCATATTTCTGCTTATTTCCATTTAAAGCATATTTCAACACCTCATAATCCTTAAATATTCTATATTATAGTAAATATGCCTAAATTGAGTTATACTCGTGGATTAATTTTTGTTCAGCTATTCGACGATACATAAATCACAAAAATTGTTTCCGGCGGTAAAAAATATTTGTCGCTGATCTTTTGCGAGCTTAGAATATGAATCAAACACTCCTTAGGCAAATAGGCCTTAGGAGCAATGTATATTGATATAGGGGACTTGAGTCGGGAACACAAATCTGAGAAAACTTAGTAGCAGTTGAGCTTAAGAGATGGATTATGGGCTGTTCAATCCTCTTTAACATCTGCTAACGGGAATATTCCGCAGTAGAATATTCATATCTATAGAAATACTCCGATAAGCGCATAATTACCTAAGAGAGATGCGAATTTCTATGGCGCAAGTGTCCGTAGCGAGAATATCCCTTCCACATATGATCAAACTATGTGAACGTTGATGTCGCAGAGCAAATACAAACGTTAAGTAAACGAATAAACGAGTATGTTGCTAAATGAGTGGACGCTTACTGTCAAATAGATTAATAAATGAAAGCAGAAATGATAATTTGGATTAATGTGAAAATGAAGGTGCGAGAAACAATATCATTTCGTTGGATTGCATTTCACAGAAGAAGTAATCCTATGTTTCGCTATTAAAACAACACTCGCATACCTTTAGTACTATTAATCTTTCCCATTTTTCCAAAACTATCCTGGAAATATGGGAGATCCGAAAATCCACTGAAGTTGGATTCTCCGAAAATCCACTGAAGTTCTTCTTCACTTATAAAAATTACTCATTGATCAAGAGTATAATCTTATGACATTTTTATTAACTTTCATTGGGATGGAATTATTTCTATTCGTAATCGTTTACATTTATGTATCCGTTTATGGATCAGCTTAGTCGGGATTATTTCCACTGAGAAATTTCTTGCAAAGTTCCTGTCATATTGTGGCTACAATCGTTCCGGAAAATATCCAAAATTGGTTTATCATAGCAAAAATTTATGGATATTTAACGGTGCTAAAAGCTTCTCATGCATATTTTTCTCAGGATGTTCATTTTTATGGATAAGGTCATTAGAAACTGAAAATTTCATGAAAGACTTATGTCGTTTGTTGTGATCAATTGAACGTCAGACGTCTATCTTATTCTCTAAGAATGTATGAAGATAATTTTCAGAGACTTTTCCAGTGATATGATATGAACTGACATGATATGAAGCCAAGCTTTGATCATCAAAACGAAATATAAAGAGCTCATGATTTTCGTTTAGTATCAATTACCTTTATTGATATGAATTTCCATATTCATTTTTTCAACGATGGTATAGAAGAATTTCATTGATATCCTCTTGAACTATGTTTTATTCTTAGCAGGAAACTGCTCCAGATTTGGTCTGTAAGCGTTTTTTTTTTTCTATTAGAAGAATTAGGCCTATCTAAGAGAGGATTGTATTTACTAGGTGGACTGTTGAGTTGTCCACATCGTATGGGCCATACTCGACCTATAATATATTTCTTAATGACTTATTTGAGTGTTCTGAAAGAGGATCTTTAGCTGATATGAAGCATTAATAATAATATAGAAATTTCAAAATGAGACATTCAAACTTTCTACAAATTCTTCATATTATATATGTTTTTTGCCATTATTGTTGTATAATTCATATTTATATTGGAAAAATCATAGAAATTACTTACTATGTGAAAATGGTAGCGTAAGTGTATTTTGTGATCCGGCAATCGATTTATTTCTATTGATCGATGATGCCGACATCTGAAAATTAGTTGGTGGCATTTATTTCTGTTAATTCGACCCATTTTTTTCAGTATAATTTTACTTTTATTCATAATAAATCTATAAGTTCATATAATAATGCTAATTTTTCATAGCAATATAATTAGTTAATCAAAAAGGCCTTAATGTAGCATCTTTTCATGTCACAGTTGTCGGTGCTCAAACGATAACATACAGAGACTTGGTGTTTCCACATTATACGAGTAACATGCCGCAGTTAGCAAGAATTTTTCGAAGTTAGAGTAATGCGTATCCTGGATTTGTTACTGTGCACCTACATTTTAATCCAATTAATGAATTAATTATATCTCTGTGGGCATAATGTCTATGCATTCTACTTGCAAAGTCTATCAACCTGAGGGAAAACTAACAACAGTTTTTCTTCAAGAAATAAATTCGAGAAATTTTCGGAACTTATCGCAAAAATATTTGAGAAAATCTTAATCGCTAAGAAATAAATCGATCAAATCGAACTTTTCATATAAATGCTCGAAATTTGAGTATAATACATTCGAGTTCTTCATTGACAATAATCCCTCATTGATTAGCGGCAATTTACGGAAATAACAACGTCGCTTTTGTTAGTGTAATATCGTATAGAAGAAACAATAATGAAGTATATATTATGATGAAAAAAAGATAAATAATAAGCGGTGAAGAAACTTTGCGCGATTGAAAACAAGAAAAAGTGATTTTATGGCAATTTTTGCCCTTTTTTGAGATCTGCTTCATAGTAAGTTCCTCCCTTGCATAGGAAATATCATAGCGAAGTTGTGATGAGGACACCCACTATGCTCATAAAGGTGAGGTGAATTTTGGTGAGCGACACTTTCGCATTTGCAAGTCACATTTTCGAATCCATATCATTTAATCTCTGATTTACATATGAGATTTACTCTTTGAGACTATTTTAATATGTCGGGCTTGATCTATTCGCTCATTGTGTAGAATATCGGAGCACCATTTTGCTCAAAAATTAAAATCTTTCGAAAATTTGGGCATTAAAGATACGTGACATTAAATGATATACGTATATCTTCCGCTCAATTAATAATACAATTGCCGAGAATTTCTTAACGATCATACAGTCGGCCGGAATAGAATAATGAGATGGTTGAACCTCCTTCCCTCCTTCCCCCACTTGGAAAAACCTATAAGATGGAAATATGATAGGAAATTTCGGTAATGAAAACTTTATTTGAAATCATATCACATAAATAAATTCTATAGAAATAATATCAATAGTATTCTGGTTTTCCTTAGGTTTAAGTAAATCCTCTTTTCGTGAAAAATTTTTCCGTTCATTTTTCTCTTTCTCGATTACAATTAACTCAAATATTTCAAAGAAAAACTTCAGCTTCGAATAATTTAAATCTTACGTGGAATTTCTCATATGTGATCGGCTCGATACGCCTTGAAGCGGCAGAATTGCGAACTGCAAATAGTGAAATATTTGATAATTTAGAAGGAATAGTGTCCTTCAAATGGCAATATATATTGTCCAATCGTTTGATTGCCGCTCTCTAACCGTCAAACATCACGGAATCGTTGAGCAGCGAAAATTTTTGTACGTCATCGGGTTATTCAAACTATTCTCTATGAATAGAATCAGGCAGAGTATCAAAATATAGAACAGGTTTCTCTTTAGCAAGCGCATAGGTGCTCGAGTGTGGAATAAACTGGGCAACCCATGATTCCATTAAAATAACAGTAGTCTTGCTGAGATTGTAATTTACAGGTATAAACAAAAGAAAAACTCAAAATTTTCTGAAGTATTCGGCAATTCGTAATGCTTGACTATTAGAGATCGGCGTTTAAGCGATCCAACAATAAATGTTACTACTCGAGATCAGATTATCATAACTTTCATTAAATAATTGTCAATACAATTAGGAAATATGAAGATAGTTTTCTATTTCGCTATCAGTTTACTTATTTCCTACGTAAATGATTTTTGTGGATATTTCCTGATTTCCAGACGCTGTATAATGGAGAAGTTGATTATGCCCTATCGCCATAGAAATTTCGATATACTCTCGTTTTCGATTCAAGTTCCAATTTCATTGATCGTTTTGAAACGTCGTTGATGAGAATCGACGAGAATGAACGATTTTTTCTTCGCGATTTGATGAACGTCTTCAAATTTTGAGAGCACTAAACGAAGCACTAAATCTATGATGTCGTTGAATCGGCTCTTTAAACTCTTTGTAGTCGTTGTTATATTGTTTCTTCACATAACTTCGCTATTTATTCAGCAAAATTTTAGAATTATGTTTCCTTCTTCCAAGATTATACACTATGGATTAATAAGGATAATGTAATGAATTATGCAAAAATTTTCCGAAGTTTAAACAAATCCGATGAATGATCTATTCTTACGCATAGTAAACACGCTTGATAACATATTTGTGGGCATTAATAGGCCAGCCTCTTTGAACCATACATAGTGAGCAATAAAACCAAATTTTCATGAATTTTTACGAGACTTTTCTCAAATTATCAGCTACTAAGTTAGCAAATTAATATAGTATGAAAGTAAACAGTAAGGTTTAGGGGTTAGATCTTCTGGAAGTTCAACAAGTGGATATTCTATTCGTCGAACGCTATGTTTTAATCCATAATTTTTTTCTGAATAAATTAAAGGGGAACTCTTTCCGTTGAAATCGTCTTAATAGAGATGTTTGTGAAGCGAAGAAAAACTATTCACAGGGAGACTCAATAGATCGAATTTTCTCAGATATTTGCAAAATATGCATCAAAACCAATTGGAATACTTTGTTTCAGAAAATAAATAAACGTACAAAATGGGATATTTATTCATCCATATTTTGGAGAATATTAAGAATGCGGTTTAGAATTTTTCTGCGTAATGATTCAGCGTAATTCGAGCTGATAGAATTACTTTACATAATAACTTCTGTGTTATTACTTTGTACAGTTATGAAGTTAACTTTGCAATTTGGCAACTTTTTGATGAAGAAACAATTTTCCCCACATAATCTTTTGCTTCATATTGATGTAACCTTAAATATGTAAGCTTTCTGGTGGTATTCCTCATTTTCATTGGGAGCATTTTTCCTTTTCATTTCTATAAAAAGAAAGTGGAAATATTCTATTATATTAATTTGGATTTGGTTTAATGGTGTTATGAGCATTGGGAAATTATCCCTCCATCGAAACCATTTTTCTGACTTTCCACACAATATCAGCATCGTCACAATGCCGAATCTCCAAAAAATCATAGCAGTATAGCGCAGTAACTGCAGTTATTACTAGTATAACAATGAATGCACAATTGTAAGGTGTTTAGTCATATAAGTACAAATATCTATATAGTAAGTTACTAAAAGTTCAGTTTACGAACATGAACGAGATCCCCAGGATCGGCTAAGGTGTACTAAAAAAATGTACAGCAAATGACCCGATTGGAGTCTCAAAATTTGGATTCTTTGTTTATTTGGAGTACTCGATGACGATTAATATGAAACAACACACAACCTGCACATGGAAATATTTCAATAAACAAACGGTCGAAAACAAGTCTAAAACGTGGAACGCTGTCAATAACGATGTAATATTTGATCAATATTTTCTAATACATCCAGTGGAAAAAGGACACGCTTAGGGGTCATTTTGTGTTTTAAAGATAGATCACCATCAAAACGCCTAATCAAGCATCAAGTAGAGATTACAGCGATAGGAACAGAAGCTGCATTTCGTTCTTAGCTAATAGTTAAAAATATGCATGTCGTAACAATCGTCCACTTTCAAAACATAGAACGACCTTATGTTTCCAGATCGGTAGCAAAAGACGCATGATAATGTAAAGGCAACTTCTCTTGTAAAAATTTTGTTGGAAATTTTCAAGCGATCATTAAATAAAGGCCCTTCTTCACATATAGCTGCTCCTCAACAAGCAAAATGATGGTTATCAATTGCGTCGACGATAGAAACTCTGATAAAGTCAAAGTGGCCATGAAACTAATAAAGTGCAGTATTATGGACCATAGTTTTATATGCTTATTTTCTCACTTACTTGCTCCAAGACACATAATAATGTTTGACGTCGAAATTTTGTTAAAGCTTGCTGATGAAGTGCACATTATCGCACGTAAATGACTGGGAAAATGAAGCAGAACACTGAATTGAGCAAAAATCTATGTAACTGAGGAAAAGGTGGTGGAAAAATTCATGAGGGTGGAATTGAAAGGAACAGCTATAAACAGAACGGACTCCGAAAATGCGTTGAAATATCCGAAAAATCAGTCATCTACATCTTCTATGAAAAAGGAGGACAGATTGCTCAGGACTTAAAATCACATAAAACTGGCACAGTTATAATAAACAATCTTAAAATAAACCTTAAATAATAATAAAGAAAACAATCATCTGCCAAATTTGACAATATAGAACGGTTCCTTTAGCTCAGTTACGTTCGTAGAATGTAGCATGTCTATGTAAGGTGGACCGTAGATTCCTACGCTAAAAGAAGAACTGCTAATTACCATGAAATACATTTGCTGAATTGAGAACACGTGCTCGTTACGTGCAATGTTTGTGTTGTATTTTGAGTAAAGGCACTCACTCACTGTTAGCCTAAAAGCTCTCCTGTGAAAATAAATCAAGTTTCAAATAAATCCATAAAGCCGCAAATAATTGTTTTGATGGAGATGTGTGTCTGGATCGAAAATATCCATGTTTTGTGAATGAAATGCGCTCCAACTTTGAAACCAAATCATTCTGCATTGTCATGCTTTATGGTTTAGCGAAATTCGCGCTGATTTACTGAAATCGTTTGTTTGATTTAGGGGAAATTTTAGTACTTATTGAGAATACATATAAGAATTTGGGAATATACCTCAATTGTTCGATAACCTTTTCAAGTATTAGAAGAGGATGAATAATAAACTTGTAATGAGCAATTGAACGGAAATCGGTTAACTGAAAACGTGAATCGATCCTCGAAGACTATAGACACTTCTGTAATTTCGTTCATTCGTTCAGCCCGTTCTCTTAATTGTCAGACAATTGTGTTCAGCCGGAAACAGTCTCTTATTTCAGTTACTTGCTCATTGATTGAAACACTAACCTATGGAATATCGCTCACTCATGCATCAAATAGTTGAAATATTCACTTTTATGCGAACTTTCGTTTGTTGCTTATCTTACAGTTTGAGAGACTGCATGATTTCTCGGCAGATGCAAATTTAAAACATATTTAATTAAATGTAATTTCTTTTTAGTTGAGTTGAGAACTCATTTAAAATCGTTGTTTGAAGGGTAGTACGCAGAAGGGTTCGATAACCTTGTTCGATTATTATCAGTTGGTAGAAGGGTTCGCCATCATTATAAGTAAGGGTTCATGATTCCAAATTTAAGCAGATTTAGGAACACCATTCGCATCTAGCAACTGCTATTTTACATTGAAGTTGCTTCGAAGGCAAAATGATGACCAGACGACAGATGTGGAAGGGGAAAAAATCCAGAAGAGAGGGATGATGGGAGAAAGGACTCAAAGAAAGCAGTAATGATTTCTTTGTCACTTATGATGAAGGGTTTAAAAAGAAGGTTCTTGCATTTTGTTTCACTCTTCTAGCAATAAACTGTGATACAACGATAACCAATTGAAAGCTTATCGCAGGTGTAATTTCACACAATCTATCGTGCCGGAATCATTTGCAGTAAACTGGATTAGGCACCATTAATATCAAGAGGTGAACAGAAATCGATTTATTCCCAAACGAAGACCATAGCTTACTAACTATTTGAGTAAATATATATATATGTACAAATAAAATACAAATGACATATTCTATATAATTTGTGATACAAGTTAATAGGTAAAAAATAAGCACTAACTCGAAAAAAGTGAATAAGAGGTAGTGTGGTTGCGACTTGCATGGTTGGCGTATGGCAGTTTGTGCGGCATTGTGCGCAACACTTTCGACACACTCGATTCTATTCAACGCACTATTAAAGAGGCACAATTGAGCTTAATCGTATATCCACCATAATCACAGTAGTTATTATTTGATCCGTTAGCACTAATATGTAACGGGCAAACGCTCAACTCGTGGAAAAAATCCAACAATAAGTTATTATCGGTCTAACTAAATTCGTCGCCATAATAAGATTTCCCTTATCGCCAATAATAACCGAATTTTTAAAAAATGCCTTCATGATTTGCTGTGTATAATTTACATAACCATAAAATCGTGAAATATGAGTGCATTGTGGAAATTATAATCGTGAACTCTTTAGTGGCCTCGTTGGTAGCAATTTTTTCCCACGGATTCCCATCCTTAACTGCTCAAATAATAGAGTATATTAAGCAAAATCCAAATCATCAGAATCAGAAAATATAGGTTTTCTCACAAAAAAGGTAATAGTTTCAACGAGTTGAAGTGAATTGCGGAATAACATTTTGCACTAATATCATCAAATTTTCAAGAACAAAGCTGCAAAGACCAACGTATGAATGAAAAAAAATGGTACTCTCCATATTCTATGAAATTCATTAAGGGAAAAATGAGTTGATGACGGTATGATGAGTAAATTCACTTCAAGAAAGTGCATCGATCTTCCTTCTCCATAATATCTTATACTATGGAACTTGAACTAAATATACTCTATTGTTGGATTTTCCATTACCAAGAAGAGAAACGTGTAAATAGATATTTCTGAGAAATAGTAAAATCGTTGTTTTGTTAGGTTCTCGAAGGTGATAGAAATGTCCGTTTCGTTAAATGTAGGCAAATCGTAATAGAAAACAAAATTATGAAGGAATCCATTGGGAAATATGGCGATGAAGTGAACATTGAAAGTGAGCTCAAGAATTCATGCGATCTATTGAATAAGTGTATGCACGCTCAGATTCGTTGCATTTAACAACGAGCATCAACACCGTCGACCGAATTTTGAAGCATTTTCATGACTCTTTTGAATTCGAATAAAAAAATTACATTCTTGCATAGACAAGACAAACCAAAATGATGCGAGCTAACTTTTCTGGATTACTGTTGTGCACGGATTGTCAGGCTTCATCTGTTCCAGCATAACTTGGAAACAGAATGAGGTAGGCTGATGAGTAAACGTTTCGTTCACAGTGAAGTCTATAGTGAGCATTCATAAGCATAAATTTCTCTACCTATTTAGATGCTGCGGGAGAGGGTGGAGGGAGCTGACAGGGGGAACTTGTTCTATCGTTCGAGGTGGACCAACATACACTCAGTTTTGTTATGAATGTTCAGCGAAAAAGAACCGGACAGATGATTAGTCCATATAGATGTAATGCAATTTTTAATTGTACAAAATCCTCTTCCTATTATCTTATGAAATGCTCATTTTGAAAACACTAAATAGAAATAGGAACATATCAAGGGAAAATTTAATTCTACATTAATCTGCATCAAATAGATGCTTTTGTACACCAGTTGTAAATTCTACACAATTAGTGTTTCACACATCTCATACACCAATTAAATATACCGAAATTTAGGTAAAATGAGTTTATGAATCCACCTTACAAAGTTATTAATTCACCACAAGATTCACGAGAATCGAATTTTTTCTCAAATTCCACATTAACTGTCTTCCTAATTCATAGACAAAATCGCGCTTTAACGAAAGGTTCCTGGAATGAACATATTTTTAAAAGAGAATCAGTGAAGGGGATCACAGAACGAGGCGATGACCAATGGGAATAGCTTGCACGATTTTAACGGCTTATAAATGTTCAGCAATTTTTAGGTACTCCTTATTGAGAAACTGACCGGTAGCAGCAATTTTCAGGCAATGAATTCTTTCAAAATCTCTACCCCGATCCTGGTCTATGATCAAAGTTATGATTATTTTCTTACATTAATCACTCATGAAAAGATCTTCAGTCATGACGAAATTGAACTTTGATTATCGAGCACCGCTGTGGTATGTCAAATTCAATGCCCTACTAAATTCCATCGCTGTGAGTGATACTGAAACTATCAAAAAGACAGACATACCGACATATACACATATACACGAGACCAACTAGGTGTAGCCATAGTGTCGCACCGCAAAAACACCGAAAAAGTAGATTCGATTGCAATTTCCGCAAGCATGTTTAAGAGTTCATTTGTTTTCGTTCAATCAATGACATTGTTTAATCCATGAAAGTAATTGCAAAATGATTGTGATACATGAGGCAGCCGATTTCCAATTTTGAATTATGGACTAATATTGGGAGGAAACCTTCAGTTGACTGCATAGAATGGGAAGTTCATTAGAAGGTTGAGTGTCTGGAGGTACTGAAAGGGATGACGTACTGAAAGTGAAATCGAAAATATTGTAAAGTGCTAAATGAAATATGCATCTAGGCGTCATTATGCCCTCTTAGCCTAACAGTTACTCTTTGCGGCTATTCGCAATTGCAGTTGTTGTGTAAATCGATCGGTGTTGCAAACTAAAGATTATTCTCGGAATGCAATTCGGTGATCGAAAACCTTCGAAGCGGGGAATACTGCTCAATTTTTATTTATACTTTCAACGATTGTTCAATTGTGGCTTGAAATTCCTCCGCTTATATGACACTATTGTTTTGCAATGTGAAACATCTCTAAATGTGCGTTTTGTTCGTAATCCTAACATGGAAATGATTGTTGTTCAGCATAGAAAGATGCCGCGAGAATAAGTCCGATAAATTCAGAGACGCGAAGAGGCGACAACGAACAAACATAGAAGGGATCGAAAAAGAGAGCAAAACTCATTGTTAATTGACTGATATGATTAAAAGTCAAAGATATTCAAAGATGTTATGAGATGATTTGATTAATGCAGAAGAAAGAACTAAACAATTAATTGTTTGAAAGGAAATAAGTGCAATAGAAAATTTGGTTAAGAAAATGACTATATTGAATTTACTATTGTTTATTATAATTAATTAATTAATTAATACAATTAATTAATTAATTAATTAATATTATATAAAATGAAATACATTAAAGAGAGATTTAATGAAAAGATTTGATCATTTGAAGTGTATTCCCTTAAGTAAAATAGAGATACGAAATGGAGAGTAAAATAGAGATGCAAAGGTGTTGTGTAATGCTTCGCCATAAATAATAGAATCCGATACGATGTTCGCTTTTGACGAATTTCCAACGATGTCAATCAACTGATGCCAATACAAACAGTTCCTTTTTTGCACATTCAAAGAAAACAAAAGGAAAAATTCCTTTATATTTTCTTTTACAAATGCGATTTCATATCTATTCATATCGCGTTTATGTGTACTGCTAAGCGTTTTAGTTCAACAACCTCGAAACGTCGTCTATCATAGATGTTAGTTTGCAATATTGGATGAGTTGAAAGTTCACCTATTGTCTAAGCATACAAGTTGTCTAAGAATTTGCGCTTTTTATGCAAAACTTTGAAATCTACTTGCATGAAATGAAGAGAACGAAGGCATCATTATTATAATTAATTGCACTATCGTCGATATTTGCTATCATATCAGTTCGGATCACGTTGAAATTTATGCTCTACATAGTGTTAATAATTTAGAAATTATTAATGGTATGAAAGCTTTCATAGAAAATTGAAGGATGTAATTTTTCCTTTTGAAATGGGTGAAAAAGAAAAAGCACTAATTTGTTGCTATCTTAATCCAAAACGAACAATGAAGATCTCGATTTCAAATGCTGATTAGTCAATATATTTTATCAATGAGGCATTCCGCAGAAATGACTCAATGGCAACATTGCTTAGCCGCTGGATTTTTGTAAGACTGAGGCAATATTGCCATTTAGCGAACTTAAACTCTAATATTATAAACAATGTGACTACTTCACGTAAATGAGGTAGTGCTACATCGCTTTATGTACCACTTAAAAGCAGCGAAAATAATTTTGCTGATGGTTTTTTGAATAAAAGTTGAACGAAGATTTTTGTAAATTCCACGGAAGAAAAGAGCTGCCGTTGATATAAGTGCGCTGAACTCGAGTAGAAGTTATTCTCGAATAGGCGGTCGACGGGCGCTTTTCTGAGCGTTATATATCGGCGCATTATTCACAAGAAAAACTATGCCGCTTGATTTAACGTATTCATGACGATATTTCCTTTGTTGGCGATGCTAAGTTGTGAATAGTCGGTTTTTTTTTTCTGTATGGGAAACCCAACTGTCACCATCGATCTCGTAATAATGATAACTGACCTATTACTCCTATAACTTTGCACAAGAGCACAAATGAAGCTCTCAGATTACCGAGAAAGCGCATCAATCACTGCTGCTTTTACGTTACGTTCATCATACCTACCGACGTCATGTATTGCGAAGGGTTAATAAAATATGCGTAATAAAGCATTTATACTTTAATTTTTATATTCATCTGCGTGATCTTTCAAAAAAAGGTTCCTAACTGATCGTTGCAACATTTTGGAAAATTCAAGCGTATCTTAATTCAGAACTCTTCCCGAACTGGAGAGTTCAAGTGGAGAATCGATCGGAGCCGGGCCAAGCTGTGATATATATCGAGGCTAAATAAATCGCATAGGTTTTTAGCCTGGTGATTTCAAATTAAAACTACCGCAAATATAGCTATAGAAAAAGTTCGCGGTAATGACAAAGCAGTGCAAAAAATTTTAGTGGTTGCAAAAATTTTTCGCATCATCATGAAGTGAGGACACATTCAGTTCGCGTATTTCACCTGCAACAGTTAGTAAATTCGAAACAAAAATGGAAGCAGCCGTGCGTGAGGACGGAGATAGGAAGGGTGAGTATGACCCTTTGACGAAAAATCAATGAGAAATCAGTGAAGGTCAGTTTTCCATTGTTAACGTGTTCCTGTATCTCAAATTTACTAACTGCCTTGCGAACGCAATACGTCAAAACGACCTCAGTCCATGTCAGGTCGAGCTGAAAGTAATTTATAGAAAAGATGAGGCTAACAGAATCATAGCAGTCATAAATCAAGGATTTCTGAAAACAGTTTTTCAACACATATGGATTCAAGTATTGCTGCTTTCGTCGAAATAAGAAATGTTAAATATGTCCCTCAAGATAAAACTATTGCAACTGAAATGGATAGACGTCAACAAATACTTTTGATTCTTTTTTCACATATTTTCTCTAATTTCTGTACGCTTTGGATCCGAAATACGTTGAATATTAATGGATATTTTTCATTAGTGAAAGAAAGAAGAGAAGAAAGTCAAAATAACGTTTGCAAAGTGTGATGACCACTTATCAATAGGTCGTTGAGTCTGTCTTTGCTTTGCTCACAAAATATTCGATCACATAATTGCACATAGAACACCTAAAGGTTAATTGTTTCAAAGATCTTTCATAAAGAATGGAATTGAAAGGGTAATTTAATTGAGGTTGGACGATGTATTTCGTTAAAATCGTTGGCCTAAACATAGAAAATTCTGATTAGTAAAGGTTTTCGAGTTATACGAAAAGGGGCTTAATTTATGGGATTTAATCGGACTTAAGCGGACTTAAAAGAGACTTAATTTACGGGAAAGGGACTTAATCACTGAAATCATTCAATCAGCAGTAAAATTATACTCACTCTAAAAGAGAGCTTAGAAAATAATATTGAAAATGAATTACAGCAAAAAACTATTTAAGTTAAATTGCAAAGCGAATTTGCAGATAAGTAAAATGGCAAGAAATTAAATGCACAGTGGAAATGCTGCAGAAAAAATTTTATCTTTATACTAGTTTAATGAATTAATTTTTCGAATTTCGCACTATCTATCGCACCATTAATGGAAATATCTTGTGAATTCGTCCCCTTATGCATATACTTTTTCTATAGTGTTCTATCGCCATGCAGTGATGAATTATTTCGATCAAATGCGTCGGAGATTGTGGTCGCGATTAGACTGAGATAGAATATTCGTTCTCCTTATCTCATCGATAATAATTTCTATTTCGATATTAATCCGTTATTGCTTTTCTCCATTCGGAAAAAGGCATAATGTGTAATTTAGCAGAGCAATCGATTTTTCTATAAAAAACAATCAAGTCTATTTTTGGAACATAAATACAGCATTGCCGTCATAATAGCTTAATAATTTCCGATTCAGAAAACATTAAATCCAATTTTGGAATAAGCGCGAAATTTCGCTGCGATCCGAGTCGATCCCAATGGACATTCAAAGGTTATTTCTTTCCAGTTTCGTCGTTATAAGGGAATCAAGCCATCATTAAGATTGCTCAGTGGGCATACATGTCGAAAAACATATTTCTAAGTGAAATCGTGCAAGGCGGATTTAATAATGGAAAGAACCTGAGAGTGGTAAAGATGGAGAAAGTATTTATCAGGATGAGTTCCAAAAGGGACGAAAGAGTTATCCAGTGCAATCATGTCGGGAGCATGGCCTCGATCTGTATAGAGTGCATAATCACATAGAAGGACAGACAGGCAAATTGAAAATCAGTCCTCCACTTTTGCATCTTTTCTATATTTAGTGTTAAGATTTAAAAAGGAGCAAGCAGACAAATAAACAATATCCTTTTGCACAAACAATATATTCGGCTGCTTGGTCTCCGTTTAGCGTGAGCGATTTCTTTATTCACAACTGAGTGGAGATAAGAAGGCATCGGAATTTATGGAATATCTTCGTACATAGGAAATTAAATTATTGCACTACAAAGGAACACTATGGTCAGAATTATAGTGACTCAACCGTTGTCAGCCCATTCACATCCAAAAAATCTCAACATCGAACGACGCTTATTAGTCGCACCAGCATTTATGAGCCTAGCAGAGCGTGTGGATCTAGAATATCTTTCAGTTGGTTCTTCGTTTTACAACCACAAAGTACTATCAAGTTAGATCGACACATTTGGGCTAAAATCTCTGTTGGTTGTGTATTCCTGTAAGAGCGACATATTCGGCATCTCAACGCCTCCAAAGGCCGAACTTTCACAGTTTGTTGGTAATTTCAGTACTTCTGAACTTAGACCGATAATTGTAAGGACGTGTGCGATTCGTTTGTTCAAGTAATAGCAACATGAAGAATCGGATGCTTTAAAGAGTGGGATGGAGTTGTAATTTTAGTTTAATGACGACTCTCACCTCCCTCCTCTCGCCTACAACGTACGACAACTGGAGCCCAGATGACTCAGAGATCGAAAATGAGGTGTGAGGATTCTAGTTCAACATCTCCGCTTTAAAATGACAGCAAATACCAACTGTCAGGTTGAACCCATGGATGGCCACCTAGTCTGGTTAACTGATCTAGGACCCTCATCTACAAGGATTTAGGTCATAGTCTGTTTGAAGGTGTTCTCGATGCTATAACTGCTCGTAATTCGCACTTCATCGTGCACTCATCAAGCCAGTCACCTAAAACCTGTTCTTTGGTGGTTTCTGCGGAACGCAGAACGAGGCTACGTTTTTAAGAGTCGTGGCCGATTAAAATATCATATTTTACATGCCTCCATAAAAAAATGGGCACTTGCAGCAAGCAGGTGGATTGTTTCGATAGACTTCGGAACGAGTCTCACTTTAGTTGTAACAGAATGGAAATGTCGGCTTGCAAACGAATTTGTTTAAAAAATGCTGCTAGCGGCCATCGATCAAATAGTGTTTTGTAAAACATTCATTTTAGCTGCAGAAGATCGAATTATGGTCAAAATGCTTTCATCAATCAATGACTTCCTCGAGTTACTTGTATCAGCGATACTTTGGACTCTCATTCCATTGATGCAATTTCACTGCATACTTAGCAACAGCAACCTGTTATAAAAAACGAACCGCTAATGCAGTTAAAAAATGAAGAAATTCAGAGGAGCAGTCAAGTGAGAAATTACTAGGCTAACGGTTGAGGGCGAGGTAAGCGCATTCCACTCAAAATTAAGCGAAACCTTGGAAAGAAAAAGTCACAGAAGAGTATGGAATAGAAAAGTCATATGTTGCTTAGTTTGCAATGAATGGTACCAGACGGCATTTAATATATTTCTTTGCCCTTTTCAAACCCATTACCTGCATTACAACCATATGGTCATCAGTTCTGACCATCTGAAACTTACCTTCCCATTTTACAGCAAACTGTGGCCACAAATGTGTTGAAGCCTACGGCGAAACTTAAATCCCCAGACTGCGTAAAGCGGACGGACTCAGCTGTCGCTGTTGTTCATTTCCGGTTTATGTAAACCATATGATCCTGAGGTCGGCTTCGAAATGATAATCATTTTTATTTCAGTATTGGCATGCAAGTGGCAGTTTAAAGACTTCAGCGTCCGGTACTCTTATTCGCCTTTCATATGCGAACAAGAGGTGGTTCAGTTGGATGAATAAATGCTGTACAGGTGAAGATGACTACACTTGCGAAACGTTACTTCCTAATTGCAATAAAGCATCTAAAGAAGTCGATAAAATCGTCTTAGTGGGAGTTCGATGTCAACGTTGTTTCTCTTCTTTCTTATTAGCAGCGATTTTTGTACTAAAACACTTAGAAATAATATTTAAAAAAGTTGTAAAATAGCGAAAATTAACCTCTTTTATCAGAGAATATGATCCAATGATGATCTGAATTATGAGCGATCTCTTTGTGTTGATCTCATTTTTTAGCCGAAGTCATCGATGCCGAACTTCCTAGAAAGTTCAAACGGCAAAAATTAAACCACTTAACATTTGCAAATGGATAAGTGATAATTCTTAGCGGAATTTTTCACTCTTTCTCATTAATAGTCGTTACAAGCATCCTAGAAGCAAACCTTTTAAATAAACGAAACGCATTTCTAAACTCACTTTAGTGAATGACTTTCACCTTATGGCATTAGCGGCAACAAAAATCATTGCGGAAGATAACTGCACGTTCCACATAAAGCAGTCAGTAGTCGTTCAAAAACGACCGTTACGAAAGCATCTGTCAATTTTTTTATTGCGCGATTCATATAGCCGTTAATAACATCTAAGTCCGGTTTTAAACATTGCTACCGCATTGTGAGACGCCACACTAGATAATGGCCAAAATTATCAGCTTATGTGAATCTTCGAATATGTCGTTCAACCTGTAAACATATGTCGATCAAATATGTCGACCTGTAAACACTTCTATAGAATAATTCAATATGCGAAGCTGAGAAATCGATTCTCTTGGATTATGCCAATATTAGCATATTGTAACAACGTTATTATGATCGTTGCTTAAATATGACTGCTTCCCAAATAGAGCATCAGCATAACTTCTTTTCTCGGTTGAATAGAAACTGTTATACTTGCATTTCCCATCAATGCATTACGCTCTCACAAGCAAAGTTTGCTCATTGCTATCGCGCAGTGCCGATCGGCGGTGACAGAGACAATCAACCTCAGTTCCAATGGCAGAGAGTGGTTCCAAAATTTAGGAGTCAGAAAAAATAAAGGGGCTGCAAAACACAGTGGAACTGAACAGTGCAGACACTTTAAGATTGCTAGAAGAGTTCGAGTTCATGGTGGCTGGATGTAACGAGTTCAGCCTGCAGTAAACAATGGTTTATCGTACAGTAGTTTCTGCCTACATTCAAATACGAGTTCTGCCGTGCGCTTCTCACTTGCGTAACTGTCAGGCTATGCTCAAAATTCTTCAAAGGAAACGAACTTCGATATACACCATAGATAACAGTCAAGTTTATGCTCACAACTACAACTTCTTAACTTACTGAACAGTTATTGAAACGTCAACTTCCTGAAGCGTAGAGTTCAGTTCATATATATTCTGCAGAGACGATTAAGTTCGTGTCATCTAGCTGACATCGTTGTCAGTGCAATGCTTAGAGTGGTACATGCACGTATGAACCGGTTGTGTCCAGAAAGAACTCATTGACTGAAATAGCCTGAAACCTCATCCTGAGGTGTGTCTTCTGGATATGACACCCCTATTAGCACGTCTCGATTTATTATTACGCTAATATCCCCGAAGGTTGACTGCAAAGCTAAAATTGATGAGATAAATTTTATCGGAAAAGCGTTGACAACTTTCATAATCGAAAACGCTGAAGCAAAAAACGCTTCAATCCACATTATGACATGGAAAATGATAAGCACGTTAAAAGTCCTTATAATAAAGTATTATCTGGAAATGCCCCAGTTCTCGATTTATGCTTGTCATTTGGCATTTCAGTAGATGTAAATGGCCCTCTAATTGTTTGATTTCTTCAGAAATGGCAATCTTTTATTCGTGGATCGCTTCTAGACTAGGATAGTGAATGCGTGTACACTCGACAATGGAGGTTTTTATTCTCTCATCGATATTTTATCATTCCTATCATAGGCGCATTTCACGAAAACTTCAAATTTAGGAAAATCAGTCCCTAAAGTAGAAGGGAATCGGTCCCTAAAGTATGTTTAAAGAGCAGTGAAGGTATTTTTGAAGCATTTGCCGATTACGTTGATGATGCAAAATTATAATTTGCAAGATGAAAATCAAGTGGAAACAAGATTGGCTTTATTGCAAATCGTTTCGCTGTAAAATTGCTTTAGGCGTGGAATTAAAAAAAAGGGTGCGCATGAGCACTGATGATGCTTCTAATATACCGATAACGCTGAGGAATTCAGAATATGGATTTTTTCAGGAAACAAAAAGAAAACTTTTCCATGGTTTAAGTGACCTGGTGGGTAGAGTTTGCTGATGATCTAAATATTTCTTTGAATCGACAATATTCCGCACAATTGCATGAGCGATTGCTTTAATTTTCACAGTACGCGGATAGCATTCATCCGTAAATGTTGCAAAAAGTGGCACAACCATCGGAAATGGCAATAAAATTTGCACTAAACATAACGAGTTCATGAAAAGTACAGAGGACAGCGAATACCTCTGCAATACTGAAGCGTTTAAAACGTTTAAGAATCTAGCAAAATATGAGCAAGTAGTACTTAGAAAGTTCGAGATTAGTTTCACAGCTATGAAACTTGTATTTTGGAGATAGTGAGGATTTGCAGATTTCATCGTGGAAATTTGTGAAAACATATGGCGGTGAAGGAGAGTTCTAAGATAGTCAAATGCCTCCCTGACAGTCATCAAGTAAATCAATAAATAAATTTAATATGAAAAACGTAAACTACATGACATGGTTGAGTGACTGGGATGAGTTAACGATATATGTGGCAAGTGCGCAAGCGCGTTTTCAATGCACCAAGGCAGTTGTCATATGCTTATAGTCGTCCCTGTCTCTGGCAACTCCTTAGCCCTTAGAATAACGAATAGTTATTTAAAAGGTGGACCCGGTTGCTTGGCTTTTGATGATGGTATATTGAGTTACTTCTCTGCTAGCTCGTTAATTCTTCTGTGAACGAAGAGTTTACCTTAGTGTTAAGCACCTCTCAATTTTCTCTCATTTCTCACACGGGGGGGGGTCTATTTTACGGGAAATGGTGAGAAAAATCCACTAAATAAATGGCAAAATGCATTAAAGAGATGCAAAAGCCTTCATACAAAGGCGATTCATAAAGAATGAAAAATTTAGGATCTTTAGGAGTAAAAGAAGGAAATGCAAAGAGGAGGAAAAAATTTGTGCTAGGCTGAAAGTCATATGTAAGTTAGTGGCGATAGAAATTTACACATTAAGCTTCCACAGTTCTGTTTCCTTTCTAGTTTACCTTAGATTACCTGAAGGTATAATTTTATAGTAACAGTGAATGTTTTATGCGAAGCACTCGCATGATTCTTGTCGAAAAGTTCAGCTACTTTAATGTGGTGAAATTGAGTGGAGGAAAAATTCCCAAAAGAATTATTCAACAATCAAAGCTTAAGAGTTATATAAAAATGGGATTAAGTGATATTCGTTTGAATTTGGTTCGAATCGAGGATAGATCGGATCTGCGTTATTAAATTCTTTATTTCTTTCATTTCAACGATATGATCATTGAGTTGAAATATGACGGATAGATCTAAAGCTGAAGTTTCTTTAAAGGGAAGAATAAATGCAAACCGACCTCTTTCCTCAGTGTGAAGCATTTCTAACCTAATATTTAGAGTAAGCCGAAATGATTTCAACAAAAAGCACATAGGCGATAGGCATTAAGCATGGAACATTAACTTCTCCATTATAATCTACTTTGCAAAGCTACAATATTGGCGCTTATTTTAGTGTTTATCGTTGATTAACGCGTTTGTTGCTTTCCTTAATTTAATTATTCATTTAATTAGTTGATGAATGGATACTTCGTGTGTGTAACATCTTTCTAAATAAAAGTAAGCATCATTATTTACATAAGTGCTTCTTTGAATACTAAAATGAGAGATGACAGCCTATACTGTCTGTTCTCGAAGAGAAGCCTACGAATATCAGATTTTCACTGAAATATTTATTGCAGGAATGCGGCTAGCTGAATTTTGTTCTGGTCAATTTCGTTCGTAAAGTATACATTTCTTATAGAGTTCTTGATAGGTTTATGTAACGACTGCAGTCAGTTGCTTTAACTGGAATCTTCATGGTGTTATTGACCATAGGGTGCTAAAAACTTTCTGAACCGACTTACAGTTTCAACGGTCCAGTGGTCATCAATCTGCAGGGCGTACTAGCGAATGCTATAAGTTATGAATATCTCTCCCTCTTCAACAGGTATTCTATGACCTTTTCAAGCAAATCTGGGGGTACGAGTAACCTAGAAAACATAACTTATCAGGTGATCCATTTGCATTATTGTTGTTCCAAATTAGTGAAATATGAACTGTCTAATATTACTTAACAGCTCATTAAGAAAAATTAATTCAATTAGGCCCTTTTCAAGTTCCCATTTAAACAGCGAATTATTATTGGAAAAACTTAAAATACTTTCCATCAGTAATTTCGTTGTGCCTATGAGTGACGATAGGAAGTACATCTTTGTGCATTATCAATCATCAAAATTCAAGCATGATTCCTTAGAGCACTCAAGTACCGTCAGCTTGCAAGGTTACCTCCGAAGACATTTAGATTATTACTGCTGAAAATCATGAGGTGAGTTTTCTTATTTCGTCATCTACTGAGATAATATAATTTCTCCGTCCTATATAGCCACTCTGACAACTCTATCCAAGCATTTGTTATGGCACACCGTTGAAATTAGGAAAGACGAGGCCAGTAATCCGTGCAGCCAATTTTTAGCAGTAGATGATTAGGTTTTCGCAACAGTTAGGTCAGTAAATAAGTTCGAATTTCATTTAGGTTCGAAAGTTCAGCGCAGTAACAAGTTCGAAGCTTTTGCGGCGCTCTGAAAAGTTCCTATTCTTCGAGTGATCTTTCTCATTTCGGAGTTTTTCGGGGAAAAAATTTCTCATATTTGTGCAGAGCTTTATTCAGGCTAGTTCATTCTGCAGCATACCCATCAAAAGTTTATACTACACACATCCACTTACAGGTAAATGTGATTGTTGTGTAGGTATCAATTTCCCCTCACGTATAAAAATGATCTTGCCTATTCTCGGATGTTATGTCTTCAATATTAGCCGCTGAGCTAGTTCCATCATTCGTCAGCATTTATTTACTCAATTTCCACATATGAAATTGTTTTTGGAAACGTTTATTCTAACCTGCGATAGGCGATTATTAAAATAACCGACCCGGTGAAAAATTAAATGAAAAGAAATTTTCCGCAGTTCATTGTCGGCCAGTCTTTCTTGTTCCCAATTTTGAAGCTGATAATGTTTGATGCTTTTTGAGTGATTCAATATGCATTATACTCAAAGAATTGCTTAAATTCAGTAGCACCGTCAAATTTGAGATTGAAAAACTACTTACTGAAATGAAGCTAATCAAATAGAATTTAGATAAATTCGAAATTATTTTCCATCATCTGAAAGAGTTCGCTCCACTATTCAAAGCGAACGACATCAAATATTTGTCAAATATTCCGCAGATACTCTATGTAAACTGATGCAATATATCTTCGATGATCCATATTTCCGCTTGTCTTCCAAACTTCAGCACTCATATCGCCACTCTGATCAATTTCAGTGCCCAGTTGCTCTCAAAACGAATTTTCCGGCAATTCGCTCTTAGATTCGACGCACTTGTTTCGAAAAATTCACTTTTACGCTCATTTAAAGTTTCCTTTTACAAAATAAATGGGTACTTTTATATTGGCAAAGTTTCCAAGGCCCTAATTATGAGTTGAAAAAATCAATTACTCCATAGAGAATCTTTAAAATATTTCGCTGAAGAAGTGGCTCTAGCATAATTCTCATTGAAATTCATGACAAGAAAGCATTATGATGCTTTCTTGTTATGAATTATGATAGAAATAATACATCAAAACATTAACGCTTACGTTGCATCATTACTCGGCTCACGCCAATGGATATTGGCATGCTTGCATGATCCTATTATATTCAGCGATATCAGCTTATGAACGTTAATCGAGAGTGACGAAAATTGCATATTGCAGAAGGCTGACCCAGGCGCCATTTCGTTTCAGATAAGTATTTCACGTTTAGGTCATTATTATATGTAGATGCTCAAAATTAGATTTTATGTTAGGGAATGTTCAGTTGGCCTAAAAGCTTGGTTGAGGAGGTCTCGAAAATCGACATTAGAGGTAGAGGAGGTATCGAAGATCAATGTCCTATTTTAAAGGGTAGAGCAGCCTATGGTTGACCAGTCGTCTAAACATCAAGCGGAACTATCGCTTCTTGCAAAGTATCCATTCAGTCACTTATGTCCACTATGCAACTACCGAATATTTCCATCGGAGACATTTGTCCTAATTCATTTCAATAAATTAGTGTAAATAATACCGATTTTTAAATGTTCACTTTCTGAATGTCGCTATCGTTGACGTTTTAATCTAGGAATTTGAATTTGCGGAATTCTCATTCAAAGCTACTTTACAAACAGTGAACAAGTATTCGTTGATTCGCTGATTTTGACAGTGCAATTTTACGAAGTTCTTCTACATATGTTTCTAGATTTTCTTTATACAGCGAAGTCATCCGACAATCGGTGTCACTGCTAAAACTTAACTCACTAAATTCATCCATTCAAGTTGAATTTCATATTCCCATCAATCTGTTGGAAGCAAAATATTCTCCTTCTCGCATAGAGCCGAGTTTCATGTTGTTGTGCGATTTGACGATTAACTTTACTGATATTTTTGCTCCTTTAGTTGATGATTTTTTGCTCCCTCCTTTAGTTATTCCTTCAGTTGATGGCATTAAGAGTGGTTTAGATACGAAAGTCGTTTAGATCGTTTAGATACCTAATGTTGCTCTTACATACGAAATGTTTATTTATTCGCAGAAATCTTCCAGTTTTGCGAAGATTTTGCTATTGCTTGCTCTTTGTTGCTCAAATACCTTATTCATTTCTCTCTTTGTCGCTCAAATACTAAATTGAATAACACAGAATTCGAACCAAGATGGACAATGAACCAATAAATGAGTGAATGAACAATAAACGAGAAAATAAATTAATAAAGAATAAAGTTTAAAAACAAAGCCTTCCTTACCGATTTTATTCGATTAATTTATTCTGTGAAACTTCCATTTGTTGCCGATTTTTCCACTTTGATATTTTAAACGTCTTTAAGGAGTTTTGCTAAATGTTTATGTCATTTAATCGTCGTGAATATTCAATTTGGTCATATAAAGGCATATTTTTCACTATGTTATTAATAACATAATGAAAGGTTATTAATAACATAGTGAAAGGTGATATGTGAATCCGGAGAGCATCCAGAGAAATTAATAAGAAATTTTTCTTCCTCACATCAGCTACTTTCAATCGTCAAAGCAGCGTAACGAAGTTCACTTGTCACGTCAAAGTTACCACGACGATCTCTGGAAATAAGTTTAATTGTTTCCATATGAATGTAGAAAAATTCATTGCAATTGCAATTATTGAAAAACTTCGCTGCATAGCAAAGATTGACTGCGATAGATTTGTGCTACAAAGCTGAAGGAAGGGGAAATTAAGGAGAATTTGCTTCCCTACACAGAAACTGGAGCACACGGTCTAGCTCTGAGGTTAAATTAGTATATTCCATTTTCCTAAAATGCACATCAGAACGGCTTAGAAAAATGTTTTGCTCAATTTTGGCCCAAGGAATATCCAGAGCATATATATTTTCAGTGATTCAAAGTCAGGTTGTCTGCTCGCACAGATCGATCAGGTAATTATCAAACTATAACAGTTAAGAAAATATAAAGCTCTCACTCTCTTTCAACAGTTCGATGGAAGCATTCAATTTCAGGTTGTCATTATGTAATAGCTTGTTGTTTTTATACTCATTTGTTTATGGAATTTCTTACTTCAATATTTCTCTCTTTTGGACGTTTTGACGCTTCATAGTAATCGCCATCGCTCCTCTCAATAATCTCATTCACAAAATACGAGCAGAATGGTATTTTTGAAAGGTATCATATCACAAAGAGTACTGAATTAATATTCAGATCGTTTCCACTGTAATTTTATCAGTAGCGGCAATCATTTAATGATAAATTTCATAGAAGAGTAATTTATGTTTTATTAGCCATAGTTGCGTCGAAAAAAAGCCTCCTCAACTTCTTATTGTTAATTGCACATTCCTTTGCGTCCTTGTAATGCACAATGATGTTTCTTCATCTTGCAATCACCTCTCTCAAATTGGCGTTGAAAAATTTCATTGTCGAATTTCTATGAGAAAAATGACAATGAAATTTGTTAGCAATGCACTTATGCAGGAGTTCTTTTCTCCCTCTCTCTTATTCTGCAGACTATTGGTAAACAGTTACACACTTCTTTTTCCAGCACAATTTGAGCAATCGATCGCTGCTTCGAGAATTGCACAGAACGTTTCATTTGAGATGCAACGATAAGCGATTCTCCTTGTGTAATATTTTATTGCCTTTAAGGCGAAGGTCGCTCATTTTCCACACACTTCTAACAGTTGTTTCCGTCGACGCTATACTGCACTAACTTCAACATTCGTGATATTCGAATCCGGTTCAGCACAATGTGACGTACTTCCTTGATGGGTAAAAAAGATCACCAACATAAACGACTTCAGCTCCTCAGCACCATTCTTTCATCGAGCATGCTTACTTTAGACTTGCTTAGAAATGAATGTTGATTACTGCATAAAGATTTAGTTCTACATATTATGTGATGGACACAGTTTTCCCTCTGATAGTCAGGAATATCGGAATATTTCTGAGAGATCACTCTATTTGACATTTCGATCGCTCATAAACGTTAAACATCGAACACAGAGTTGTTCGGATGCTTTATATTCGTTTCACAGAATACTTCTGAGATGGTACAATGCTAATTGTCGGAAACAGGAAGGTTTAGAGATGCACAGCGCAATATTTCATTATTTCGGAATCAGTTTAGGCTTGAGACATGTAATATTCGTTTTTCATTCATCACTATTTCGGAATCAATTTAGGCTTATCACCCATATGAGAACTTAGTAGAATATCCTTAAAAAAGGAGGATTATTCGAATAATTATTAAATTTTTCTCGGTGATAATTTCGAATATCGAAAAATTCTCATAAAGATTTATCGAAAGTATAAATTAGAAATTGAAGTTACAACGCCTCAATTTCATCGAGAATTAATTGAAGTTTTTCAATCTTCGGCGTTCTTTTATTGAAATATGGAAAATTGGAAATGTTGACTTATCAAATACATCATACGAACGATTATTTACTTCTACTTTTAAGAGATACGTATGTCGATAACTTTTTATCTAAAAAAAGTGTTAAGTAACGATTTTTACCGAATCAAAATAAATGATTCTTAGCAGATTTTATCAGTGCTCGTCGCTACTTTCAGCAAGTTTTTATTGTTTTTCTGCGCATATTTTTGCACCTTTTATTCTAAAAGTAAACTTTTTATTTCCGTTAAAACACCACTGCTGATTCTTCACTTAGTGAAATCGCAATGGGCAAAAAAAAACGAAACAAATCAGCGTTGCTAGTTATTTCGGTGTAGCTATTTCGTTGCGTAATTGCGAGTCTCTCTTTCCTTCGAATATGCAACGGTTCTCGTTTAACTTGACGATTAGCAAACAGTTTCGCACATCCTCAGAAAATCTATTTCCATCCATAGTTGAAAATACATCAATAATCATAATGTTACTCGGCAATTACAGTCGGCCGTTTTTGGGCGAAATCGATGAAATGCAACGTCAGTGACGGAAATCAAACACAGAATTGCAAATAATCACTATGTCAAATGATATAAGTACTAACTAAATTCATATCGCAAATAATCACCATATCATTTAATATCGTTGATAATTTCTAAATGAACTAAACTGATATTGCAAATAATTGCCGAATCATCAAATATCGTAGAAAAGCGCTATTTGTGGGAAGAAATGATTGATAAGAAAGAAAATTGCTAATTTTAATAATTTTGTAGTTATTGTAAATATGCAGGTAATGAAATTCGTGGTCTATTGATGCCAAGATGTTCTTCATGTTCATGAGTGCTCATACAAATTTGATCGACGTTGTTCGCTCATTTCAAAATATATTTATTGTTTTATTTGCGCTGAAATATTCGGAATATTCTAATAAATTTCAAGGAAAATATTAGGACAATTTCATGTTCGTGAACATTTATGCGTTCGTTTGGCGGTTTTCGCTGAAAAACCAATGAGACTAGCGTTTCAAACTTCCATGAGCGATAATATATTGCGTAGAGCTTTTGCACCAAGTTTTTCTTTCTTTTTTTCCGCGTTGATGTACTCCATCTTAAATATGCATATCAAACAATCAAATGTATTGAAAAATCTCATTAATTTCAACCCATATTAGTAGGGCCATATGAAGATGAATTCTCCATAGATAATTTCTACGTACGATTAGAGAAATTGAAAAATAAAAGAATTTTTCCTTTCAATTCTTTGTGGTGAGTGAGGAAACCGCCGGATCCGATGAGCAGAATGCAGCGAAGGTATGCTATCGTCTCGGCTCCTCGGGTATGCTTCTTGAAATGACTATTTGAAGATTCTTATCGTGTTTTTTTCTTTAAACAGCGTACGAAGTACGCAGCATTAGCCTCTTAAAAATCCAGCCACACAATTTACCAACAGAAAATCGCTATGCAAAATGACACTCTTGTTTTTCAAATTTATCTGCCATGCTCTCAATCTTCCCATCCAAGTTATGTTTCTCGGTGCAAAATTAGTGCACATTGTACGCTGATGGATCGACAACTAATAAAGGTTTATGTTCATTTTGTCCATCAGATCTCGTCGCTCTGTCTATATTCAGCAGTTACCGCTCTTGTGTTATCAGATCGAACATGCACACATACTCTTTCATAAGCAGGCATGACATTAGCATAGAAAGATATCGTCGAGTAAAATTTAATAAGAGTTCGATTCACGAAGAAAACGTATTTTATATTCTATTACTGTCAGCTATTTTCAACGATTGTTGCTTTCAGTAAGCAAATTCTATTGATCATCGCGTTTAGTAGAATTATATGAATTCAACGTTCAACAGCAAAAACCTAAAAAAAAATTGTAGTCATTATATTGTTACATAGATCCATAATAGTCATATTTTAAAATAACGCTGTGGTAATTTTATCAATACATGTTTAAGAAATTATTTAGTCTACCAATTAGTGAAACCAATCAACTCATTCGAAATTATATCATCTCAATGGATCGGCGAATTGATCGCAGACAAAGAAAATCCTTGACTCGTTTCTCACTCATATCCACCAACACATATATTAATGAAATTAATGTGCATACTCGAATCGATATTGAGGTTTATCTTTTATTTGAATTTTAATGTTGCTATATGAGTTTTTGAGATAAATTTCTTAGCTTAACAATAAAATGAATATATTTGTTTTTTTTCTTTCCGCTCTTTTCTTTCAGATTTCATCGCCACCATCGTGACAGACGGGAATTTTCGTTTGATGACTGCAAAAACGATTTTCCAAATGGTTTTTCATTCCAAGAAAATTTCATGAAATATTATGATCGAATAGTTTCATTAGAGATTGGAAAAAAATCTTGAGAAATGGGCATATTGGAAACAATATTTTTTTCTGATCTTTGAGCAATTCAATTGAATGACTAGCGCTGCTTGTTCCGCATTCCGAATGAAAATTCTCTTCATTAGACGCCTCGAAAGAAGACAAAAATAAAAACTTATTGGAATCTGAAGAACCTCTTTTGTATGAATGCTTCTTTTTGATCTTATTAGTTAGAGCTATTAAGGTTTGGCTCACATAAACTAGCGAGTAGAGACTGGAACCACCTCCCAAGGTATCAGACTGGAGCCACCTCGCAAGGTATGAGATGGTCTTTGCTGGGTGTTTTGCTGTTACAAAAGAAATAATTGAATGAGAAAAATACGATAAACAGCTAGAAAAACGCATCCAGAATATGATTTTGTTCCCACCTATAAATCCTATGGCTTTAGGGGATCAAAATTAACACAGCTCAGTGTCACTGATAGCTATTGTTTCAACACCAACGAAAAAAGTCTCAACTCGTCCGCTCCATTGGTGATCTTCCAAATGAGGAATTATCACGTAATTCGATTAAATATTTTCTTATTAACCTCTTATCGCCAAATCTGACGATAAACGCTGCACTGAAATGAAAAGTATGAAATTTTGAAATATTTAGTATTATATTTAATTTATGAGTCATAATTATCGAGTTCGCTCGAAAGGTTCGATTGAGAGAGGAAAGTTCGCTTTTCGAAGTTATACTCAATAAGAAATTCGCATAATTAAGTCAAAACGGATTTCAGGATTGATTGAACATTTCAACTTATATTTATACGTTTTTACAAGCGTTCTTATGGATCCGTTACCGTGATGCTACGTTTATCTATGATTACATATGTGTTGGTTCGTTGTATGAAGAAAGTGCTTTTTTAGTGCTGTTCATTTTTGCACATCACGGTTCGTGCATCGTGTATCGCCTTCGGATGTCCAAACGACTGATCCAAAAAAAGAAAAGACTTTGAGAGCGAATAAAAGTTCGCTTCAAATCTTGCCCTTTATAATAGTTATGAACTTAGAGAGGAGTGCGAAGCTCGGTGTAAGTTCTGCACTATGGCTTATAAAGGATGAATTCGTCTTGCATATGAGGAGGAGCAAGAGGCTCATTTTGCGACGACGATGCATGCAGCAATTTCGGATGCTCACTACTCATGTAAGTCGGCTATTGGCGATGCAGCTGAAGATAAGAAAGGTTCGACCATATTCTAGAAGTTGGTCGACTATGTTATGCTTCTTTATTTTTCGCTCTCAATGAACAGTCTAGAAAGATTCTACAATTATAGGTGTTTCTTTGGCTGGGAAAGAGAAAGAGGAGGAGAAGAAGAATTTATTCCCCACCTCATCATCAGTACCTGCAGGTCACAGTGAAACAACTTTGTTTCATCTTGCGTTTCGATAAACACCGCATCACGCTTCCCTCAAGAATAAGCCATTTTCGATAAAAGAGGAAAAACGGATTGAAAAAGAAGTGCATATAAGATGGTGGATAGACAATTATTATTCTTAAAAGCAACAAATTTGTCTGTTGACTCACTACTCACCTCAAATTTCACTCCTATCAGAAGCTGTTGCAAAAATCAATGGTATGTGAGCGAAGGAAACTCTTCAACGTTAGAAGAACAATGACTATTTTAAGGCCAAGGTCAGCAGCAATTGTCAGGTCATATCGGTTAACGTTTCTAGCAATATTTCTCTCTTGGTCCTTTCACGCATTTATTTATAGAGTAGTAGTCTCGGAACGATGAAACCACATAACAAAGAAAGCTTTGACCATAGAATATCAAATTCGTTATCAACCTTACGTTATCACTATTACGCCAGCAGTGATGGCGTAATAGCTTGTTAGGCTGGTGGGTAGGTATTTTTGCTTCGGGAATACCCAGTCAGCAAGTTTGATAGTAATCAAACAATAATTTCTTTCTTCTATGACCTCATCTTTACAAAATGAAGATTCGAATGGTGTCCGAAGAGTACGCAGAAAGTAGCGCATATGCAGACAGATGCATGTGGGTAGGTACGCATAGACATGTTACCAACACAATGCACATTTATAAAAATACGCAAGAACCGTTATCGTTGTTGAGCACGATTTTAATTCATATTTGACAGCTTCGGTTACCCAAACAACTTTTTGCATAGATTGTCACGCCTTCTATTGTGGATGGCGTCCAACTACAAAAGATTGACCACTTGCCTGGGTAAACTTTCATGCGACAGGTAAACACTTCAAATACGCACGCGAAAGTAAATATATATAGGTAGGAATGTAAGGTTACTCGAAGTTCAAGCTGAAGCTTTTTTCCATACTGCATCTGAATAAACTTGAAATTAGCTCCGGTTGTTTTGAAATAATGCGAACATTTTCCCCAACAGGAAATTGGCTCAATTTATAGATACTGTTTTCACTTCAAAAGCTTCTTAGTTACTCGATCCGGTGCCGTATTTTTGAAGGAATGCAAAGCAAAAAGGCCTTTATAGGTGGACAGCAGTTAACCGTACGCTTTTCAAATCTCCTTCATTATTGCCAGAAGGGAATTTCAATATCTTCGGAGGCCTAGAAATACTGGACCTTCAGCTTCTGCTATGTTGGAAAAAAAGCTGCCACAGATCTTTTCCATTATTGCAGCAGTTTTTAAAATTATCCACGAACAATGACGGAGCTTACAAGTAACAAATGCGAATAAAGACTGACGTGGTATAACTGAAGGTCGATACAATTTAGAAAAAAACAAGAATAGAAGAGTGCCAGAAGCGATAGACTGCTCAGTGCGCTTATGAATTTCGTTCACATCTCTCATTCTAACTACTTTCACAAATGGTCAAAAATTAAGCAAATACGATTGACATGCCTTTTGCTTTAATTAATCCGATTACTTCCGCATAGTCGTTTACAAAAAATTCATTCTCCTATGGTCTAGCCAACTGGAACGAACGAACGACCAGCTGATGTGCATGCACATAATTTTTTAGCACATTTAACCGTCCTTGAGCTTCTTCGAGGTGAACTGTGCTTTAAGTATTGCAGCATAGAGGGTTCATATTTGGTGGTTTTTGGATTTTGCTTTAGGTTTTTTAAAAATTAAACTTGCGGAAGCATAAACGCGGGCAGAAGGCAGACGCAAGCGCATCAAGATGTTAACATACTGCGCTTTGCAAATGCAATTTGACGTGTAAAAAATGATGTTTTCCAGATGATTGCGGGACAGATTGTTTGGCTGAACGAGATTGCATTATTTTGTCGCAATAATTGATAATTCGCTACGAAATTGCAGCAATGGTTCGTGGTTTGCATGAAGGGCGGGTTTGCAGCGGCGTATCTCATGCTGCCGAATTTCACCTTCTCAGCTGCAGATCTCCACACGTTCTGGATTCACAAAATGGCTGTTGCTTTTTCACTATATACTGCTCTGTATAACGTTCCAAACCTGAAAGCGTAAGCTCGTGATTGTCATTGATTGCACTAAAATTGGCCTTCGAGTTCACCTTTTCGGGGTAAAAAGTAAAATTCTCGCGTGGTGTCCTTAAACGAACGGAAAGGTTGGTAGAGGAGCAAAAAAACAGAACTGCCTAGTGCAAATTGATTACCGTCTGTTTTTCCGTTTCCGATAACTTTTAAACGATATAAACTGCCAAAGTTCACACTATATTAGCCAAGCTTGAGCAAAGGGAAAAGCAAACAAAGCTGAATATATGAACTGCCCATAATCTGGACTATATACCCACCTCCAGACTATATATACCCAAACCACTAGCATCAATTTTGTGCAATTTAACTGTCGTCTTCAACATGTACGAACCACATCGAGGAATCGAATCGGTTCTTTGAATGCATGGAAACTGCAATGAGCTATCTGGCCGAGATCAACGTTATTGAGAGAGTCATAAGTATGTTTGCCATAAGGAATCGAAGGTATATTAAAGTAAACGCTTTTGCAAATTTCATCTGCAACGAATCAAAGAGAATCAATGATGTACAGTGGGCACAGATCTGTTTTGCACAGTGTTGGTGTTGGTATTTGAAACGCTGCGAATAACTACTGACAGCATTCTGAAGAAAAAAAGGGTAATAGTGTGGGGAGAGTTGTACTCTATTGTCATCATGTTTCCCACCTCTCCCTTTCTCCATTAGTTGAGGCAAAAATCGCATCGATCGACTTTGAATGAAATTTTCTGCAAAGAAATTGCCATATTTTAAAGGCTATGTGTCGCTGGAGACCACTTTTCTCATTGGAAAATTCGAAAATGAGACGTAATGTTGAAAGAAAAATGGTCTTCGAGAGCAAATAAAAAAGTTTGTGTCAATGAAAGCGGAAATGTGACGTAAATATTGCCAAAAGTACGATACTATTGTAAGGCAAATGTTATACCAACATGATTCGAAGGAGGATAACGCAAAAAAGGTGTTTAGTATATAAGGCAGAAATGAGTGGCGAAATATCCACACCACTTCAACTGCATCATGTCACACCAATTCTTTCTATTCCGTTAATGGAAATTTCTGCAATGAATAGCAAATATCGACTTATAGAAGCATTTTTCAGTCTGTTGGAATGATTAATATAATTCTGCATTATTAAAATGAAAAGAAATCGTTCAGCCAGATTTCTGCATTTCTATCTCAGCAGTTCCAAAAAAATTGTATATCGTTGATGCAGTAGGTCATCCGATAGTATAAGGCTATGCATGCGGTGATTTTATCTTGGTCATATTAACAAAAGCTATTATGCCGACTTTGATTTCTTATTTGGAGACTCAATTTTATTATTCACCTGGAGTTTCATCTTTTGTCGCTCATGCATCATGCACACATATCAACATAAAAGTCGACTCCTATATTTGATACTATTCTAAAGAAGCGAATGTTATCTTACGGACGCCGAGTGGTATCTTTGTCTAATGCGTGGCTTTTTCCATAGAACAAGGCCAACTGACTAGTTGCAGAAGGCAAAATATGAAAAAGTAAGTTACAGTTCAATTCTATCGGACGAATTGATAACAGTTTCATTTCAGAAATCAACTAATTATCTATCTGATTATCGATGCGCTGGTACTCAATAATTTTTTGTCTTTATGCGCCTTCAGAACGTATATTTGCAAGGCAAGTCATATTAGTGTGCTGCATATGCCTATTTACGCGTGTATATCTTCCAATCTGTGCGTATTTACAACTGCATATTTGTCTTTGTGTTCCTCGTGGTTTTAATTTCGCAGCAAACGAAGCTATAGAAACGAAATTTGCTGAGATAGTCCACATAATGTCACTGTTCATTAATTACCAATTTGTTCCATGCACTCTTAAAACTTTATTGATGGTAGTTAATCATTTCTGGAGTTTTGAATGCTTTCGACGAGCAGTCGACCTGGAAAAAACAAACAAATCCTTCGCAACGCACCTCTACGATCCTGACTGAATTGAAATATGATAGCATTGTTGCTCACTTTTTTGTTTTCCGTCAATTTAAGGTGTGGGTTGGTTTAATGAGGTGCATTCCAAAGGTTCATATCGTTACGGCTTCTCTGGCACGGACTCCACTCATTTTTTCATCCCATTCTTTCCATCACCCGACCGGTTCCGCTTTGCTACCAGAACAAAATCCTCAACGCCGATCTTTGAAACCTACTGCTTAGATATGCGATCCACATGATTCAGCTCAAGTTTACAGCCATTACTAAGTTCAAAAACTTCCAGGAGGATTCGTGTCCGAACTCAAGCTCGATAAAGGTGCCATATGAACTAAATTAAACTCTCGAACGTCTCAAAAAAAAATTCTTTGAGATCTGATTCAAGTGAAGGAAGCATTCAAGGCGAACGAGGCAACTCTCACTTGTTGCGCTTTATTAGTTTGAACAGTTCTGAATGGTGTGATCATGTGCTGGATGCCTTTAAATGAAAAAATACACTTAGGAACGGTAAGGAAACCAGCCTTTCGAGCTGATTTCCGTACTGTCCTTAAGTGTTGATGAAACACGGTTCAGTACTAGTTGCTTGAGTTGCGCCGATTCTCCTAGTTACAGTTTCGAACAATGTTGGCAGTGATGGTACCAGAATATCTGCCATACACGGATGTAGCTGAAGCATAATTTAGAATCCAGAATTGTGCAAATTTATCGTCGCTAATATTTTTAAAGTTAAAACACGTTTCAAGTAGTTTCCTTTTTTCAGCTCTTTAAGTACTTTAAAGTGCAACACGAGCAAATGATCAACAAGAAATGTTGCCGACAGCCGTTGAATTTGTGCTGCAAAAGTGCCTCCTCGAAATGCCTTAATCGAACAATGAAACGATCACAAGCTGGACGATTCATTCCAGATATCTTTTAGTAGCGCTATGTGATACTGTCTTATTCAGTAATAAGCACAAATGGAATGGAAAAGAAAAGTTTTTTGGAAATTTCAACAAGTTTATGTTCATTTATGATTAAAAGGCTACTATGCACTTAATACAAAAATCTGCTAAAGAAACATAAATTCCGCTTGGTGTTCTAACAAATTCATCCTGAATGTTCTATATTCCAAAATCTGAGTAATGGGCCCTTCAACAGTTTCGGAAGCATGAAATTTAAAGCCTCCATTAGTGTTTTCGTTAGATGCGTTCTAACAATAAGAAAAGACTACGAGCGCTAAAATTAAATCCCACGCAAATGAGAGAATCTATGAAAGTGATGATTCATTCGTTAATTCTTACGATGATGGATCTAAAGTCGAAATGGGAATAGCTATCAATCCGCCAAAACTGTCCGGATGAGCTTTTAAGCCGATACAAACGATATCAATCATAAGAAAGCGAAAACGGCTCGACTCACATTGTTTCAGATATCCTTTTGCGCATTTATTTGTTTCCTAGAACTGTAGAAATTCAGAATGACTCCTTTGCAATCCATTAAGCACGTTTGTTAAGTATGGTCGTTGCCCCTCTGTTCGACTAATAATCTGAAAGGCGAAAATTATCAAGTTCTGAAAAGTTTCAATGAAAGATTGCTCTTCAGTTGATTGCCTAAACGAATTTCTTATTGAAATTTTTCATACAAAAACATAACATGTGAATGGCTATCCTTGTTTGCGGGCATTCCTGAAAAATCAATTTGGTGTGGCTATTTATCATAACTGAAGTGTCAGCGATAGTGCGTTCGTTTTAGTGAGATGTTTTGAATTTCTTTGCTTATTTATTTATTAAAAATTGCATATAAAATAAACGTGTACGCGAAAATATGTAAGAAATACAGAATAAATGGATTTATGCAATCACTGAGATGAAGAAAAAGGCGCAGTTTTTACGTACGATTAATCCACTCTTATTACTCCTTATCGCTCCCTAAAATATCTATTTTATACATCCTCGAAAATTGCAAATTGTTCACAATTTCTATCGTTTACTTCTCAACTCTATTGTTTATCTGTATATACCTGTACATATCTACCTGTACATACCTGTACATACATACATTGGCGTTCAAACTTTACCTCCTGAGTATGTAATAGAAGCATGTAACAACAAACTCTATTGCACAAATTGAGATTTTCAAAACATTCGGAGGTGAAACCATTTCACTAAACTCATCAAATTCAAAAAAAGGAATCAACGATTGGTGAAGCATTGTATAAAAACGAATGTTTATTCATTGTTGTTTAATTTGTAGTGCAGCATTGTATATGATTTAATTTATAATGCAGTATACTATACAACATTACAGAATACATTATGATGTAAAAGTACTACATGTGTGGTATATTTTTCAGTAATATATGTAAAACACAGCAAAAAGTTATTTGAGTTGAAGTGCTTCTTCAGCGCTAACCTTATTCAACTCGAATTCCACATCTCTATTGTGAATATATTTAAACGTTATCCTCAAATCCGCAACTGTGAAAAGCACTTCGGCCAGGTCCAATATGCTTTCTCCTCTTGTGGGCTTCAATTCATGAAACAGTGAAAATAGGTGGATGCAAAATTTCCCAGCTGTAATATACAATTGGAGGTTGTAACAGCAATTTCCAAGCTGAGATGGTAATTATCCTTTGAAACAGTTACTCGTATATAAATGATCGAATGCCACATATGAAAATGATAAAGTCTTAATGATTAAACGGCTGCTGAAAGTAACACTAATCTAATGGGCATCCTTCTTCTATTTGTCAAAAAATTGCTTCATTTGTGGAATTCGTCACGCGGGTAATATATTTACACGGTCACTGCATTCAACTCAATAGTGAAACTATGGTTTTCAAGGTAATTTTCTATCGGAGAGTTCCGCAAAGATGTTTTTTAATAGTTAATAAAAATAAAACTCGTAAATATAGGTGGTAATCTTAAATTCATTTTACGACTCTTACGAAAGCATAAAAAGAATTGTTTTCTTCGAAAGCAAAGAATCTCAGAAGAATAAAAGCGCAATACATTTTTCGATCAATAAAAACGATGCAATCCTCAAATATATTCATGACTTTATCTATTTAATCGAAATGCCGGATTTTTGAATGAATACTTTCTCGAAATATGCTTAATTAAGTCAACAAGCAGTAGGCATAGGTTTGATAATAATCATTGTTCAAAAAATTCACTTCTCTTCACAATCTATCATGATCGTTCACATTATTCGTAATCTATATTAGTCACAATTTTAATGCATTACTTCTCAATTCTGGAATGAGATGTGCTTATTTTTCGTACTTTAGACTGTTAATAAGTAAAGAATTTCTCCAGCTAAACATTAGTTCTAATGAACTTTCACGTGAGGTAAGGTTTCGGTTCAGAAAGATATGTGAAATTGCTTATTGGAAACTTTGCTATTTCCTTATCATAAGCATTTTAACAAATAAAAGATAAAAATGTCTCAAAATTTACGCACATTTCTCGAGATTATCAAATAATCCCCTCCTTTGTCAGAAATTGCAACATCTATAATGGCATAATGCAATAACTACCTAAACAGCAATGAATAATTCGTGTGTATATTGATAAGCGCTTTTTTGCAAATATCCGCAATTTTAATACCCTCTATTCAATTTCAAAAACGATCTCTAATGCCGTTTCCGCATATGTATTCCTGTTTACTAATCCTTTCGCTCAGAAATGCTGAGTGGAAAAGAGAGTTGTGGTGTGTTTATGGAATGTCCCATTTGCCGATTTGCATTTGATACTCATTCATTTTCCTTAACTTTATTCCACCTTTTCGCCCATCATAACCGTCATAATTCTGTCTCTTCTCATATCTGCTCTGAATATTTCTTATCCTATTATGGCGTTATTTTCTTCGGCCATTATTTACGATATATAAACAATTATCCATGTTATTGACCGTATACGACAAAAAAAACCAAATATTTTCATTATATCGCACGTCTATAGGCGATAAATTCTAATGCCTCAACCTCGTCCTAAATGACTACTGCTTTTCATAACGAGTAAGCATCTGAAGTGAACAGAGTTATTTCTCCAAATGTTTGGCATTTAAGCAACAAAAAATGTTTATTGCACCAAAGCATTTTAGCACTTTTGATATTAGTTTCTGATGAAATGATATTTGAATGTCTGATAGGAGATTGTTGATTGCTTGTATCGGAAAACTTTGCCACTCATCTGCAACGGATTTGAATTTGAATGAAAGATGAAGAGAGGATATCAATGATCTCGACTAAAAATGATCACAATGAATAAGCATCCTCTAAAATATTCACTAAAATGAAACGAATAATTTCTAAGATAATTTCCGAGCTAGAATGTTATATGCTTCAGTCATTAAGAGTTAAATTCAATGAATTGTTTGAATGGTTGCTTAGAAAAAACTCTTTACAACTATAAGTTTATACGCGATAGTGAACATCGAGAAAGCAATCTGTTTTTTAATTATTGTAGTAGTTAGTTGATGTAACTGAGAAATTCACTTCTCATAATCAGCAATGATTTGATGGTATTATCAGCAATCAGCTCTACATTACAGACACATGTGATCTGTTCGATTTCATTGAAAGTATCACAGAAATCAGCAACTGTTCTGCATAGCATTATATTTATGATACTCATTTCAGTGCAATAATTCAATTTCTTCAATCTCTACCTATAGCTTTGTTGAGTTGCTTATGTCATTTCCTAGTATTATTACCTTCGTTGAATGCTTCAAAAAAATGCTGAATTATTTCCTATATTCAATTAGATAGAATCATTTCAAAAAAACGATAATTGCGATTATATAATAGAGTAGAATTGTATACGTGCCCTGTCAAAAGTATTTCGTTGTATAATCAGAGAATTTCCCCCAACGCGAAACCAGCTTCAACATAAAAAAGTTGATGGAGAGGAACACGACGTAACGTGATGTCAACACATACTAATTTCAAGACTATTTCCAGTGCTCTAATTGAAGTTAGCGTCCAGAAACAGCTGAGTAAGAGTAGAGTGAAAGTCTCCGTGCCGACCGATATTGTGCAGGAAGTTTCTTGTTGTATTGAAATACACCTGAAATAAATCAATGCTGACGTCTTGATGTTGGAGAAAATTTTTATTCCTACTATGCAGCAACAATGAAAATTCACGATATCGTCATTGAAATATTATGAAAATTATGGCCAGATAATGTTGATTAATTTGTTGAATTGCGCCAAGGAAGGAGAGGAGCAAAAAAGGAGCAACTCATAATCTCAGCTATTCTATGCATACAAAGCAGGAAGAGAAAAATGGGACATTAGAAAATCAGCGGCCAGTCCATGAAACAAGAGAACCCAAATCCTCAACTACACAATGTGGATTCTGTCGTCCTGAGCGCTAGAACACAGCATTTTCTGTACATAGACAGGGAAACCTGTGACCATCTCACCATTTTTCTACTCCCGTAATCGAGGCAGCATCACACTCAAGACCATTAGCTTCCTCTATTCGGTATCATAAAGTGTGCATTTGAAATAACCGTGTTGAATATGAAATGGTGGACTAGGGCGAACAAATGTGATCTTCTCAAATAAACCCTCAATTTTCATGTTGTCCACCTCTCTTTTTGCACTCTGAGGCTTCAGCTTCGAAGCTGTCACTTTGAAATCCGTACTATTTCCGTATTATTTACTCGTATCTTTTTTAACTTCCAGGCGTGCAATCGCATTCTCTCTTACAACCGTATTCTATTCAAGCCTCGTTAATCCTTAGGCCACTGTTCATGTCGGTGCTCGGAGTTGATCATTTAAAACATTCCATAATGGTCTTTCAACTCTCCAGTAGTAGGTATTTAGTCTGTGTGTGCATTTTCTAAGTTACTGCACAATAGTTCTGCACCCAAGAATGCATTATCACTTTTGCGACATATTCGTTTACATCTTTATATACGGTCGATGAGAACGCGTTATTGCGTTGTATATTTCGCAGCAACGATCAGAACAGTAACTGCAAAACGAATGGAATTTTTCCTTAATTACAGTGGGCGGAAATTTTCGACTTTCACTCACTGTATATACAACGCATATAACAATTGTTTTTTCTATATGCGAAGAGAAAATAAACTACAGTGCTCAAAAATAAGCGTACTTCAAATTTCACAAAACTCAAACATTTCATAGTTCGCTGAAATTTTTCGATTGATTTCAGCTCATCAAACACGATGAATTGGCTGCCGTAGCGCTTTTTTGTTCGCTAAAACTGTAATATTTCAACTGCTTCGGAGTAATCGTCCTCAAAAATTCGGCAAATTGGTTGCGCCGCCATGAAAAAAGTTGCAAACGCGACATAAGTGAGAAAAAATCGACAAAATACTTCATTTTATATCATTTCCGTGAAAGTCTGCTTATGAAGGTCAGTTTTCTCTAAGAATTTTTTGTAATGGTTTCCGATTGTAAGCAAGGCTGCCATTTAGAGAAAAAAAAAGAAAACCGCATAGAAGAGAAGGATTTTTAAAAAGTAGCGCGGCTTGAGGAGCGCTGGTCAGGAAGATGAAGGCTGGAGGAGTACAGGATGAGACGAGAAAATAGTTATGCCAACAGTCACGTTTCTCTAGCAACGAATCGAGGAAGGGTAAAGTGAAGGTGATGAGCTGCCATACCAGTGCCAGTATTTCACTGATATTTTGCGTGCTGAAACGTTTTTTAGCTTATTGAGCAGCGGATTCTTGTGGCGCTGCAACTTCAGTGCGCTTCCAAATCAAGTCGAGTGGGTGCTTGAGGTGCATCATCAAGTTGATGGTGTTCGGAAGCTCTTTCTCTTTCTCTTTCTCTCCCTTGTGCTATAGTACAATTTTGTCACCTTGAAGTTTCAATGACGATGTGTTTTTTGTTGTTGTGTGTGTCTCGAAATTAGAAATAATTCATGACGGAGTCAGCCATCTCACGCCCAGAACGAGTTCTCATTTATAAAAGGAGTGATGGAACACGATGAGCTACTCGAACGTGAGCACACCTCAAAAAATTAGCGTCGATACTTATCTCTGTGTTGTTTGTATGTCTATAGTATGTAATAATCAAACCTCTTTAACTGTTCAGTGCAAAATTTTCCGCATATAAGGCACCCGTCCCATTCGGATGGCAAGCAGTCGAGCGGTGTTCACTTCGAGTTCACGGCTAGGAATTGCAATTATCTGTGAGCGTCTCCTCAGCAGCACTCATTAATATCGTTTACAGTAGCTTCAACTGTTATGTTTCACAGTGAAGGCCTCGAGACTTCAGCGTTCACGAACTTATCCTCTATCCTTGCCGTCATCTACTCATTGATAGTTCTAGTTTTCCCAAAGTTATTCTCGAATTTTCTGAATTCTTCCAATTGAAGGAAATACTTCACTTGTGCAGCTAATTCATTTTCACATCAATGCGTCGGTTACTTTACTGAATAACAGTTGCTGTAGTCAAATTTAGCGATAAAGTTATATGAACTTGAGCTTTTGAAAAATGAGATGTGAATATGAAACGAATGCCCATATTGGATGTTACGATTCACTTCAGTAATTTTACAATTACTTCGATTGATATTCGAAAAGCACTTAATTGAACTGTTGACCGGAGAATGCATCTCTACTTAGGAAGTTGTCAGCTTTATATTGTAGAATGAGTTCATGCTGAGATATTACATTATTGCTTTCACATTATGGAATTGGCTTTATTTATGAACGATGGAAACAACGCTCCAATTTTTCTGATAATTAAGTTCAGCTATCACCGTCATAAATCTCACTACATTGATGATAGTGTCTTATTTTCGTCTGTACTCATTTTACGATGAGATTTGACGCTTATTAAAAACTGTTGAGCCATTTGCTTTTCTTTCATCAATGAGAGATGGCTGCTTCTCGAGCATATTGTTCGCTTTTGGAACTACTTTTTTTTCATTCGCCGAACAGAACACTTCGAAGCACTTTGGAGGTATCACTTCGAAAACAAAGCCTCTATCAACAGATTTCACTGAAAATTCTCCCATTATAATTGCCGCATTGACGTTCGACGATCACTTCGTAAAACTGCTTCGCGCCTAAGCTTCACATCGTCACTATAAACGATATTTATTGATGTAATCCTTTCAGGATGCTGCACGCCATACTTTTGGCGGCAGTATTATGCTATAATGCATACGTAACAGAGGCAGGATCATGCTGCTGCATACCAGCATGCAGACCAATGGTCCCGTCATGTCCGGCCCCACACCCATGTCCTCCACCAATGTGCCCACCTAGAGCATGTGCTCCTCCACCGCCATGCCCACCACCACCTCCACCACCACCACCTATGGCATGCCCTCCTCCACCACCTGCCCCTGCATGTCCACCTCCATTGCCTCCTCCAGCTTGCCCGCCCAGAACTTGCCCGCCTCCACCACCACCGCCACCGTGCCCTCCACCATCGTGCCCTCCCCCAATATCAAGGCCTTGCCCGCCGAGGCCATGCCCTCCACCTCCACCTCCTCCAGCATGTCCTCCCAGGATGTGTCCTCCTCCTTCACTCCCACCACCGTGCCCTCCCAGGATGTGTCCTCCTCCCCCGCCCCCACCAGCATGCCCACCCAGGATGTGCCCCCCTCCTTCACTTCCACCGCCATGCCCTCCCAGAATGTGTCCTCCTCCTCCGCCACCGCCGCTTTGCCCACCAGCGCCACCACCACCAGCATGCCCACCTCCTTCGCCACCAGCATGCCCACCTCCGCCACCACCACCAGCCTGCCCTCCAAGAGTATGTCCTCCACCACCACCACCGCCATCATGTCCCCCGAGAGCGTGCCCCCACCCACCCCCACCTCCACCATGCCCACACCCACCGCCACCCCCACCATGCCCTCCTCCTCCTCCTCCACACTGCCCACCTCCACCTCCACCTCCACCGTGCCCTCCACCAAGGCCGTCAGTAGGATGCGCGGGAGCAGTGAGTTTTAAAGTTTATGTTATTGTAAATTAGTGTGTAGAAAAAGCTTTCTAGGATGCAGCACTCATGCTTTTCAGACATCAGCTTTGTGCGACAAGCTCAGAACTCTAGGTGAATACCATTTGTGAGTTATTCGCTTTCTCTTTCGTGCAGAAGAAATAATGCTTTAGAAAAAGTGTTTAATAGAGAATATGGATTGCACGAAAGTTGCAACATCTTTATAATTCCATATGTAACCAAGTATCACTCTTGAAATTCTGTAATGTCTGAGGTGGGAATAGAGTTCATTTCTGACAATAAGTTGCTATAATTTAATTTTTTCAATGCATACCTCGACAATTAATACGAAGTTTTCTCAAAGTAATCCAAATTTTTCGGGAACAGATATCCAGAAAATATGCTATCCCTTATTCGTTTAATAATATTCAATGATTATGCTATCTATATGCATTCGTTAGGACAAAATAGAGAGGAGAGAAAAATGCTTCGAAAAACTTTCATAAGCTCTCTGGATTATTATTTCATTGCACACCAAATTTTTTACTTCCATCTTCGCATTTTGGGATCAATTCGACATTTCGTGCGGTCGCACCGTTTAGCTAATTCGTCGCACTAAACCGGTTCACCAGTTCACCGAAGAGGTTTCTGCTGAATGCTAAAAAAGTGCATCATAAATCTTTACGAAGGTTTTTGTTCAACGACACTGTAATGTATTCAATGCAATCAGAATCAAGAGAAGACCATGAAATAAAAAAAAAGAATATTTGGTGGTTATATAAGTAAAAATTGCTCTGTTGATTCTTTTAATGGTCGATTCACGCGGTGACTTATTCAGGGGAGTCATAGTGAATTCCATAGTGAATTCCAGGTGAACTTCGATACGAAACTCTTACCATTGCTGAAAGATAAGAGACATATTTTGTTTCCGCGCAATTTGCACACGTTGACTTCTGCAAATGAACAGGCAACGAGTGATAGAGCTTTCGAAAATAGGTGGAGGCACAGATGAAGGAAAAGTGGAATGAATAGAGGAAAGGGGAGGTTTGATGATGAGGAAAAGAAATCATATTACTTCATAATTGGATAGAAATAAAAAGGTTAGCGAGTGCAATATTCAAAAATGTAATATCACTTTTTAGTCGTATTTAGCTTCGAACAAATTTCTCTTAGCAATTGTTTTGTGATATTGAATGAAAGGAAGGATAATTTTCAAGGGAGGGGGACCAGGGGGATCAGGACCGGGAATTTCACACGATTGCTGCTTCCAATGTGTGCCTTCATCATGTACTCGACGGTTCCATCATTCGCGAAGGCATAAGCGCGAACCAGTGGAACAACCGACAACAGATATTGCGAAGTTGGATGGTGATCCATCTTGCAATAGCGATAAACTTAGAGCTATTATGGAATCTGTAAGTTCTTATACTCTTTCAGTAATTATGGTAGTACATCACTCAACAAGATATATAAGGTTTGAAAGCTTGGCGAGGAAATGTATCAAAAGTAAATCTCCACTAGTATTTCTTTCCTTTTTGCAAGAATATAGAAAATGAAAGGTGGGAAGCGGCACGAGAAGAAAAAATTGAATTGATAGACTACCTAAGCTGACTAGCCTTCACTCAACGAAAAGCGCTCATTTCAGTGGAAACTGATCACTTTAAGAGAGGAGGATTCGTCCAAATAAGTGAAAAAAGTGGAAAATGTTCTCGCTTATAGTAAAAGAAAACAACGATGCAATTGATTAAAATCTCATATACATTCCACCTTCAAATGATTCGATTAAATTCAGCGTTATTTTTAGAATTTCTAATCCAATTATGCTTTATGGGGGTTGTTTTTCATGAGTTTAAGAAGGGAGAGGCAAGTTGGAGAAATATTCAACAACGAACAATTTTGAATTTTTTGATAATGGAATGCAGTTCCACCTACATAATTTACTTACTTTGTTTCCAGAGCTTCTATTCGTTCATAGTCGAAATAATTCTTCATCTCGAATGGTTTAACTTTTACCTCAAGAATTACACATTCCCATCTTAAAGATATGTACATCCAAACTAACTTGTACGTAAGAAAATTCTTTATAAATCTTCCAGAAGGCATTTATGTTATCAGACGGAGATATAGGGAATTTGTGATGTATACGCTTCATGAGTAGTATCCTCATTGCAATATGTGAACGGCTGATAGAAAGGAAATATACTTCCAACTCCTCTTACCTCATAAATCAAATAAATTCATTCTTTTTCCTGTAATTTCAAGGGCGTTGAGAGAAAAGAGTGCTGAGAAAATTCGATCACATCCGATAAAACTCTCCGAATGGAGGAGAGGGCTTTATCAGATCGTAGATTAGTGACACGTTTCATTTTCAACAAATTTCTGCTTTCTTTTTCAAAAATAGAATTTTGCAAGAACATGAATTGAAGATAATCAACTAAGCATTTCGTATAAGTACAATATATTGTTTTTTCTTGCGACTGTTACGTAGATTTTCAAACTTAACATCCTGCAATATAGTAGGTTTTTCCTCTCTAAGAGCGAAATAAATATAATTCTACAATCTTAGCACTAAACTAGGGAAATATTTCCATCCTCAGTAGAATTGAATAAAAGTTTCGAGTAGAAAAGAATTCTTTTGTAATTTTAGGCAATCACGAATGATACTTCGACTTCGAAACGAAATATCCAGAAAGCAGCGGAAGATGCATTCAAAGCCGATTTCAATGTTATCTGTGCTAAGGGAGCATTCTCATACGTCTCTCATACGGATACATTTTGCCAAATTAGCAAGCCTCTTGTGACATGCTATGCGTTTATGGCATTCTAACTATTTTGATCTGTTGCGGTCGTTATCGACTCATTCATTTCCAGTTCCGAATCTCAGACTTTTTTCGCATCTTTAGTCGTTCGTCCCACGTTTAGTTGTTAGGCTCTCGAGTAGAGCTAATGCCATTTTATTGCACTGCCTTCAAATTCTCTTCATTTCCATCTTTGAATAAAAATTTCCTAAATCATATTTCATTTTCTTTTATCACACATCAAAAATAAGAAGAGTGATCCGACACAAAAGTGCCGCACTTATGTCTAAGGAGAAGAGTAGAAGATTCTGACTGTATGGTCTATTGTCAAGACCTTTCTCGACTTCAAAAATGCCATTCAATATGAAGTGATCATACGGCCGCTTATATAGGAATTGGCGTCTTTGAAATCTGGGAAAAATAACACATTTGGATGATCTGTTGAAGCAATGTGATAATTTTTCTTCATTGAACTTCAAAAAATATTGTGGTTTTATTCATGGAGAAGCCATTAACGACATTACATAGCGTAGATGAGCGTGTATGCCAAAAGCAATGCTTGAGAATGTTCAAACAACCAATACTTCACTTCAAAAAAAGGCATTAAATGCATTAATGCATAAAATACTTTCACTTCCACGACCGATCGATTGATTGGTGTGAAAAACTCTCTTGTATACCTCACTTAGCTACTCATAGAGAAGCATTCAGTGAAATAAGCTTACTTGCCTCCTTTTAGAGCCTTTTAAATGTCAGCTATACTCAAAAAAGCTCCTCAGTAGAAATGAGATGCGAGACTTTAATCATTGTATTTGTGATGCGAGGCTTTCATTACTAATTTCTGTAATTAGACAGTTGTAAAACAAAAGTGGAATGCCGAACACGAAAACTTGGCATGACATAAGCGTTTGTATTTTAGGCGAAATATTCACATAAAAGCTTAAAAGCAACACAGAAATTCATCAGCACACTTTTTTCATTTCAGCCGATGATAGGATTTGGCAAATTCCTTTTAAATCAAAAAGTGCTTTGCTCTCGAATCCTTTTCCCAAAAGCTAAAACCTTTCTAAAATCTCCAACTCACAATCCCTAATCGCTTTCGAGTTTCATTGACTTCAGAAGCTGTAGAATTCACCAGGATTTATTGCATCCTTGGAAGTGGCCAAAGATCTCTGAGAAAGCTCAAGACATTTTTAGAACTCCAAGTCAATTTCAGAGCGATAATCTCATTTTTTAAACTTTTTTCGGAGAAGATCTCAAACTGAAGCACCAGTGACTCCAAACCTCACGAAAATGTTGCTTGAGACACCTTGAATACATTATTTCGGCAAAATTTCATCCTCATATCTTTTCGGCATTTGAATTTATCCAACGATGAGGTAATGTTAAGCCGAGGCAAAAAAAGTGCAAGAATGCCTTGCGGAATGGCGCTGCCTGCCTCGTGTCTTGACGTTTCGATTTCCATTAAGGTACTTTCGAAGGTAATATGTCAAATAGCAAACATTCCAGGATGTGCATGAAAAATACAAAGCAAGAGTCAGATTTACGTCGGAGTCTTTCAGGGCTCCTGAGGTAATTGTGTCTGCTGTACGAAGTAAACATGGGGACCCATTCGCTTGGATGTCGCCATCTACTAGCTGCTATCCCACTGGATGTTACTCCCAAATATGGTACCATCTTCTTGCAGCTAGTGAACGATGTCGTTGATGGCATCTTCTGCATATTAGCAGTCCCAAGATCTATGGAATCAAAAGCTATCTATAAAGACACCACAGCAAAGTTGTTCAGGAAAGAGAGGGAAGGAGGGTGGAGCTTCACTACCGAATACTTTGAAAAAGGAGCGCTTTCGCAAATTCAGATTAATTGCAAAGAAGTGGAATATTTGCTACCTTGACATTGAAATGGCTGTAGACGACTTTTGCAAAATACACCAATACATACAACGTCCCACATCGATCCCCTCTACAGTACTTCTCAATGCGAATTTTTTATTTGGCAATTAAAACTTGTATATTTCAAAATATGCATAGAGTGAAGTTATCCTCTATTTTCCGGTTATTAATTATGAACGATTTGAATTAAATAAGAATTTTCACTCTCTCCGATTCACTGAAACACTCTCACCGTATCTTCAGTCTCGAAAGCGAATTTGCAAGGTGTAATGGCGGTTCCACTAGCACCACTTCATAAAAAAAAACCCTTCTAAAAGAAAGTCGGACTTCATCGTTTGTCGATTTTTTCACATTTTTATGACTGATGCTCGAGCACATGCAATTGAATAAGCGATTATCTCAATGCATGCAAAAAAATTCCTTCGATAACTTGTTTGCAACATTTCTTCTTCATTTTAAATTCCTTCAATATGGTTTTTTTCCCCGCGTTTCCACACTGAAATTCTATTTTGAGGTCATTTTATTAGCCCTCATATTGTTGCTATATTTTCTATTTTATATAGCAATTCAATTTGGCCTCTATACTCGGCAATGTGCTGAGAAGACTTTGAATCTGAGATTAGCGTAATTGCTATATTGGTTTTCAGTGGAAATTTCTGCGATCCGATATGCAAAACTAGCACAAGCAGATTTCTACGATCGCACTTTACTTTGTTAGGAAGTTCGCGAAAACTTGAATGGCAAGAATTCTGCGTAAACCTCGATAGGGAAAGCTTATCCCTATTTCCTTTAGTCAAATTTTTGAAAATTTCTAGGATGATTTCAAAAAAAAAATCCTAGGTCAAAGGTCATTGCAGAAATTGTTCGAGAAACTAAGCGCAATGCGCCTACTTTCACATTTCGTTTCGTTCTCTTCAGCTTTCTAGTCAGTTTCCGCGAGCGGAAGAAATAGCTAATTAATGCGTTTACGCTTCAGCAGATCTTACCAAAATAGAAAGATTCGCATTTTGCTTACCCAATGAATGCAAAATATATCAGGATCGGTCACAAAATGCGTACAAAAACTGCAGTTACTTTTCATCGAGTTCATTGTTTAAATGTGTGATAAAATAATTTCATGAATCAATGTTGATATGGATAAGGGGGTTTTACTATTTCCGGATGTAGTATAAGGTGTATGGCGTTTCACTTCAAGTGCAAGATTTCTCCAGTTGCAACAATAAGTTAAAGAAAATTTCCAAAAGATCATTCATGTAATTAATAGTGCCATAACACATTCCAGTAAATTGATGCCCGCAAAAATCATATGAAACTCAAAACGTGAGTACCTCTTCGAAAGTTTCATGATCAAAGATTGTGTTTTTTTACCCATTATAAGTGCAGAAAACGGTCACACCAGAGGAGAAAAAAAGAAATTCAAGGAGCACCTTCCGATCAATCATACGTTCATGCACCGCAACAGTCGAATGTTTGTTTGAAGCGCCCTTGAATGCATTCGCATTTTCACAAAAGCGTACTAATTCGCTAATAAAGGTGGTAAGAATGTTTAAGCAGCAATTTACAATCTCTGTTTGAAGCAGTCTATGAATTGCATGACTTAGAATTGGCGTAACATTTTTATTATCATTTCCACTAGTCCTATAGCCTCGGACTCCTTTTATTTTTCCGGTGGACAAGAGGACAGGACACAAGAGCAAAACTTATGGAAAAAAAGAGGCCTTCAAATGTTCTACATTCGTGGGTCTGGATGAATCAATGAGCTGCTTCAACGACGGCGAGGTCTATGGTCAGAGAACATAGGCCCCAATGTCAATATACATATTTCTTGTTTGGATAATAGATTTGGTGTCCCGAAAACCAAGTCAAAGAATCAAAAGAGACAAAATCGGAAATTTCAGCTCTGATGACTGCAAAAAACGGCTCAATACTACTAGTTTCAATCGATGGTAGAAGATGGCAGACTCATTGTCTCCAATCCTCTTAAAACATACACTCGAACTCTGGATCAAGTCAGGAAGATATGCTACCAGAGTTAGCTTACAAAGTTAGCAGTGAGTGCTGCGAGTTGCATATTCGAGTAGCTGTTGAGGTTGGCGCTCTTTGCTTTTCTCACAATTTTCGGTACGTCTCAGTTGTACTGTAGGCTCTAAAAAAGACCTTAAGGTGTAGAAGCATGCATGGCGCCCGAAAAAATGATACGATCTTTTTGATACGCTGTGATATGATGTGATATGATATAATAACCTAGAATCAGCAGTGGGTTGTTCCGTAATCCACATCTTCATTATATTTTCGCATTTTGCGCCAGCTTATTTTTGATTTGTTGGTTTAAAAAATTCTAAATTTTCAAGATGTAATGAGTGTTATTATGCGCCCACTGCAAAAACGTGTTCCAGCGGCGAAGCTTTCTGAAATTGCCATGCATTAGCTTGAGCAATTCATGCCTTCGACAGACTCCAGAATGATGAAGACTCTGTTAGTAATTTTGAAGAGAGGGATCCTGTTGGGGATACATCTCGCAGCAAACAACCGTAGTCCAGCAAATCAGAAAAGAAGGAATCCTAAGTTCAGGCCGAATACAATGCATTCAACTTCACAGCGTCCCACTAGTATTGATCGACGATCCATGATTGCTGGCATACGAAGCCATCTTGCAAGCGTTTTACAGAACGCATACCACAACAAAAGAATGAACTTTATAGCGAAACCTGAGTCAGCATCTTCCCAGACGCCGGTCGTTGGCCGATTGAGATGCTTTCATGATATTTTACTCGGAAAAGAACACATTTTCTTTTTTCATAACTTAAGTTCAATTCTTCGGCATTTTGGGTGATTTGTTTTATGCATTAAATTTTTCGGAGCACGTTTACACTCAAGGTTTCCTTGTTCTTTATTGGAATCCACATGCTCTTATCCTTTGTTGTATGAGGTCAACAAACAGAAACATTCATCTCATTTTCGAAAACGTTTTCTTTGTTATTCTACTGTTTCATATGCTCCTGTTTTATGAATACATCTTCTTTCTAGGCGGAAATTGACGCCATGAAATTGCGCCGTCTTAATCGAACCGCTTCTGCAGTTTTCTTTTTCCGAAACACTTATGTTTTTTGCACCGCTTGCTGAATTATCGACGAACATCAATTTCGTGCGCATACATACTCAACTTGAACTCTAAGGTGGGTTGCTGCGTAAGACTTCAGCTTATTCTGTTTCTTTTTGCTATTAGGAAGGAAGGTGGTAGGTTTGAATTCAAGTGGCCTTGAGTTAATTCGCTCCTCATCTGCGCATTGGATAAGCGTTGTGACGATATCGTTACCGAATGCAGCGAAAATATGTCCCAATTATTTCCGTTCCGAAGTCTCTGAAGCCAACCGACGATGTGTTACAGTTGCATCTCGAATGATCAATGAATCTATGTTCATGAAACCACGCATACGCAGGTGATGCATATCCTCTATCACGAAATGAAGCTAATTTATCCTCGTAACTGCAACGCTGATTCAGTGTTTTTCCTTATTCAAAAGTTCGAACCAGTCCGCCACTGTTCATAGTGATTTCTGGCGCAGTTGTGTTAAACGCAGTGAGCCATTTTCTTGAATTTGTATTAGGTTCGTGGTTGCAATGTAATATGATCGCTTAGTATGAAAATAGTTGCACGGGCGAAAGCCCCGAATTAATTAACAACAACTGTAGTCGATGTACGACTGTTGTAAGCTTAATCGAGCATACACCATGAACGAAAGTTTTTTCATGATGTACGGATCGATCATCCGTAGCGATCAACTGTGTTGAATGAATCGTGAAGTAGTAAAATGTGATGCAAAATATCAGGAAAACTACCGAAGTAAATGATGAATCTACATCAACGCTGCTTCCTATAAAGACCAACATGGCCCAAGTGTTGATCATTCGTGAAAAAGCCGAGAACTCATTTCCGGAAATGCAGCTTCTCGATGGCTTATGGTTGAGAAGATGAAAGCACTTGTTTACTGACCTTCTAATAGTTAAACATAGTCACAACTTGTGGGGCATAGCTGCGGTTCTAGGATTTCAAAAATTCGGCCAACCAGTTGCCCGATCAGTCACTGAAACAATTCATCTAAAGACTTGAAATCATTGACAAACGAAACACCTTATATAAGAAGGAACTTGCCGATGCAGCTAAGTTGTGACAAACTTAGGAACTTATGAGATATTACTGGCTCAAAAGTAAAAACTAGTTGTTAAACCTTAGTGGCTGAAAATCGTTTCATTTGCGCGATCAATTCAATGCCATCCGTAATTTTTGAAAAATTTGATTCATGCAGGAAGGTCTTTATGGAGACTTCACCAGAGACGAAGAAACTCTTTCGCTTGATGTTAGTGAGAATATTCCATTCAAAAAGGAGACGTAATAAGCAAAATGTGTCAAATAAGAATTTTTGCAGGCTGATCCATACTCGGGGAAAGTGACTGGGAGAACTGAAGACTATAAATGGAGTTCAGCGGAAACGGTCAGCGATGAATCAGTATAATGCGGATGTTCTAGAGCAACTCTTATGAAGCAAGGATCCCTCTGAAAGCTATCTTTTTATTTCTCACAATTCGTAGGGAAATATTCTGCACTTAATTGTTAAAAGCTAATGAAAGTAGTGTAAGGAATCACTGTTCTAGAGAACTCTTACTTAATTCTAGGGAGATGAAAATTCGAGAAAGTGGAAAAGAATGCTGAGGAGATGGGCAAACTGGAGTAACGATGTATTTGAATTTGTTGGCGCTGAAACAGGGAGGAAACGCAGAATGCGAATTAAATTAAGCTGCTTAAGTATATCGAAATTTTTTTCGATGCTAATATACAAAAAGCCCAAAACGACCAATCCCATCACAGTGAAAGGCTCCAAGATGATGTGCATACATGATAATGAAAAATTATAGAGGAACATGGAATTAAAACAAATATAGAATTACTCAAAGAGGACCAATATATAAGGAATTTGAAAACAAGAGTGCATAATAGCGAGGACATAGAAAGCAAATCTTACAAGAACCGAACTTGAGCAATATGATTGAGAAATCGAGTGTGCGAGACAAAGATTCATAATTAATTCCAAGATATTACTTCGCCTCTCTTACCTACTGATGTGGGTACTTGAACTGTGCGTGGGCCGTCTTAAAAAGAAACTCACATCTCTTTAATTTAACAGAAGGAGATTTAAAGCAGCCGAATAAAAATTATAGACAGCGTGTGCGTGGAACAACGCATCACTAATATGCGGTAGTTCATCGCGAGAACGATTCAATGAGCAAGTTTGCGCCTCCCAACAAGTGCTCGCAACTGAGCATGCCTCGTTGAATGGACCTCTTCGTACGGATGGCGTAAATCTGTTAACAGTTGAAGAGGAACGCCGACTACAAATTAGGATTATGGCAGAGTGTCAAGGCTATGCGATAGCAGAATTCACTTCGACTAACAGTGCACGATTTCTTCCGCTGGTTTGCACCTTTTTTTCGATTTTTTCCTCCCATTTAGAGATTTACAAATTTGTTGACACCATTATCAATGATCATCATATGTGCTGCGAGCGAGGAAACTGGATCGCTTTGAACCAACAGGGACGTAAGGAATGTTGCTTTAAGCTAGCTGAATCACTCTTCAACAACCAGAGTTTTCCGAATGAAACGATATTGAGAGAGGTGAAAAAAACGTGTCTTTGAACAGTCTGCAGTTACTTAAATTCACGATGCTTTAGAAGGGATAGAAGAGAGTGAAGGAAAGCTGCGATGTTGGCACTAAGGATACTTGTCCTTAGCGCAGCCTGGAGAAAAGAGGCTGAAATATGCATTTTCTCAGTGGTAGGAAATCCTTAAAGGCCTGAAAGGAAAGCAACAAGAGGTAGAGAGACTAGACTACGAATAAGAATGCAAACAACTAAACGGCTCTCTTGAGGATAGAGGGAAGGTATAACGTATTTTACTGTGGCCAGAAAAAAATGGAATTGCCAAAACCCTCAAATCATACAAAAATGGAAGTTTGTAGAAATAGAATTCCGGCCGATTACGCCTTCCAATCCAGTGGCAACCCCACTGAACTCAGTATTCCCTCTAAGGCACGACAGATGCCGAACCTGCTTCACAGGTTACTGAGTCTAGGGGAAGCCCTCAGGATTCTGGGGGCACCCTAACAGAGAACAAAACGAAACTGAGCGTCATATGTAGACGACAAAAGGAAAACAAAAGAATCACCAGTATATTAGAGAAAAGAACAAGCGGGTGAACGTGGAATAAAACTTACAAGTAATGCAGGCCTGTCACAACCCAATAATATTAAACCAACAAACTAGAACAAACGGCAGTAATTCGGATCAGGACGTTCGACGTGAAGATACCACTTATAAGACCTATGTAGCTGGATTATACATGCCGTGTCACTACCACTTGTGGTACGGTTTGATATAACAATCAACAAAACATCGTCATGAGAAGTGAGGTGTCAGACGACTGCGACAGCGCCGTGCTGACCACCATTTTATCGACAAATATCAAACCGTTACTGCCTAACATATGGGAACTTATAGGTCACAGCCGGAAATTCTTTTCATAAGCCGTAATACCTCTTTATATAAGCACTTTAAGTTTTCCACTGCAACCGCTCGGAACCTTCAGTAGGAAAAGTAGTATATACTTTCTTAGTAAGCCAACTGGCCTGATCTGAAGACGATGCGCCCACTGCACCCATATATCTCCACCGCCCTTTGGTTGGTTCATCCCAATTTGTTTACAAAGCTCAGAGAATACGCTTCAAGTGTGTGATTGCCTCACACCTCAAACTTCGGTAATTAAACCGTAGTGTATTCTCAGGAGACAGCAGTCAAGAAACCACCACAGAAGATGACCTGAGATAGCTAAAGCGAGCTAGTTAGCATTTTGCTGACATGTCAAAGAACAAGATGTTAACTATTTAGTGAAGAGATTGCTTAGCACCTATACTATTGAGGAACAACAACGACAATCACTTTGAGAAGGGAATAATTCATGAATAGAAAAACAGAGACGGAATAATACTAAGAAAACGCCCAAGATTGGACTTCCACATGAGCCGCAATCAATCAATGCATTGAAACAATATAGTCGTTACGGCAAGAACTCGAAGATGATTATTTCGTGAACTGCGCTGTGAAAATTTCAGTTCCACGCTTCCAACATCTCCAAAATTTGCGTGCGTATCTTCGCTACAAAGACACGGTAGAAGCTTGGAAACCCCGTTAATTAGAAGGTGTCTGCTTCGAATGTTGTAAACGTTACGTTTACATATCGAAAAGATCAGTGATGTTAGTAAGTCTGTCGAAGAGCTGCATAAAGCATACAGAAATTCAATGTGGCGCCGAAGGCGCCTGATAGCATCTGACTACTCTTGCCTACGTAGAAAAGCTTACCTCATCAAAGCTTGGGGAGGTGATGGAGCAGGAGAAGACACAGGAGTGAGACATGGCTACGTTAGGAAAGATGCTGCGGGAATGCCTGGGATAGCGGAAGAAATCTTATGCCTCATGGAACGTAACGTCCCACAGTTTTACGACAGCACTCAGTTGGTTGCACAATCCAACGCAGTGGTGAACAGCCGTCTTTCACGGACACTGGGATAACAGATCCATGAATGCACGGCACTGGACCGAGTGGCAGATCGACAACAAATCATCCATCTCGAGCACCTGTGTTTCCATCAAGACTATGGAAGTCCGGTGCATCCTTCAAAGTAACGGTGTAACTGTGGCCAGAGTCAACATTATGGTGTACTGTGTCAAAGTTGAGAAGGGCATAACTTTGGACCAAGAAGCCGGAACAGGGCATTAATTCAAGAAAAAGTGATAGAAGTGATCTGGCGATTTCATTTTTGACTGAGCTGACCGGCCGGAGAAGCAGGCGAACTGGACGTTGAGGAACGAGATGAATTTTCGTTCTTTAGGAGCTAAGTGGCAGACAGGAAGTCAGAAGGCGATTTAGGCAAGTGGAAGCAGACCGCACTTTTTTTCCAAATTGAAATTAGAAGTCACAATCCACTGCACTAGTCTTCTGCCAGAGCAAACACATTTCTCGAGCTGATAGACATAGTTTCAGATAATAAAGTTGAGATTTTTAGTGCAGCGAAACAGTGCGGAAGGGAGGAGTTTCAGTCTTCCAGTAACTTCTTTTTACACACTGCCCCAAGCCAATAGTGCCGACGTGATCTTGATGTATTGCTCCCCGCCTCGTTTCACGTCAAGTGCTCCAATATTATAGAAACAGGAATGCTGCATAATCGGCGTATGTATAAGGATGATCGCAGCATTGGGGTGTGTTTGATTATTGTGGGGCCAAAGATCCATGCGAAGTTCCACAAAACAAGCTCACAGAAACGGAACAGCTCGTACTGCCGATGATCGCTACACACTGAGAATTCTCAGCAATTATGACATTCACTTGTGTGCTCAACTGTTCTCTGTGTTGTACTTCGTGCGCCTCGAGTCTACAGGTTGTTTTCGATGGCGAGCTTCATGTTGCGACCATACAATTGCCTTGGAACCATTCACGGGGAACTGCTTGGCAGTACTATCGCATCAAATCCTCAGTGATCCACAGTATCTAAAAGAAAACTACATAATAACTTACGAGCTGCTTCCGTTTATGAAAAAAGAGCGTTTATGTGATGTTGTAAGATGTCCTCCAAAACGAAAGGTTTACGGACTGAGCCAATTGTTTCATAATTTGACCCTCACTGTAAGTTACAATGTATTATTGTTATCAAGTTTCTTTCCTAATTTGATCGTTGGTGGTTCTGTGTTGCTTCATGTCACTTACAACACAAATTACATACATCTTCAGAAACGTTGCTCATGAAACACAAAAAGAAAAGGTTGATTATAACTGATCACTGAGCAGAAGTTAAGGGGGAATTTTAAGGCTCGCATTCAAACATCCCAGTAACTACTGTGTAAGATATTTGCATCAGTCGTTTTTACTTCACATTCAAAATCTTCAAAACATCTGAAACAAAAAACATAGAGGAGACATTTGTATGTATATCATATATGTGAATCGCTTTGTTATCTTCTGAACATTAGGCAGTAAAAATGGGCAATAGTAAAGAGAAGTGCGACTATCAATCGAAGTAAGTGCTGATATCCACCATAATGTGATGAGAGCAGTATGACAGCTTAAAGAATTAAGCATTGCAATAATTGATCAATGAGATGAAAAAAACCACGAAAACAAAAACGAAACAAAACAGTTTGGAGGAGTGTCAAATAGATACAACATCTGCTAAAGATTAAAAACGCGTATTCAACAAGTTGCTCGCTGTGCTATAATTTTTGAGGAAAGTTTGCGGTTACAGCTTACAGAGTCGAGCCGACTCCTCGATAAGTTGCACTACTGATTGCTTGTCGTTGTCATGCTCATCGAGGTCGCATTCATCCGATGGTCGCACTCCAATGTCTGATAGCATCGCAACAGCTCAAGGAGAAACGTGCTAGGAACATAACATGAAAAACATAGCTTCAACGTTGGTATTTTATAAACATATTTATTCATATGCGGCCAAATTAACTATCAGGAATTAATAGAATGGGTGATAAAAGATGGAACCTGAGAGGAAATCACATTTTTCAGTCGAATCACTTTAGCGAGAAAGCATGCTGAGGAAGGGAAACTTGCACATGTGCTCAATATATATAACGATAATGAGCACGCTAAAAACGAACCAAATTAAAGGCTTACATCGTAAACACCTTGCGTTTTCCAAACTCTTTGAACTTTGTGTCTGACCACAACTTCATATTGCAGCCTGTTCCGCATGCTTTTAATTAAAAATGTTTGACCGCAGACTCGTTCAACTGAACTTACAAAAGAAAAGAGTCTTGTTGATTTGCCGCAGTTTTATGTGAATGCGACACATCACGATAATATGAATCTGAAAAAAAAACGGTCTCCAAATGAAACAAACCAAACCAACCATATTCCTGCTCTTTATCTCCGCTGCGCACCAATGAAACTAACAGTTCGGACCAATTTATCTTAACTCCGTTGTTCACAAACGATTTCTGCGAGTAGACGCGAAAGAGCTCTCAGTAAGGACCACGGTGATCAAGATGAAGACTACAGTTTACCTAACGTGGCCGGAAAATGAAGCGATATTTTTCTAAGAAATCCAAACTATGTCATACATGCCACGTTACACGACGAATGAGGGCCGTATTCTAGCTGTTATTATTACTGGAATGGACACACCGCAGTTTCACCCTATCCTCCCCTTTCTAGCTTAAAAGGGAAGTTGATTGCGAATTTTAGAGTGCTCTTGAAGTGACCCGTATTGTGGGAAACTAAAAGCTCACTAAATCTGGAAAGCATCACCCGAAAGCACAGAACGTATGGGTGGTCCTCGTGTGTTGGAGAGAGCACATTACCGGAGCTCAGTGAAATAGCTTGATGCCGACTAAAACAGTACGATCCGCATGTTGCCTCAATATGAATCAGAGAAATTCAAGCCCCCTGCATTTCACACAAGAGATGTCAGACCGTCCCCTAACATTCGAAAGCTTGATGGTAGTGGCGAACACTGATGTCCACTAAAATCACCAAGCAGTTGTTGCATTCCGACGCCGTAAATATTGCTGACGTCTGCCTTGCGGTTTTCAGGCGGCATTAACTGCCCAACATGCCGAACACGTCGAATTACCTTTGAATTTGGTAGGGAGGATAAAATGGCCAGTGGTTTCCATTTTATTTTTTGCACCCCAAAAAGCTTACCGCACCAAGTTAGAAGGCACAGTCGGAGACCGTTGCACAGACTGAACGATGAGGACTGCTCTCACAATGAATCCTAGGCTTCTTTATGCAATAGGACTTACAGTAGGCGTTCTGGAGGATTCGTAAGTAATCACTATGACTGTTGGCACGAGCACTGGAGAAATATTTTTGCCGTTCAGTGTTGATCACGACATTGAGAATCAGTTGGCCAGTCGGTAGTTCGCTGTAGTTCCGTAGTGACCTCTTGCGGTACATGTGATATCATAACTGTTATTTGATGATCGTGGCATACGTATGCATCACAACTGCATCCTTCGTGCACAGCTATGAAAGTCTCAGGGATATGCAGTGAGGGAATATGTGAAGCGTCCTATACCAGAGATTTATTAGTCATGTAATTCCACCAGTCATACATCACTGAGCGGAATAGTGACTTCGGCGAGTGGTGCAACGAGTCTGAAAAGCGCTGAAACATCAGTGGCTTCGGTGGGTGCCTCTTTGAATTGCCCAACAGGTTATTAACTTTGACTGGTTCAGCGGTAAGCGTGATCTCGGTTGGCGAGTTGCTTCAACGAATTCATAAAGAGGATTAAGGCAAAAGTCATTATTGTTCGATGACCTCATCTCTTCAACGAAATTTATGTCATGCTTAGATCAACAGGTTGATGTATAGACATCACTGTGCTGGATGTCGGTATGGATGCCTCGGAAGGATCCGCACTTAGCATTGGCGGCACGCCATTGATGCATCGTCGAATAGAAGGGTTGAAGGAGCTGCGTCAGATCAGGAGCACGAGCTACCGCTCATCAAGTTCCTGCAAAAGCATTCTAACTGCTAGGCTGCAAGTTGAATGTACACACCTCTGTTCCAGTTACGATCCACGAATTATTAAAAAGCTGCAACGCAGAAAACTGAACTATCGCTTCCATCGCATATCTAAGCCATCGCTCAAAAACCCTCAGGAGTGCCCCAGACTTACCAGCCAGATGTCGTTCGAACATCTTAGAAAATCCTGCTCGAGTAAAATGTCTCTCACCTAGCCTATCTAGCTGCCTTCATGTATTTCGTCTATAGAAAATTCCAGCTCCTGTTTCAAATGTTCCTCCTAGAAACATTGTTTGTTCATGAATTTTGTAGAGACTGTCCACTGTGTAAAAACAAAAAATTCTTGCATGGTTTGCGACCTCAGATTTCTATTCATCTCGTGCTCCGTTGCCTAAATAGTGAAGATATCCGCCGAATGCCTGATAATATGCTTTCGTGCGGAAAAGGTCAGCCGTGTGAATCCTCCATAAATATGAAGGTGTTGCTCATGACTGGATCGAAACGTTCCACGAAAATTTTTTTGCCAAGGCTATATCAGGGAGGTTTCTACTTATTTCGATGTTCTTTTTCACAGGTGGTAGCGGTTCTTGGGTACGATATCCTAAAATTAGACGACAATAGGCGATAAAAATCTCCCAGTAGCTATCTAAACAGAACCTCCTTCCGAAGTTCCAACACCGTGACTTGAAGAATTGAGTTTAGGGTGAATATGAACATCGCATACCATCATCAGAAACCCGAGCGAGAAGCCTGCATCCAAACCAAAGCAGTCCTCAATGGACAGACCAAAATGTCATTGCGATGACCGGAAATCTTGGCATGGTACTCTGCAGTCACAGTGGGGCTCAACGATAGGTTTCTCCAAATCATCGGTGAAGTATTCGATGTGGTTTTAGGGTAGTTGTCTGCAAAATGACGAGAGAGGGGACCATAGAACAGTGCCATATGTCACTAAAAGGGCTCTCTCAATTTTCACCTTTGAATTTCGTCCTCGTAAAAATTCTTTCAATTAAGCAAGAAGCGCGTACGCGATTACATATGCATTCAGTGTGAGTAGCAGTTTTGGATGCGACAAAGTTTGCATAAATTTTCCCATCTCCTGCAGAAAATTTGCATTGGATTTTTTTAGAGGAAAACTTGGGTGGACTTTCCAAAACCTTCTGCAAGCAACTCCACTATTTACATATTTCACGGAAGGGGAACTTCCTATAAATAGTTTCCATCTAAGCTCCACCTGCATTTTATTACTTCCTTGGTTCGGGCTGGCTTATCGCATCGGAGATGCCAGACAGTGAGGGTGAGCTAAAGGAGGATAAAATAGACGAGAAGGGCATGGATGCTTCCAACGAAGAAGGTAGGTGTAAATTTGCAGAAAAGATCTACGTTGACTTGACCAAAGTCGATGAGCATAGCGTCAATGAGTGTGCTATTTAGCAGGCGTCCTTGTTGCGTTCGTTCAATTACTTTCATGGGGACAGATTTTTTGGGAACAGTTGCTTACATGGAAAGGTAGGACTTGGCTGGCCCCAAAAAATGTTAATAAATTTCAGAAAATGTGCCGAAAGTTGTGAAGGAAATAGACGAGGACTTAAAGCGGTGCGGTGATGAGGGCTATAGAGATGATAGCGAACAGCGAAAGGTATTGTACAATTAAATTTATTTCCTTATCTAAATACGCATTCACATGCATGCAGTTATACGCATTTATGCCTGTACACACGTATGCGTCCAGATGCACATGTTGTCTTCTTTCCTCTCTGAATTTGTTGAGGGAACGGCAGACCATCAGTATAAAATTCGTGACTGACCGAATGTGCACGAAATTATAAAAATGCGAGACAAACCTCCACTCGTATCCAACTTCTTTCACTTTCCTCCTCGGCCAGGTTTGTTTTAAAAAATAAGCGGGGATGATGGAAAGGAGACGTTTCCGTTCCCTTCGCATCCTCTAAGAATGTGAAAGGGCTATAAAACCCTTCGCAAACGACGACTCCAAGTCATCGTTTGAACTCGAAAGCATAGCAAACTTGAAGCGCGGCACTTCCAATCGTTCGAGTGAGCAATCGAGCAAGAAGCACGACGAGTTGTCGGATGAAGTGTGGGAAGGACTAATATAGGCTACGGCTGTTGCTTGTACAAGGAATGAGCTGAAACAAAATGACGGTAGAAAATCGAACTTAATTTTGCGGTTTGTTTTACCTTCACCTTCGAATACTGAGAATATCTTTTGTTTTGTTTGGCATAACATGTGGAGACCAGCTGCATCTCGAATCATAAATCTGTAGTCTCGATGCAATTGAAATGGGAGAAAATATGGAATGGATGGAAGGAAGATAGATTCAAATTTCCGTGTTTATTGGTCCACGCCCTTCTTTTTTTTAAAAAAGTTGATGGCAGGTCGGGGAAAGAAATAGGGACAGCCGGATGAGAGTTCTTTTCATTACCCCATAGCTCGTCAAAAATAAAGATAATGAATTTTAGGAGTCAGATGAGAAGCCGAAGGAAATACGTCGAAAACATCGAGCAAAACGCTCATCGTTAATCCCAGGAAGTATCATCACGACGACCACCAACAAGTGAGTTGCCAAGTAACTGACCAAATCGTCCTTATTAAGCAAGGGTTTAAGGCATGCATTTAGAAAGCCGGTGGAAGACAAAGGAAAACTTGTAAACACACATAAAATAACACAGCATAAAGGTTGAAAAGCAAATTCGGATTCGACGTTTATGCCTATTTCGATATTGCTCAGACCTGCAATTCGCCCTAACGATCGCGACAATAACTCTCAGCTGCAGTCCCACAGTTTTTGCGATATAACTCAATGTAGGCGGCTTTTTGTTTCAACAATTTGCACATTCATACGTCCACATCGAAGAATGCACAACGCACATAATTCGCATACAACAATGCGGTTTTACTAGGTTTTTGAGACTCGTTTTATTACCACCATGTTCCAGGAGAGGTTTATTAAACAGAGATATCTACTAAGAAAATGACCCATTTTCTTCAACAAACTTCGGTACGCTATTGCAACAAAATATAACGTACATATGCAATAAAATTTATGAGTTGGCTTGTTGAAAACAGCAAAGGAAGGAAGATGGACAAAGAGCTAATTATCCGCAAAATAAACTTACTCGTTCTCCCTCTTCTTATCAGACTGCATTGCTACGGTTTGTCGGGATCAGTGACTACTGCATCCGTCGGGTGTCGCTCGTCCAATCTCAAACCGCATCTTTGAGGTCGGCTCGAAGTTTTGCTAGAAATGAGTGAATTTTTTAAAAAGGAAGATACTATTTGTGCTGTCATTGACACAGATTATAGATACGTTATACTGAGTCTTATCGGCGCTGGTGGTTTCGGTGAAGTGTACAGAGTAAAACGAATGAATAAACTTCCCGATGAGACGAACACATTCGCATTGAAAACCGAAACAATCGACGAGAACAGAAAACATCTGAATAGATTGAAGGTATCTGAAGCAAATTTAATGCGGCTCATATCAATAGTGCATCGTACGCCACCGAGAATTTATATGAATATCACTCTCAGTGAGCGGTAAAACTTAGAGTCTCCATAACCATAATTTTCGTATCATAAATGAAACCATAATACTATGAATCTTATCTTTTGCTAAATCAAGATTCAAGCAAAAAAAGGAACAAAAGTCACATATTTGAGCGAATAAAAGAAGCATCATCTCTTCACAATTTTTGGCCTTTTAAGTTCATGTTCTTTGAATATATTGTTTACGCAACGCGCTCGAACTATATTTAGATCGAAATGACAGTCTTACAACTGTGCAATAAACTTCCGCCGTATCGTCGAGAACATTTCATCATGCTCGCGGATAAAGGTTCCATCATTGAACGACTCCTAATCGCCATCAACGTCACCAAAGAACTGCATCAGTGACAGGCTGTCATGTGTGCTTAAGTTATAAAGTTTTGGGATCGTGAGGGAATTAAGCATCCATATTTTCGAACAGTATTTTGGCTCTTTAATAAATGCAAACACGCATAGATTCATCCACAACAGGAAAGGTTCTGGAGCGTCCAGCATCATTCAAAGCTTTGAGCATTGCATCTAGCAATTTCGAGCGCTCCTTAGATGGTACAAGTTCTCAAAGTTCCTTAAATTCTCTCCTTCTGACCCTGTGATCCACGATATCACGTTACACATGAGGAGCAATCACACTTATATTCGTACCAGTGGTAGCGCACAGTCTCCGTGAATGCTTTTCGACGGACAGTTGCTGCAGTATGTTAGCTTCCAGCGTGCTGCGGAGAACCCCTATTGACGGCGCTTCGTCGGGAATCCTAAGGGAGAGACAATTACCTCGCTTTTTTCGTGCTCCTTTAAAGAAATTATTCCCTAATGCCTAACCGACGAGTTACATCTTATTCTTCGTCTCTGTTCCTTCGGCTTGACGCCGATGATGACGCAGTACTAAAGACTTCACAAGGGACTCAAACGTCAGGGCTATTCAGAAAAGCAGCGGATCCCTATGGGAACCTATGTTTGAGACGGCTCGAGAAGTCTAAAGAAGACCGAAAGCTCTTGGTGCCACAGACGATACCGCTGTCCCGCCTCACTGTAAAGCCCATTGTCCAGTTTTCCTTATCAACGACGCCACCGCCATCTTTCTGCAGACATATATCAATTCATTTAGTACAGCACAAATAACTGTACCATCACCTCCTCAAAGAGGAAAGGATTTAAATGCGAGGAAGAAATGTAGTGCCTGAATAGCAACCAGTCCACATTCGGCCGCATTAAAAAATATAAAAGAGCTGTTTTTATGGTCATTAGCGATTTTCAGCTGCGCATAGCCCTCGAAATGAAAAGTTCTCTTGCTTTTTCTTTATTGCATTTCGTATATTTGAATGCTTACAGTTGTAGTGGTTTTCGTTCTTTCGATCTCGAGAAAACATTACTATAACCATAAGGGTGAAGCACCACCTTCACTAATCTAACCTGCTCAACATAGCATTCTTTAAGATTTCTGCTCGTTGGCGCTGCACTTCAAGTGACAATTTTGTACAAATCTAAAAGAATGTCTGAAAGTATAGTGAGTGGGCTTTAGATCAATAATATGAGAGAAGCGATGATAAACCTCAGTTGAGATTTTGAAGACCCATACGATACATCAGTTAATAGTCCTCAGAGGCCGATACATAATGTTATAATTAACGACTGCAGGTCGGACAGAGGATTTCAAATTCATAGTAATGGAGCTCGTAGGCTCCAGCCTCGATATCATTCAAAGGGAGATGCCACATCATTCTTTCAGGTGAACTTATTCGTCATCCGTGACCTTCCAAAAGATAAATTAACTTTCATCGTTTCTGAAATGATTACCTTTTATCAGTTGGAAACCATAATACGTATACTGACCTCAGAAAGGAAATGTGGATGTTGAAACTATTACCATAAAGTGATTCAAGCTTCGCGATCATGCTTCTTCACTTAAAAGCAACTTTTTCAAGGGCGCTTTTTCTTAGTTAAAGTGATAATTCTTCTAACTCTTTAGTACTTTATTATTATCTTAATTCTTTTCTACTCCATTCTTCTCGTTTTGCCTGCCACGATATTTTCGTGACAAAAATACGGTTCATTTAAGAAGGATGTTAGGGTCGAGTCTTGAAAGAATGCTATTTGGCGTGAAATAACCATCTCATACAATCAGGCAATAAAGCAGCTCGTCCAACCTCCTCAGTGAAATTAAGTGAGGAAAGCAAACGACTCCATATCTGAATCACTTCTTCATGTATCTATGATTATATTTGTTCGGCGATTGGATTTTTTGTTCAAAGACTGAGAAAAATTCTCAAAGAACAGAACGCGGCTACTTTGAGACAGTTGGACTGTGCCTAAAAAATGCCACGATTTATCATAATGACCGAATGGCAAACCATACTCTTTTCCAACATTTACCGCTATTAGAGTATCGAATATCTTTCATAACTTCTTCAAATCCTGTTCCTGAATCCCTCGGAACTGTTGAATTTCTTCACCGCCATAGGAAGTTTTGAGGGTGACCTCCCTTTACTCTTCTTCCTCCTTCGTCCCATATTGCGTACGACTTGGAAAAGAGTCGAATTGATGCAGATCAGTTTTCGCCCGGATGGTCAGTAGTTTTCGTCGGTTAGTATCGAGTCCGTTTACCTCAACTGCGGAAGCCTTACCTATTGCGAGGTCGGTAAAAACGGACTGTTTAAGTTCATCTTCAAATTGCTTTACGTTTGTTACGCTCAGCTACATGAATCTGTTAGCTTTGCAAAAACAAATGGCAAACTATCGATAAAGTTTAACAGACAAAAACTCGCTGCATGCCTTTCTACAGTATGCATCCACAAACCTTATAGTGTTTTTCCCGTGAGCGACAGAATGACGAGCTGAAAGTATGTACAAACATTGAATCTACCTGGATGAATTATCAACATGTCACCCGCTAGAGATAAGTTACTATCGTTCCTGTAGGTTCACACATGACCCGTTGGCCATTTTATGCGTATGCGGTTTCTGCGGATAAACTAGGTTGTGTAGCGTAGATCGATACGTTTGCAGTTATGGGACTTCCGTGAAAGTTGGACTGCAGACGATCGACGCGATTTCTGACCTTCATGAAATTGGATACATTCATAGAGATGTGAAGCCGCAGAACTTTTCTGTGGGCTTGAAAGATAAAGCAAGCACGATATACTTGCTCGATTTCGGTATTGCGAGGAAATACACAATTAAAGATACGAAAGCCGTTAGGTTTGTTGGTTTTCTCTTGTCAAAAAGGACCAAATGGAATCTCGAGCTCCCGAGGGCCCGTATATTGTGATCTTATTACTGATTCGGCACGAGAACACTTGGAGAATACATAGCGCACAGCGGGGCGCGGAAGTGTGCTGCCATCAACGCAACTAGTGTGATCCTATATGGTTCCGAACAATTGCAGAGTGAAAGATGGGCCCTAAACAAATGTAAGTAGTAGGCGATGATTGCAATGGACGACAATGCAGATCCCCGGCTCATCGATCATAGAAATCCATACTGCGAGGGGCCGTTATTTCCGCCAATCGACGTCTCATTAATCAAATCCTAGAGCCCGAATAGTACTCTAAACTTTATTTTATTTCAACATCTTAAAGCGTCCAATGATCTGAAAACACATACCTTCTGGCGAGGTCATCCAAGTATGGAGAAGGTATAAATGATCAGGAATACGGGTTTTCCCGACAGAGGGTCCAAAATGTTTTGAAAAATTTAACCAGCCGAAGGATTTTCCGCCATATTGTGAGTTCTTTCTGTGCTTCGCTATTTGTGTTCCTCTTGTCACTATTTCTCTTAGTATTAAAAAGTGAACTGTAAATGAACAGCCAACAACAATTTGAGTTCCTCGGATCTGTTCGTAAAGGATTACTGCCGTATCCGTACTTTTGAAGTGGCCGACTAACAATTGTAGGTTGCCACGTGAAACAGTACACTTTATGGGAACGGTGCGCTACGCGTCACGTCATTGTCATCGTGCACAGGAGCAATGCCGGCGTGATGATTTGGAATCGTGGATATACATGTTGCTGGAGTTTTTAGATCGTAAAAGCATCACTTGGGCTAAATCAATTAATAAATCGCATGTCTGCAGTGAGAAAGAGAAACTTTTCGCTGGAGATTGTGAGTTCTTTTTTTCATTTTCAGAATCACTGTTTTATTCCCGTTCAAACCTTATTACTGTTTCAGTGAGCGAACTTTTAGTGTTTCATCCATGTTGCAGTCTATTCAGAGGAGTGTTTAAACGCTAAATGAACCCGAAGATTTCACGCTGTAATAACTGCCCAAGCAAGATCTGCAAAAAGTCCGTTAAAACCCGACCATATCCCGATCCGTTAGCATATCAATATATAGATTCACTAAACGGATCAGACACTCATTCATTATTCCGTCGATCTTCTTTCTTACAGTAACGTCTCGTTATCAAGAAATGAGAATAGATGCGATCTCGCAATGCTTTCGATATATTAATTAAACAGAAATTGATGCAACTGCTAGAAGTTGGGAGTCTCCCGTTGAGCTTGATTTTCTAGTGAACAATTTATGGTATCTTCGAAACTCTAGATTTATTTTTGGAAGCTAAATGGTGCTGAACTTTAAAAGCAGACGTTTGAGCATTTACGAAACCCTTTCATCCTCCAAATAGGATAGATTTCTGGCGGATGTATGGTAGCTGCATTTTTCACGACATTTCTATCAAATTTATTAGCTAACTACTGTTATTTCCATCCGGTAACAATACAGCTAGATGTGATGCATACTTTCAATAACATAGACTTGATCGCAATGGAATCAATCTATAGATTCTGTACGCACTTAAAATATTGCCTGGGAATTTGAATAATTAAGCTAATTTTTTTTCGTTTTCCCAGTCATTCATAATTTCAGATCCACTTGCGGTGGCTGCTTTACCAGAAGAAGTTCATAAAATAATTTCGTATATAAATTCGTTGGAATATTCGAGTGAGCCAGATTACGATTTCATTAAGACAATGCTGCGGCAATCTGCACGCAAACGAAACGCCGATTTAAAATCGAAATTTGATTGGCAACCTGATACCTCCGTTAGTATTATAAGTCAACAAATTTTATTTCGTATCCGTGTGGAGTTGCTTAGTACGAAAATTGTTTGCTAGTATTTCTCAGCTGTTTTGTGAGAAGTGGACAACGTTCATCTCAAACATCTCTAAGAGGAAGAGCTGCAGGAAGGAGTTTTTACAGATCTCGCTGATCGTGCGCTTGCCGGGAATAAGGGGAATTCCAGAATTCTTCACCGTACTTCCTGCCTGTTCAATTTCAGTAATGTGTCACCTACAAATGCCCATTCCATTTTTCGAGCCAATACCCACAGAAGACCTAATAATCAGCTCGCAAATTCCATGTTACTTGCTCAGAAGATTACAAATTGCCCCGGGAGGACGTCAAGCTTTTTTGGGATAATTAAGAAGTAAATTTGCCGATCGCTGAACGATGAAGTCACCATTTACGAGACTGATTTCTGCCTCAAAGGAATAATCTGAGCACTGCTAAAGCCTGTAAGATTACAGCTCATTTTGGGTACAATGACCTGTGATTTGAAATTTTCAGACTTTACAGCGTCAATCTTAGCGTTATTTCGCAGAATCAGTGCAGAAAATAGTATAGAGAATTTTTTATTGCAGCCAAAACCGATGAAGTCCACAAAGCCGAAAACTACGAAGAAGCACAAGAAATCAAAGGTTGCTGTACCGCCCGAACTTTTTGCAGCTCACGTGACTATCATCATCATATTCCAGAGGGAGGAAGCCGTTCGATTGGCTGGATCCTTTTGCCAGTCGAGAGTCGCTCTGAATCAGCTCTACCTGCTTTTTAGTACATCAAACAATGTTACATGTGACAAAAGCCAACCACAAAAATCACTTGAAATTCGGGAAATCAAACTTAAAATTACCGATATTGAAACCAAATCAAGCATATAAATCACTAAAAACCATACAAATCGCTTGAAACTTAAACCTAAAACCAAAAAATCGAACTTACCTGGGTTCGGGAAATTTTGTGACTTGCAGCGTTTTTGCGAAGTTGTGACCTTTAGTTTTGCTGCAAATTTGCAGTTCTCGAACCAATCTAAGCTAAAGTTTGTGCCTCATTTGCATGACTTTAAGTTAACAAATTTGAACGATGCATTCCTAGCAGTGTCTCGCTTGACCGCTGTAGGTATGAGCTTTGGTCTGCTTCAGAGAACATCAAAGGTAGAGGAAATTTTCTGTTTTCGGCGACTTTTAAAACTGCTGGAAGTTTTCGGCTTCAACCAGTGCTCGTCTAAAATGTGAGTATGTATGCTTCCCAAGAAACCCAAAAATTCACTACTTCCCTCCTCTTTTAACTAGGTGAGATGTGATGACTATGAATGGATTTTTATGCGTAATTCAAGTGTATTCTATCCGCAGAAAATATGAGAACGTATTTGTTTATGGCCCTCCTGATAATATTTTAATGGCATAGAAGCATCTTCCATGGATCTAATTTGCTTCACTTGTTTAAAGAAGAGTTTTGTCGTCCATTGTTTTCTACACCATAAAGCTTATAACGCCGGGAGAATTGCATAGGCATAACAATTTGCCAGTTACTTTTTGAAATCAGCTCGTATCCAGTTAGTGCAAAACGAAGTTTTATAGGTTGCAGGAATACGAGTGAGAAGAATGATAAAGCAGAACTAGAGGAGGACATAAAAAGAGTTACTGTAGAGTTGAAAGAATAGTTGGACATTTTACCTATAAGACTAATTTTTCAGAGAGTTGGAGAAATGGAGCATGAACTCGGTGCCTTATATCAGCTCGCTTACACATGAGCTTATGATTGCTGCAGAAATAAATATGTTTATCAAGATATTAGGCATTCAAGCATTGTAAACCTTCAAACGCTGTAGAATAAATTGCACTTAGGGTATTGTGGCAGTACCGTTATAAATTGCCGATGAAATATCAAAACGAACTGCACATTTGCATGAATAGAAGGTTCTCCGATGTTATCGGTGAATGCTGGTTTTTTTCTCTGTCGCGCTGAATAAGAAAAAAACGCTTGTGTTTTCTAAAAAGTAATTTCGCAGCTTTATTGTATGAGAAATTGTTCAAATACCACCAATCAGCACTTATCCAGCTCCTTTCAAGATGCAGCTAGTCTTGACTTAGACAACTGGATGCTGCAGAAGGTGTCGCGAAACGCGAGAAGCGTCATCGCGGCTCATTGCAGACAGCGTGTAGCAAAAAAGGGCTAACCGCCTCAGCGGCGCCTATGACGACCGAAACGATGAAACGCATAGTGCAGACAGTGATACACCCAGCGGAAATTGGGAGATAAAAACTGAACGTTTCAATGAGAAAAAGGGCATGTTGCATGCATCACCGAAAATGGTCAGTGGGAAAAAGGGCACGTTGCATGCATCACAAGAAATTGAGGGTGGAGCTAGGCAGATCAGCGAAATCTGCCCCAGCAAAGGCTCGCCGTTCGGACAGTTCTGACGACCAGGGGCAGGTACCTGGTTGGTGAGCTCAGGAGAGCTCCGCTGATACGCCTTCCCCCAGTGACCCTCCCCTCTTGTATTCTATCTGTACAATACTGATCTGCTGTGAGCTGGGCTGCATCGTCTCATCTAAATACTGAACGTAAGTCAGCACCCTCTAAACAATTTTCACTTTTCTTCGTTCAGTACATGGGGGCTAGGAGTTACGCTCTGGCTTGAGCCCCATGTTCTGAACGAAGAAAAGTGAATTGTTTAGAAGGTGTGGCTGTCGAAAAGGTGTGTCCACATATAGCTGTCGAAAAGCTCTCGATGAGCTGGTAAACATATGTGTCTATTCATAGCAAGCGGTACATGTGAACAATAATCTGTGACAGGATAAGAAGAGTGGCATGACATGCTTTTACGGATGTATTATATATACCGTTGCAAAGAACTCAGGATATGCGATAATGCAAAGAGGTCGTTGTTATTATGTGCATTGATTATTGAATGAATTCACAGTGCAGTAAACATGAGTTCTGCAAAAGGCTATTGTAAACGCAATTTTGAAGCAGCGCGCTTGCGCACTGCATTAATTGTTTGCAAGAATTTGAACTACTGCAAAGCGGGGAACATAGATTATACCCGAACAATGCAAAATGTGCGAAATAAGTCTAACATATTAGGTTATTTGTCGGCAATGCTAGGTTAACATACTAAAATCTCTCTCACTCTATCCACTCATCTTCCCAGTATTACTTTGTTTTTGCAAATGTGCAAAGTGGTGATTCTATCAACCTCAATAATGCGTCAGCTATATACAAAGAGTTAACAGCATTGCTAAGCAAAGGAAAGGTTACATTGACAGCATCAGTTTGAGTAAGTCTAATTTGTATGCACAGGAGGTGATAATAATATAATGTATTTATGCGTACCACAGTAGTAAGGATACGTGCTGTTCACGACCGTTATGGTCACATGGCCGTAACGGTGATATTTGCATGAATGAGAAGTTGCAATATTATGTGCTCGCATTGTTCTCTGCTTAAACATCAAAAATAGTTTCTGCGCAACCACTCAGTCTAATGTGGTTGTATGAGATCGAGTCTGATCTGAATGGAACGAAAGTCGTCGCCTAGACCTGGGGATTGTGATGTGATGTCGTACTTCGTTATAGGTGAGACGGTCGTGGTTTATAGAAGCTCTAGTCATCATTGGAAAAAGCTCTGTTTACATTCGACCTCTCGCAACCCAAAGCATGCCGGTTAAAACTGCTGAGTTGAAGGGTGAATAGTAGGCGTGTTCGTTAGCTTCTCACGAATTATTTGATGCACTGCACTTACATATTTAGAATGAAAAAAGAAAAGTGCTGGATTGTAATGGCTCATCTTTTTCATATATTTTTACACGAATTTGATCCTCTTGTCGTATTATACTCTTCCTTGCCATAAATATATATACAGCCAATTCCATTATGCATACCGTAGAAGTGGAAGAACTGTTACAATAAGGTGAAGAAGGACAATATTTCCATTAGCCATCGAATAGCGATTAACATCCGAGTCACTCAGCACTAACCTTGACTCTGTTAGATAATACTGACCATATATGTAAGGGTATTTAGAAGTTTGCGTACCGGCCCACACATTTGGACCGTTAAAATTGAACGAACTGAAGCATATACGTAAATTCTCAAATTTTCATATACGCAAATACTTTAAGAACAAAAATTTGCATTTCTTACTGCATAATAAGAACGCGGTTGAATATAAATAGTTGAAAGTAACCGCAAACGATCATTTTATTATTCGTTTGCAACCTTAATTGGTAGCTCCGAAGCTTCCGTTCTCCGATCGTCTCCAGTTGGTGCGCTGTTCACCGGATATAGACAACGGCAGCGCAGGAAATCATGAGGTTTGGAGACCATAAGTCGACAGTGAGCACTAAATCGACCTGCGGTTCCAAATCTAGTATATCGACTGGAGGCTCGAGAAGAAAACGTAATGCTAAAGGTAAGCGAATTGCATGAGTTTCATAGAAACTCAGGTTTCTACGTCTCAAGTTTATCAACATTCAATCCAGTTCAGCTAATTCTAACGAACTTATAAAAATCTGGAAGATCTTGAATTTGTAAGCTGGATTTTGACAGATGCTGCCCAGACTAACTAAAGAGACTGAAAGGCCTTTTTGCACAGATATTCACAGAAAGAAACACCACATCGACGTTGATTCCATTGCGTTTGCGTATTTATTCATTTGACTGACCAATTTTTGGCCGAAGTTTAAAGAAATTGGCAATTATAGGTGCCTGCTCAGGGATCGCATCACCCTGCGTTGATACGAATGAGGACGCATGGGAAACAAGGCTCCAGTTTTGTAATTTCGAGGGCTTTTCAAGATCCACCTCCAGTTTCTAATAGCCACTTCAGTGATGCACTACGTTCCTCTGCCTGATTTTTCAGAAGTGCCACAATTTCTAAGCTCCCAGCCTGGTTTTTTTAACATTTTTCCCGGTCGAACTGTGATGTGGAAAGCATCAAATAAAATAAATAATTTTACTGATGTCTTAAAGTTCATTCATTTAGGCCTGACTCCAAAAAAACTTTCAAAGCTATCAAAATATGAAGAGGATTTGAAGCTACACTTGCCAGAGTCGTCAGAGAGTGAGAAAGATGAAGATGTGCAAGAGAAACAAAGCGATGCTAAGCCAAAATCTGCCAAAGTTACTAATGAGCCGAAGAAAAAGTCTAAACTAGCGTCGCGTTCACGCGTAACAAGCACTGCTGATCTTCGCTCGAAACTGCCACTGAAAACAATTGTTAATACGCTAAAAAACAGGCGAGATCTTATGATCCACTTATGTTTAGCTGAGATTATTCAAATGTTGCTCAGAATGTAAACTATCTTATTTTGGCTACCAGCTTTAGTAGTTAACTGTGGACAACAATTGAAAAACATTCAACACCGTTGTAGAATAGAGCAGGTCGCGTCATTTAGTGCTTTTTGTGTAGGACAATAAATGTGGACGATGGATGAATTGCGTGTGCGGCCAGTTATGGGCCAATATTTGGGACAAGGGACTGCTAAATATTTAAGAATGCACCCAGCGCGTGTTCAAAAAGATGATAAATAGGTAGAATAGATCTGATGTGGGAATACGAAGACAAATAGATGGGATAAATAAACTGGCAGAAGGCTTTTTGCAAAGCAAGTTACCAATCTGCGCATTCTAACGAACTAAACACTAAGTCCTCTTCGAAGTGCTACTTGTTCCCAGTTCAGTAGCTTCAATTTTCCCACTTCATGATAGCTTGCTTTAACGCGCCTTTTGGAAATCAGCAAAACAAGGACTTGTGCATCTGCTAAATGTGGTACTTTAGCCTATCTGAAATTATTATACTGTCATAGGAGAGCAGCTGAACAAATGAAAATAGCGCACACAGCTACTGAATGCTCATTCGAACTGAATACTGAAATGAAATAAAAAACGGAAACGCAGAGTGTTTAATAATTTCAGATACGAAATCGTCAAACTTCTTGGATCTGGTGGATTCGGTGATGTTTATAAAGTTCGCCGTCTCAACAACGAAAATAAAGAGATTCTAGAGGGGAACGTGGAAAATCCTAAGAAAAATGGCAATAATAAGGAACAAACGAAAATTAAACAACAAAATGGAGCGACAGAAGGCAAGAAAGAAAAACATGGGCAGGAGAAAACAAAAGGAAACGAGGAAGAGATGTTCGCATTAAAAACTGAAAATTGCGAGAATAATACAAAATGCCATAATAGATTGAAGGTAAGGCATTAATTTTTGTGCGTTTTTTTCATTATCCAAATATTTCACTTCAAGAAGCACTGTGACAGTTTTGTAGTGAAAGCATTACGTTCAATCTCACTTTGTCCACTTTGGATTTCAACAATACCTCCTCACTACTATTGAAAAATCCCTTTAATGAGGGTTTCTATGTAGAGTTTCACTTAACGGGGAAAATTTTACATGAGCAGTTTAAAGGGACATTCACAACTTGCTCTTTCGTTTGCATCACCTCCATAAGTCGAATTCATAGCCGATCATTCCACCACTCAAAGACAACTTTCGTGATAAGCACCATTTGAAATTCAATGAAATCAAAATCTCGTTACTTCTACTGCAATGCAGCAATGGTTACGATATGTCGTCGTTGGATATTTTTCTAATCTTCTGGGCATATTTTCAATGAGGAAAAAATTTTCATGGATATGGCTAAATATTAGAAAAATTCTTAGAACTCGACGAAAATTTGTAAAGCTAAAACTATTATAGCAGTACGGTAAAGGGCATGAAATAGGATTCCTGCAAGTCGTGTAGCCGATGTTGGGTGCTGCTGCTGATTTTCTATGGAATCGCCCTGAAGTCTAACTTTTTCGCCGCATGAGTCCCTTCTTCGCCGTAGTCTGACTTCTTTTTACAAATTGCTGGAGGGGGCGGAAATGCGGAAGCTTCGCTGAAAATGAGAGAAAGAGGGAAAGAAGGGAAAGGGAGAGGTGTTAAAGTCAATTTCACCTTCGCTCGCTAATACTGACGAACCTGCAACAAAAAAAATACATATATATATATATATATATATATATATATATGATATTGCAACACATGATAGCTGCATAAGCGAGGACTCCTGACCGATTGCTTGGCTTTCATTTTTTTGAAACTGAAGCCTGCTCAGCACCATTCAAACTTGATTAGAGGTGCATCAGTTGCTGGACTTCTGCATAAATAAGTTTCGTCTTATCAACTCCAGACAACAATAAGGCCGGAATATTGACTGAAAACCTATTCGAAAATTCATGTCATAGAAGTAGTCGCTTAATTTTTGCATCACTATCAATGTTCAGGTTGAAATGTCTATACTTCAAATATGTGCAACACTACCGAAAGAGAAACGACTTCATTTTGTCGAAATGGTGGATAAAGGTTCAGTGAAACTTCATCCTTCCTCAATGAAGATGTCTAAATCGTCGTTTTCTATCTTTTTCAAGTTGTGAGCTAAAAAATTCGAGATAGCTGGGTTACGCTTGCATGATTTGACATAATGCGGGGCTAAGAATATTAAGGCCATGATTCCAGGAAACTCGATTTTAGGTAAAATCATGTATGACGTTTTGGTCAAAGTTTTCCATTAAAGTAGGAAAACTGCCAGGAAAGTTCTTTTTTTCCTGGAAAAGTAATCCTCACGCATTTGGTGGTGACCAACGTTAGGGGCAAATTCAAATTGAACGGAACCTCGGGTCGTCGTAATTAACACTTTGTCGGTGTAACACTCATGGAAAAATGTTGCTCGATAGTGGTGCTCAATGCAGATTATATAAAACCAGCAATATTTTATCGCTTCTGCTTTCCCTACAACACGCACAGATTAGTAGTTCCAGGTCGAACTGAAAAATTCAAATTTATCGTGATGCAACTCGTTGGTCAAAGTCTTGATCGTATACAAAAAGATATGCCCGAGCGTCGCTTCAGGTGGTAACGTATTACTATTACCGGAAACTATGAGCCGTTTGAAGACCAATGTAGCGTTCACGGAAACGTGAAATTTCGCATCATTGCTTTAGTTATTTTACTTGATTTTTATGCTTTTAATAAATGCCTCTCAGTTTATCAGTAGTGTTCAAGAAGGCATTAGCGAAAAAATAATAGTGAATGATGACAGCGAAATTTCAACATAATAGGCGGAAATTCCTCTTATAGCCACGTATGAAATCATTTAAACATCCGACTGCAATAAATCGATGAATAACCTGACCTCTTCCTGTTGCATCTTTTATGCTTCTTGATGAATCGTCTAAAAATTATAGGAGTTCTATGCCTTGTAATGCACGCCCGATTTGTATTCTAGAAACGATTGTTTTCACGTGAACACTGAGCGTTGCTCCTTTTTTGACATCTCATAACCTCAATAATATTTGTTGCATAAACCTTTTCCGGTGTTATTTTCAATCTTAACGAATTCTATACTTTCCAATATATCTTCAGAAAATGTGCACCTTACAGAATTTTGTCGGTATTGGTAGTTGAAGTTTTACATATATCTTCAGCAGTTACTTTGAATAAATATTTAAGTTTAATTTTGAAATTGACATCTCAATTTGCAAGAAAATTCTTTCAAAAATCTGATGGTTTTATAGCTTCCGCATCAGCATAAAACTTGCATTACAAACGGCCGATAGCATCGGTGATTTGCATGATATCGGATATATTCATCGAGATATTAAGCCACAAAATTTCACAATGGGACTCAATGAGTATGCAGAAACAGTTTTCTTATTGGATTTTGGTATCGCCAGGAAATACACGTTAAATGGGAGTAAAGCTATTAGGTTTGTTGGCTACATTAATTGTATGAGAAAATACCCGCTTGGGGGTTATGCTGGATTGGCATCAATCCGATAGTTCCCAACAAGGCGTTTAATGACCTGACTGACGTAGGTGGTAAAGTGAATATTTTAGTAAGAAAGAATGAATGTTCCATTCTTTTTCTCCTTCTTCTCGTCGAAAGAAAGGTAATCGTCAGTGAAATATTCTCGATGCGGATTTGACAAATAAGTTTGTTCAGTCTATTTCACCTTTCGGCTAATCCAATTTTTTAATGATTTTTAAGCCACTTTGTTCTTACCTTCATGCATCCATCTCTCATGCAAAGCCACCTTCAAAATTTTATTTGAAGTTACCATATATTGCAAGGTTGACCATGCATTATCAAGGGCGCTTGTTGGATTAACGAATATTCAGGAGCAAACACTGAAAAATGCCACTACCAAGAATTTAAATTTGCTATTACTAACAGTATCATAAGGATCATGAAGTCTTCAGCAGACTTATATTTTCCAGATTGACACTTCGTGCGATGACTTCACTTAATTTACAAGTTGAATGACTCGAACGGTTTAGATTGCCAAGAGAAAAAGTCGCATTTCTGGGTACGATTCGATATGCGTCACGAAACTGCCACAATCAAAAAGAGCAGTGTCGACGAGACGATTTGGAATCGTGGATATATATGTTCCTCGAATTCACCGACTATAAAACCGCGCTTACTTGGTCAAGAATGAAGGATAAACATGCAGTTTTGATTGAGAAAGAGCATCTCTTTGCTGGAAAATGTTAACTTTCTCGTATCTTCCTATAAGACTTTCAATTTGCCATCGATTTAAAGTAGTTGAAAATTACTTACGAATTTGCTGCCATATGTAAATCTATTCACGAATTCTCGTAGAGTGATACAGCATCCGCTGCGTTACCTCACTACTCTTGTTTGATACAGAGAGTTTCAAGTTCACCGATTCTAAAAGTTCAAATAATAAATATCAGAACGTTAAGAAGCTACAATAAGCTTACATCATTTGGTGTTTGGGAGGCTGATCGTGCTCTACATCATCAACACACTTCGTTGAAATCGACTGTTTTTCCCAAGTCTTTTATAAACTTGAAATGGGGCTAAGAAATTTCGTAGTTTGAAGGTTGCGATACATGTTCAAATATAGCGCGTGTATATGCTCGATGCGTAGAACACTGCAGTTGCCGACCTTGCCTCATAATGTCCAATATTTGTTCCGCTGCAATCAACCGCTTATCCATTAGCAAATCGAATTTGCCCTTTTCGTTAATTCGCTATCAATTCCACTTTGACTGTGCAAGAAGAAAAATAAGCAAATTTTTAACCATCTCTGACATTTTCACAATGATTATCTACGCTTTTTCAACTTATTTTTATTTTTATTGACAATTATCAAGAATTTTATTCGCATGAAATAATCCATGGCGGCTTAAATTCTCCGGTGGAGAAAAATTGGCCACGTGGAAATCCAAATGGCAGATTTTTTCTGTCCATTCATTTTCCATGATCGCTGAATATTTGTTGCAGCTGCTCATTGCCTAACATCAGAGATGATCGTTTAATTGTGCATTAAATGGGGCACCTAAGAAAAAAGTTTAGATTCGCAAACGGTTTCGGCGTTACCCGAGGAAATTCATAGAATAATACAATATGTTGATTCGTTGGATTATCCGAGCACACCTGATTATGCATTCATTAGAACAATGCTACGAAAAGCAGCAGAGAAGCGAAATATTACACTTGAAGGCAAATTCGATTGGCGATGTCATGATACCTCTAAAGTAAGCATTAGATTCTCATTTTTGTTCTTCGTTGAAACGTGCTATTACAAGGATGTGGCTAGCTTTGTATTGCACGAGTGACGTGTGATTGTTTCATCCGATGATGTGCAATGAATAAGAATGAGAACAATCCGTTGTCATTGCTGTAAGCTGTAGAAATCGCACAGAATTTTGGATCATAACATTCAGTGTGCGAGTTTATTTAATTATTCGCCTACTTTTATCAAACAATGAGATTTTATTTCAGTCTCGAATCAAAAAACCTACAGCACGTGAGAAAGACGACTGTCTCGATGAATTGGCATGGATTTTCCAATGATTCGGCAAGGAAACCAATTATAAGAAAAAAAATAGCGTTCGTTTGTGACCCTTGCTGATTAAACACAATATATTTTAGACCATCTGAACATCAAGCACTGAAATCACTTTGACGCGCATGTAATTGCCATCTTCATACGCGATGAGAAACAAATATTGCATTAGGCAATTGTAGCTATCAAGTTTCTTCTGAAAGCTATACCAAGCTATACCACTCTTTTGTTGCCACAACTTTTCATACCTTTTCTGAAGGAATAGAAAACATCAAAATTGAAGTGGATAACATTGAAAACATTAAACCAAACGGTCAGCACTGAATACTTTATTCGTGAGAGTAGTACGATGAAAGTATGACGCCTATAGAGGAATGATATTTACACTGCACACAAAGAAAGCACGCATGTGTGCTTTGCAAACATCGCTCGAGCACTGTTGTAGGTTCACGACACTGGTACTTCATCGACTTTCGCTCTTTCCTACCGGGTTTCTATTTGACAAGAAGAACTTTTTGATTCATTTAGTGGACAGAAGACATTGTGTGCTGAAAAAACAACAAACTCTCCTTGTTACTGGAATTGATGGTTACTGCACATTTGGAGAAGAACTATTTTTGGAAGAATTTTATGAGGCGCTAACAATTCTCTTAACTGCTTATTAGTGATGAACAACGTATAGTTAATAGTATAATGGAATTTAGTTGCTAAAAACCGAAATTTCTTTGCTGAGCAATATGGTAGTTATCTGTTGGAATGCAAGAGGTGGAACGAGATTTCTACACTTTTCGCTGCGGAAACTCGATTGATTTTTTTCTGGTTCCGGTGCAATCGACGCTCAGCGTTTACCGAGTATGTTTGGTGGGTAATTAGTTGATTCCTGCGAAGCTTGTCTGCGTTACCGACTTGGTGCCAATGTGCTCATAACTGACATCCATCACTAATTCATCTGATGATTTTTGTTCTGACCTCCGAGTTAGTTCAAACAAATTTATCAACAGTGAATTTCTTCATCGCAGCACTATGGTTGATGAAGGGTTCGTTGCAACGCCGCAAAGAACGCGGGATGGAAATTATTAACGTTTGTTGCTGATCGGAAAAAGGCGTGACGTAACGATGGTTCAACTACGTGGTCTCTTAATGGGAGAAATGTAATATAGAGGAATATGTTTCTAACACTGCACTTCAAAACACTTCATCACATGCAGGTAGATGGAATTGCACATGACTTCACCCTCTTGAGTGAAGTGCAATCTTTCTTTCTCCTCCTCATTCGGTAGCGGCTATGCAACATTCTCAATGAAGTGCAATTTTTATTAAGAGAATGCTCTCCGTAGCTACCTACGACAGGTAAACTACTTGGCTCATCCGATCGAAATCTTGAGCTAAACGAACAGGCATTTCAACAGCAGTCACTCGTCATCTTGACGCTAAGCAATTATCGAATCTGTAAAGGGCAACGAAGCACTGAAATATTCTCATTTTTAAATTGTCACATGAAATTCCATAGAAAATTATCGATATAGAACTGTGCCTTTGAATATTTCCAAGGATTATCAAGAGCGTCAGCGGTCAGCGTACGTCATAGCAAATAATGCGTTTGTAGATGAGATTTCCGAGCAAATTACGTGTAGCAGTTAATTTTAATAAATATAGTCTTAACCTAAATGTATTTCTATCCCAAATTCGCCTATTTTAGGATAGTTTTATAGGTGCTTCATTGCGATCGGATATGTTCCTCGAAAATCTTAGCAAAAAGTATACAAGCGTCATTTTCGGCTTCATTGGCAACCATATAAGCATCACTTTCGACACAGTGGTGTCTATATTTCATTTTGTCTACATTCCAAATAGTGTGAAAGATTACTTTCATTTGCGAAGAGCCCCGTGGGACACCTTGCTCGGAAACAAGCAGTAATATTCTTCTAAATTTTGCTTTAGGCAACGTCTGCAAACACTCCGAATAATAAGAACTGGGATTTCGGCCACTAAATGCAATTGCGCAATTGCACTCGAACAAAAAGCCTCCAATCTTAAATGTTAAAATCTTGCAAAGTTATTGTTACTACAAAGCAAAGAGTACACGAAACGTAAGAAAGATTGTTTCGTGCAAGAAGAAAGAAAGATAGTAAAGAAAGATAAAATCAGTAATCTATATAATGCGTTTGCTTCCGAAAATTCTGAAAAGCAATTAATTTCACTTAGATTCACTATCTCGTTTTTGTTGAACCCATCGGAAAATATCGGTGAATGCAATTTTTTACTTCCAGTTTATTAACATTCCTATGCTGACTTCACTGATTGACGACAAGCTTGCATAGCTCTGCTCTTGCATGAGTTAAGCCACATCTGTCGCACTGAACTGCTTCTGAGCTATGTGCCTGAACAGTCAGGAATACTACTTCCGATTTTCAAACCTTAGAGAGTGCTCTGGTGGAGCGACGAATACGATGCTCAGATAGGCAGGCCTGTGCTGCATGACAGTGACTGTGATCACATTCAAGCATTTTATTAGTTTATCATCGACAATAACTCTTGAGTATCCAACTGTCACAACGTTTCTCTAAGTCAGTTTCTCAAAACCCCATCATTGTTGCATCATATATTTTACGAGTTTGAGAAAGCGTGGATTCTTACAGAAAGTAAAAATGTTAAGTTAATAAGAAAGATCTCTCGAAAAAATTTTATCACCAATGATAACAACTGTTAATTGATGGTGACAAAAGCATCGATTATCTTCCTGTATTCACGGATGCCTCATAAAGTTCACCGTGGAATTTCTTCTCGAGCCATAAAATTACACCATAATCTTTGTGTCTGGCGAATGCATATCGCGCTTCACGATGGCCTATAAAGTAAAGTTTATTGTCAAGTATCTCTATAAGTAAAACATTGGATGAATGCTTAGAAAGCACGAATATTTACAAGGTTCAACACTTTATAATCTCTATTTATTTTCGTTTTGTACTCTGTAGGAGTGAAATCTGATTCTCTACGAATTCTAGGCAATCAAAGACAACGTAAGCAAAAAATAGAATTATAGGTGGAAATTTGGTTTTTCTGGATTACATTTTCCTTGAATGAAAGTGGTAGTGCAGAGGCGAAGGTTAAATTCTATCTTTGCTTATTTTACAGAAAAAAATCTTATTCAGAAAAATTACACTTACAGTCCTATGTTTGCTTAGGTTTTCTTTGATTGCTTCGGCCTCATATCGAATCTTATGGAGTCACAAAAATATTACTATATGTATGTATATATATATATATATATATATATATATATATATATATATATATATATATATATATATGTATATAACAAAATATGACTTGAAAATAATTGAACTTCAGATGAATTAGCAACTTTCAGCTTAATTCAAACTGCAGCATTCACATCAAATATCAACGCCATTAGATATTTCTAATGCACAAAAAAATCTATGAATTTTTAGAAAACATTGGAATCTAAACAATACTAATTTTTTTCCAAATAATGTCCCACTTATTGGCCATTTCTAAACTAAGTGTATCTTCGCCATCATTTTGAGTATAACTTATCATGAATGAAACATACTTGCTAAATCAAAGGCGAACGAAACGTTACCTTCTCGACCTCACTAGTAGTGACAGTTTCGGCCGCCACTGTGCCAACACCAGGTATGTTGTTCAAACCAGGCATCGGCAATGCGGCTTCAGCACTTTGAGCTGCTACGATGCCGGGATACAGCCCGTAGCCGTAAAGACCCGGGTATACAAAGTTGAGTCCAACCCAAAATGGAAACCGGTAATATGTGTATCCTAGATACGGATAGCCACTATACAAGCCCCCGAATCCATAATAAGGGTAACTGTTGTACATATAAGCGTAATAAGGATGACCAAAATAACCAGGATAACCGTAGTACTGCGAATTCACATGTGAACACAAATATGCAAATATGAGCATGGCGAAGCTGAAAGTAAGTTATTTCATTTTTGAGTATGTATTTCCGTAGGGGTAAGATATCAGATAGACGCAGTTCCATTGTCCATATGGCATTACTTGCATTTGTGCAAAAAATAGTAGGTGATTGCTAAATGAGATTTCCCGATGAGCAAAAGCTAAAGATTTTTTGCAAATATGAGAAGTTTTTTTGCTGAAAATTACCATTAGAGCTGAAATTCAGGAACGACTCCAGGCAGACAGAAGGTTTCGCTCATTTCCGTGCATACCGAGACTACAGTAAATATGCAGAAATGAAGCACAAAATAAGCTCCTATTTAGCTTGGAACAATATGACATAAAAGTTCCTCTCAAATCTTCCAGCTTTAACCAAGATTTTTGCACATTTGCTATATATACATATAATGAAGCTTGCATCATGAAGTATTCTAGCTTCTGCAAGTATGGATGAATTCAACACTCCGATATCAGTTTAGAGATGCCTTCAACACCAATTTGACGAATAAAATACAACGTCTAATATAAAACAGGATGCGCAATTGTAAATCCTTCGTCTGGAGTAGAACGTGCTTCCAAGGAGAACCGTGATATAGACATTGAATCGATGTATTTCTATGCGTTTGTATCTTTATAAATAGTTTCAGGTGGAATTTACTCTATCTAACGCCACAAAATTTACTGCAATGTATACAGCGTAGATTCAGTTATCTTCACTACTATCTTTTACATTCAGCTATCAAGTTCAAATAGGTTCATGGGCGTTTAAATAATGCCGATGGAAACTCTGAGCCCATTACACACTGATTTTCATTTTCTTTACTCGACTAACGACTTGGCTCTTTACTCTTTCTTTACTCTCAACTCGACTACTCGACTAACAGAAGAAAAACTTTCTTTTTCAAATTTAGTGGCATATAATTAAGTTCAAATTTAGCCGCTTTGTTCCTTTCGTTCTATTTTTTGCACTCATCTCATAAATTGACTGCATTGTCATTTGATTCGTAACCTTCATTTCACTCATATCCATTTATTTCTTAAAGACATTTCAATGAAAAAAAACCTTCTTATATTTCCATACTCATTGGATTTATTTTGCACTACATTACGAATGTTCCTTAAAAAAAGAAGCAGAAAAGTTTTCTTTAAGGCTTTGATATAAACTTTCTTGGTGAGACTTACATTTTGCGAGGCGTCATGCTGAATTGCGCGATAGGACTTACTATGCTTTCAAAGAAATGCTTATATATCGTTGTGAATATGTCGAAAGTTCCATAGTCTGATATTGAAAGAAAGAAAATTTCCACTCTATTTACACAGCTCGCTATATGATCCAGGTCTTGTACTTCTCCATAAACAAATCATATCTTTACTTTGCTGATGAAAAAGCTTTTCTGAAGTAAAGGGTATATTGCTCATGCAAAATTTCCCTAAGAGCACCTCTCAATAGCAATCGTCAAATATTCACCACACTCATGCTAGTTTATTTATGCACTCGAAATTCACCAACAGACATTCGAAAACGTTTTTATTTATAATTATGGATTCATAAATGAAATTTTAAAAAACATTTGTGGTATATGTTACTTTAATATTTTATTTATATCATGGCAATTCGTAATTTGAATGTTAGGTGCTCCTAATTTTCTCTCCACCTAGGGAGATCGTTATTTCGGAGTGGTGAAGTAGTAAACCAGAATAAACCGAAATAAACCAGAATAGCCCATAATTAACAGGAATAAACCAGATCAAACCGGAATAAACTGAAATAAACCTGCAAATATATATACTTGAATGCATATACATAAATGCATTGATATGAAAGGATGGCAAAACTATGCCGAGCAAAGAAGTAAATGCATATGTATGTATGTGTGTTTCTTTGCTCGGCATAGTTTTGCCATCATTTCATTTGCATTGAATTGTGCTACTCATTCACCGTAACTGAAATGCTGATGTATTTTTTGCGCAAGATGGACTAAATTCCAATTTTGGAAATGTTCAGGAATCGCTAAGTTTACTTTTAGAAATTGCTGTTTTCGAATCTACCGATGTTTCCGTTTGTTTTTTATGCATCTATTCATCTATTTGTTTTTCATGTGGCTATTTGTAGTTGTTTGTTTGTCTGCTTGCTCGGTTTGATATGGTTAATGGTGTCGAATAAGTGAAGTGTGTCGAAATTTTATGGGAATATTGTTCAGATGATCGATTGACGGTGTTCATTGTAAGAATAAAATTCAAGATATATTGTCGTGTTTGCTTATAATGCTGAGGCGTAAAGAAGTCAGCTTTTTGCCCTTCTATAAAACAGTGAATAGAAAGAGAGACGCATATACTCTCATTTAATGTCGTGCTTGCATGCTTTTATTTTCCACTATTATCCACAATGTTTTGCTCAGCAATTGAATGCTTTCTTTAATTTTCTGTTCCAACTCAATCTCCATCGTTCGCTTGTAAGTGATATTTTCACCAGTTTTCTATGTTGGATCCTTCTATTTTGTTGCTGTTGGTAGCGATCGAATTTGGCTTTGGCTTTCATTTTTTCCATCCTACCCTCGCAGATGCATTCTACTTTCAACTTTTATCGTATTTTTGCTGAGATTTTGTCGTATGACCCGTAACTCTTCAAAATATGCGAACGTATTCCAATGGGGAAAAAGGAAGAAACACCCTCTTCGTCAGCTCTAAAAATCAAAGAACGCTGATAACTTCGTAATATATTTGGTAGGAAACGTGTTCACTTCCTACTTTTATCGATAGATCAACAATTGGGTAACTGCGCTATTACTGAATGACTGAAGTGGGAAATTCGTTGAGTTCGGAATAACTGAATATGCAACTATTAGGCATTGAATGATCGAATAATGAGGAAGTCTTTTATTCAAGCTCAAACGGACAATGCACCACATCGTTCGTTATTCATCATTTATGGTGGATTAATAATGCATCTTTTCAGTTGTCGTTCAGATTTTTTCTTATATCGTCGTATTTATTGCTTGGATAAGTCATCCTGAAATAATTTTCATCTTTTCGAATATTATTTTCAGATAGAAAATCTAACTTAAGGATTCCTAATTTATGTATGGATTATTGCTTCTTCTCTTTTCTTTCTAATATTGATGGCAACAATTCACCGTTTACTTATAATTCTCCGCAGTGACTTCTCATTTGAAATAAAATTGCCTTCATAGAGCTCAAATAAACGGCCGTAATTTTGTGGAAAAAAATTCGACTACAAATGGAACAAACAATTTGCAAATGATGTGATCGGAAAAATCCACAATCATAATGCTACTGTTTTATTATTCACAACATCACTATAATGAATTACGATGTCGTTTCGCTCTCTCCACAATTAAAATTTGTTGTTATCGGTTGGGAAATCACCTTTAATGCCTCACTTATTTGTCTTGAAGTGACGGCTAATGAGAACTTAATCCTTAGAACACTATTAAGAAATTATGTATGTTTCGCTCTATGAACGAATGAAATTTGAAATCATTTTAAAGCGTATCATTTTGGGCCTTCTGCCTTTAAGTGTACAACTTTATGGGGAGATTTTTTCATCGAATATGAAGGAAAAATTTTTGCCGATTATTTACAACGTCAGGTGTAAATAATACTAAGCAAAGTATTTTAGTATTTTACAACTAAAATACTATTAACTGACTCTTTCAGTTGCTCTTTAAATTCGGATTCTCAAATAATTTTTGCAAATCTAAATGAGTATCCAGTACAATATTAACGAGGCAAAAATATCCACATTTCATATTTTTGATATTAGCTGCACTTAGCAGTAATCTGGAATAGAATTTAAGCGAAACGCACTCAAATCTCTCAGCAGCTAAGAATATCCTGAAAATCGAAACGAACACATAAGAACTACTTTTATCACTTCTTGTAGTTAAGTCTCCACAAACACCTAAAAATTTGCTGGAATTTGGATGGTTTATTTTTGGGCACTGAAATTAAAATTTGTTCGGATCGATTCCTCAAAAACTGCTGTATGAAACGCTCACTTTGAAGGCCTGCTAAATGTTGCTTTAAAAATTCGTCTCACTTTTTGACTGCTCTTTGAAAATTCAAATTTTCCAACCATCATCGACCGTTGTCGATTATGTTTCATGAATTCTGAGATGGAAAATTGTAGAAAATATGCCTCAAAATGTATCGCATTACTTTTGTCGAATAAAATGCAATTTCTCTCGTTTAATTCCACGTTTTCGAACCAAAGTGATGTGTAGTTATTGTATTATTTAGAGTAACTAAATATCACGTTGGTTTCAGGCTATTTTCAAGTCTACTACTATAACTTCCAGTTTGCTTCCAAGAAAAAGCTGCTTCACATCCGCGAAAACCCGTTAGACAACAATAACTTGCTTACTGCATGAGTGATGCCGTTGGAAAGATGCAAGTTATGTAAATCATGAAAATGAATAGCTGCAGGCGGTTCAGACAGGGATAAAGAGAAGGGTATAGGCGGGACGGAGGAAAGATAAGGAAGGGAAAATACGCTTTAAACACTGTCCGAGGATATTCATTTCCGACGAGCAAAAAACCTTTTTTGTCCCTATAAATGCGTTACAGTACGACTTGCCTTGGGTACACGGCCATAAATAAGTAAGGAAGCGGGTGCATATCCTCATATTTATGTAAACTAGAAGAATCAGCTACCGCACTTCAGTTGACGTGTTCTCAATTAGAACTATGTGAGCCCAGTTTGTTGTATTTCAGTGGCAGTCTATTAGCAGTAATCATCATCAACCGTACCCTTGTTGTGTGGGCACCGATCGCTGATCCTGTTCGGCCGACAACATCTGCAGCAGCTGTAATTTGACGACGGCCCCTCATGCCGTATCTGTATGGACTGAAGTATCCGTAAGCACCATATGTAGCAGGATAACCATAAACGCTGTAAGTGCTGCTGTAGCCATAAGGCCTTCCATATGTAGCATATCCTCGGGTTAAATATGATCGATAGTAATTGTACCTACCGCTATACATGGGGTAGGAGTAAATGCTTTGAGGGTATCCATATCCACCGAGTCCATAATATTGGGCATTCGTTTGCAGAATTATAAACGCGGCGATAAATAAGGTCAGCCTAAAAGTGAATCCGTCAATTATGTCTGTTTTAGCATATCGGCATAACAAAAATCGTAAAGAATGAGTGACCTTCTTGAAACGAGGGAATGGTTTTAAAAGAAATCTGCATCGAACTATAGACGAGAAAATATCGTATACTTTATTCAAATTGCCAATTTGGCAAGGAAAAAATTAACTATGATAACTGAATGAGGAAAAGATCGATAAAGAGAATTTGACCTTCCAAGAAAACAAAGATGATAAAGTTAGGCTTTTACAAATAGAATATATCGTTAAGTAATAAGTGTAAGTTTTCGGCATATTCTGTTACGAAACATGGAATCTATACCGAATTATTGAAATCCTTCACTAGTTTATGCTCAGCGGGATGTTACAATTCCTGGAACTACCTTTTCATCCTATAATATACTAATCGTACCATGAAAATATTTAATTTTATCTATAAGCTATATACTATACTATACTAATGCAACATTTAACATCGATTATGGATGAAAATTAATCCAGAAGATTTTACTGATAAATAGAATTTGCTATCGACTAAGAGATGCAGCTGAATGACCATAGGAATGTGACTTACATGTAAGAGATCGTCATAGTTTATTGCGCAATGAATTAACTGCTCTTAGGTGCGAAAACTTTTATATGTACTTTGTGGACATTTTATATGTACTTTGTGGACAAATGTCAAGTAAACCCTCAAGAAATGTTTGCTGATATTTATGGAGATAAAATATTCGAAGAAAATGACGCAATGAGAATATTTCTGATGTAATGATGAATAGAATATTTCAAAACCTCCATAATTCACCTCTACAATTCGACTCTTAAAAAGAGTTCTTTTCTAAAATGGGGTACAAATTACCTCACCAATTGGTTGTTATAAGTGCAACCAATTCAATAATGGAGCACAGTGTTCTATTGTGAGCGAGAAGAAGTTTTTCCTGCTCGTATTATTAAATGAAGTACTCGCATTGTAATAGCTGTTAGCACCAACTATAAACCTTTCTGAATATGAATTTCAGTTGTTCAACATATCAGCGATGCACTTTTCTATGCATTCATCACTTGCGCAGTATCGAAAACGCATTCTGAATTCCAATACAAAAGCGTTATTACGCTAACTGCCTGTTGAATTTGAGTTGTGTCGTAGTTTACCAAGTTGAGATATGAGTCAGGTGACAGGTATTGTGCATTTGCTCGCTACAAGCTCGTCCATCGGGACAACCGAATGTGTTGATCACTCAGGTGACAGATGTGCTCAGGTGTGCATGTCAGATGAAATCTACGGACATGAAATTTTTTTCAATTTGCCTACAAAAGAAGACGAATCATTTGTGGAATTTTAATTCAAGCGCTCTAATTAACAATAGATATTATGATATTGTTTCATAAGTAAGAATGCATACTGTTTCGATTTCTTTAGCGAATTTGTTGACTTATTTTCGTTTCATAGGAAATCGATGAATTTCTTTTTGAGAAATTTCGCGTAATGCTGATAAATCGCCATTAGATGGCGACAAAAACAATTCGCATTTTGATGTGCCAAGCAAAAACATTAATTATTTCACCTTCGTGAAACGCTTTCCGCCTATTCGGATTCATCGATCGGTCAAATTTTTGAATTTTCATTGGGATTATGAATTTCTAATAAGCTCAAAAATATACCGCTTACGATTTGACGTCGGTTATGACAATTAAGGTAATTTATTGTTTACAATCTATTGGTTATAAGCGGTCGACTTCGACCAAAGTTGGTTTCGATTGTGATCCTAGCTTTTAGGAGGGCGCACACATGTGAGCTGTGTTTCTTCTTATATCGTTTGCCCAATTTGGTTAGTGTGCGAAGATCTGGACATATGATGAAGCTACAAGGATGCTTTCTAGAATGTTGTTTTAGGGTCTAGGCTGTTATACCTCGATCCCTTGTGGACTGTAACTTATATCTGCAATGTAAAGTTTAACATCATATGCACTATGACACCATACAAATGAGAGCATTCAAGTTGTTCTTTGAATTGACTGAAATAATTTTCGGAGGAGCTAAAGTTTTCGTGAATGAAAATTTGCTCCTGTTTAGTGCTTCTTGGATTGAGACCGCTTAATGCAGAAAAAGCATCGCAGTGAATGCGCTAATCATTGAGGAGACTGGAATTAGCAGTTCAGGCCTCGAAATTAGGACGTTTGAAAATCGAGAGCTCCCGAATTTAGGGCGTTCCACAATGGGTCTCAAATGGAATTTTTAAGGACAGAGCTAGCAGTAATAGAGGATGAAAGCAGTAATGAAAAGCAGATCATTTATTCACCTTCATCTAATTTTTGCTGTCCATCTATAGGATATAATTCGTTACTCTCAAAAGTAGCCTCACGCATAGTTCATGCTTCGCTGTTCTCTATGTGTCAGAGCTATCCACTATCACGAACCCCTAACACCGACAATCCACGGGACGAGAAGAAATCATCTTAGGTCGTGCGACTCGGCTCTCACTTTAGCTGATCATTTTAGAGTGAGTTCAGTAGCTGGAGCCATAAGAGAAAACAAAACAGGGGAAGATAGAAAACGGCAACAACGGTGAAATGCAAATGAAAAATAACGCCCAAATATTTTCGCCATATTCGTTCAGTTAAGCTCGGGAAGTTCAACAGCGTGATCAACGTAGAGCAGTGAAATGGCTGAGTTAATTATCCTGCCATCTGGCAAAAAGGTTGGGCACGATTGGACCATTGATCACAAGCTGGGAGCTGGCTCATTCGGTGCTGTCTACCGTTGTTCCAATTCAAAAGGCGAGATTTTTGCTCTTAAGGTATGTTAATGCGATTAACTCCGTTCTTCACTCACTTGTGATAGTGTGAATCCTGAATTGTGCACTACATGAGGCACTATGTATCAGCTGTCAATTAAATGGACAGCTTACCTGAATTATGATCAAGAAACATTGCGGACACTTTATTCAATAGTCTTGATGCCGTAAAGGTAGATTTTACGAAAGGTTTTAGCCGCGACTATAGTCAAGGCTAGTGTCGCGTTGCATCGTAAATCTTTTATGAATGGATGCTTCTAAACTCTACACTGCTGTTGTTTTCTAGAGGTTATGATCGAGTGGAAGCAGCTCACAGATGTTGAACTAGAGTTGCCTGTTTGACGATACAACTTATTCATGTTGATTCTTTATTTCCCATATTTTGAGATACTGATGTACTATGTATAAAAATTTCTCTCTCAGTATACGCATGAAATTTTGGCATGAGCAACTTCTAAATTACGCGTCGTCGATTCTAACCGTATGAGTGTAATGCAACAAATCCTTGATGGGAAGAACGCAAGAGTTGAAATCGTCCTCTTCAACGGAAATCATCCGATCGGCATGATCACTCTGTTCAATCGTTTAGAGACACCGTCTTCAAATAGAATATATGATGTTAAGGAAGACTGCAGATTTCGCAGTAATGTCCTATGGAATGAAGTTAATCGTCATTCATCTTTGCTTAGCGTTGCTAGATTTTGGCTGATGATGTCTCAGCGTTGCTGACATTTCATCCTCTTCATCTTTGATTAAAATCGAAGTCACACAAATGTGGAAAAATGATGGAAATGATTTGACAAAACTATTGTTTTGTTTTGCAGGTTGAAGGCGCAAATGAGAAAATTCAATTATTAAAAATGGAACTCTATGTTCTCACTGAATTAAACAAATCTGGTGGTCGCCATTTTTGTAGAGTGGAAGATAAGGGTCGAATGGAAAATTTCATTTATGTTGTGATGACACTTGTTGGTCGCTCATTGCAGGTATACGAATGCAGAAACTTTAGCAAATAGCCAATTTTCACGAAAATAAATGAATAATAATTCCAGCGCTTTTCATTCCGATTTCTTATTAGCGTCTAATTATTTGTTCAAGAGTAGGCGTTCATCTTTGAACGAATCGGAGATATCCATCCAACTCTTTTGATTTATTTTTGAGGTCCTTGATTTAAATGCTAACTTATTAGGCTTGATTACTTGCCAACGGCTATATCATCGAGGTATTTCGAGTACGTCCTAATCAAAAGCCGAATTAAGTCAGTCACATCTATTTTAGGATAATAAGGCGAAATAAAATTCAAACCGATGAAAAGAATATGAAACAAAGAGGAACATTAGTGCTTCATTTGGTGTTAAGTAGTTTTGAAATAATGTACTTATTGTAATTATTAAATTTTGCTTACTTAAAAAAATAATATATATATATATATATATCTAATGCGCAAAATGGAGCGTTTTAAGTATTCATACCACATTTTGCAGTTATGCGTTAATTTACTTGAAAATACAAAGATTTCATTCATGTCAACATAGGATCTCCGGGTGGCAGCACCGATGAAGAAATTCAGCTTAGGGACCGCAATCGGAGTTGGGATTCAATGTCTTGAAGCGCTCGAAGATCTTCATTCAATTGGCTATTTGCATCGAGACGTTAAACCCGGAAATTATTCAATTGGTCGGGTCGAATTACATGAGCTAAGAAAGGTAAAATGAGCGAACAAATATGCGATAATCAAGTTGATTTATTCATTCATTATGATTTCTTATCATATCATCGATACAAATCATCGGCTTTGTTAATATTCTCGGCTTAATGTTTTCAAGCATCTAATATTTCGTTGCCATATATTCGTTCGAATGAAATTCATCAGCTTTAGATTCTTCTACTACACGCTCTATTGGTGGGATAGCGTCTGTATATTCACATCCCAAAAATTATGCACATACCGGAAATATATATTTTTCTTCCATATTTATTGCTAATAGACCTAACTGGGAAATTCCTAATGATTTTGTATGGCTGCTGTTATGCCGTTTTCAAAAACAACAGAAAGTGGGATTATGCGTCAAAGTGCCAGAAAATATATGATCTCTCATGGGTTTCAATGGTTGGTGTGTACTTAACCTTTATACTGCTATGACACCGCTTAGGGAGCTAACTCCATTTTACAGATTTATGTGCTTGATTTTGGTATGTGTCGCAAATTTATCCACGATGATGGTACTATCAAAAAACCCCGAACCGCAGCTAATTTTCGAGGTCAGTATGCAGCAAAATATTGATCTAACTCATATTATAAACATCACTCGAAAGTATAAATGAACTCTAAAGAGCTTTTCATTGGTTACTTATAGCAATTTTTTTACCTCGCATATATTGAAAATTACATATTTCTAACGGGAATTCCGAAAAATGCTTCATAAAATTTCAAAGAAATTCATCCCGAGTTTCCCCTGTCAACGACAACTGAAATGTGGGCGGACAGTAAGGTACCATAGTGAACCTTGTTGTTTTTTGCGAGGTGTTGTGTTGAGATCGAGCTCGCTTTAAGCGTATTAGCACTCACTTCAAAAACACTGTCTTCGCACCTTTCACGCTTAGTTAACGCTCATTATGTATACATATTTCTTCATGAGAACTCAGATTTATTGTTGAGATAACGTCCTCTATGAGGCAGAATCGGTGAATACTGTTATTATGCCTTCAAATTTTTATTGCTGAGATGATGAGTCACTTTACCTCGAAAGAAACAGAGTAGTGGTTTAGGTACTGTGAAGTATGCTCCAGTGGCATGCCATCTACAGCGTGAATTATGTCGGCTGGATGACTGTGAAACTTGGCTCTATATGCTCGTCGAGATTACCAAAGGAAGCCTACCGTGGAGAAATCTTAGGGTTGGTTGCTTCATTTCATGATGCTTGTAATCAACTCTTTATTTTATTATTTACTGCATTCAGTATTTGCTGCTATCCAAAAAATGTATCATCCACCTCCTTCGACTATAGAAATGACACGGGTCATGAAGATTCCTATTTTTGTGAATTTTCAAGCGCATCTCGGTCCCTCCGCCTTTTCGATTTGGAGGTCGCTCGGACATACAAGAGCGTATCTCATGCTAGAAACCTGGAACCGCATGAGAGGTTGTGCTGGGATGGGCAAGAATGCAAGTTATGGATCAGAAGTTAATTCAGGAACCGAGTAGAGTAAAGTCTCAAGTATGGGATGGTGACTCACCGAGAGCTAGAGCACTTCAAATAACGGCAAAAGGGCACACACTTATAATTGACTACAGGTGGTCAGCGGAGGAAAAAAGAAATGGAGGTTGTTGGGAAGCACAACGAAAAATTCTAGTTTTGGATGCGCGTTGATTGTTGCAACAACCGTTTCGGATAACATTGTGGCGAAGCGTTTCGAAAGCCTAAGAAGGATGATTTCAAAGACTTCACCCCTTGAATTCCTGTCCTTTATTCGCATTGTGATCCTTCATCCTCTCTAAAATTCTTTATTACACTCCTCAGTTCCATTCATTTGTAAGATGAGAGAGAATACAATGGCCCTTGCCAATTTCTTTCAACCACAAATTGATGGAGCAACTTTTAGTGGGAAACCGATAAGAACTTTCATATGAATCAGTTTGGCACCGATTTTTTAAATGAATTTTGTTAGAATAGAATTTTCACTGGTTTCTTGTTGTTTACTTGGTGGGCATGGCCGAATCGGTGAGTCGTCCGAATTCCATCGAAATTTACGGAGTACACAAGAACGACAAAGCTGTGCATATCAATGGATAGTAGTGTCACAAGTTTGTATCTTGCTGATCGTTGCCTCCGTTGAATGGGGCAACGAAATCTGTGGACAGATAGATGTTTGTGTCTGGTTAATGTGCGCGATCGAAGATATGGGTGTGAAATGAGCATTACTCTCACCCATTTAGAGTGGAACAAAACGAGGGGTTGAGGGAAAAGAGGGGTTAAACTTACGACTTGCCATGTATAAAGGCAGCGAAGGGAAGTGTACCGTGGGAAGATCTGTTTCGAAAAAATTGAAATGTTTTGATGAAAAGAAAGGTGATGTTTGTATTTAAATTCGAAAGGATTTTTTCTTGCATCGACCGCATTCAGTCTTGTAACGTATACACATCATTGTTAAACCTCATTTTATCTGATATATTTGCTTACAATATAGAAGCAGTGTAAGGATAACGATTTGTCTTCATTTTTGTGATCAGTTCAGTCATTCACTGAAGGAAGTCGGTTGAGTGAGGAGTCTTGCAATGACATAGAAAGAGAGCGTTGATAATACTTGAAATTACAAACAGCGACGTTGATAAGCAATTGTGTTGAAGAATATGGAGGAAATTGGTCGATTCAAGAGGAGTTGTCGGTCGGATATTCCGATGAAGCAACTCTTTGGTGGATGTCCTCGTGAATATATCGATCTTATGCGGCTTATCGACGGTGGTAAATTCTTTGATGAACCCAAATATGGAATGATGTATTCAATTCTTCGTAAGGCACTCAACAATTTAGGCGTGCAGGTGAGGCCGACATCTACTTGAGGAGATTTTAAAAGAAATAATCACCAATCGTTCGAAAAGCATAATTTAGTTACTTCTATTCGACAATACACGAATGAAATACTACGTACGATTACTCTGATTGATTTCCAGATCAACTCGAATACTTCTACGCAAATAATTGAAAAAATAAAAATTATCAATTAAAGTAGAATCACCCTTTCCACTTTCGAACAGATAAGCCACCTTCTGGTAAACCTCTTTCGTTGGAAAGATATTTCATCGAGTCGTCTTCGTCCATTGATGAAATAACAAGAAATCTGTTATTAAATAACTTCCTTTCTTAGCATTAAAAAGTTTCACAAAAACATTTTAGATTCTTACTTTCAGACCATGCTACAAGTTTCTACAGTTTTTGAGTGGGCATAATAAATTTGACGAGAAGATCACATCAAGAGTGAGCAGCCATTCGCAGAAATCACCATGTAAATCAAATAGAAAATCATAACTAGGGCATTTGAGTGCTCATTGAGCGCCGGGATATGAGGATTCTTTGCAGGAGTTCCCATATGATTGGGAAGATGAAGAAGAAGAGAGATCTGTAGAGGAGAACAAAGCAAAGGACATGATTATAAGGAAAACAGAGGAAAAGAAAGACGAAAGAGAAAGAAAAGAGAGGAAAGCAAAAGAGCAAGATGAGGAAGGAGCGAGAATCTAAATGATCGAATCTATCGGACGCAAAAAGCACATTTCTGAATATATGATATCTAATTTTTGCTCATTTCAGCACTGCTGTATATTTTCGAAAGCGTTCTGCAATATAAAATATATTTGGGTCGATAAATTTGTCTTCGATTAATTGTTGGTAGCAATTTGCCTACTTATGGATTCCATTGAAAATATTATCTTTCAAAGTGTTGAATGTCAAGCTCGTTAGCATCTTCTTCACCTCCGTTCTGTGCTATACCAGTTCGTTCATCAACTAGGCAAAGAGCACTAATGTGGATTTTTTGCTCATATTCAAGTGATCACGAAGTAGGATTCGAAATGGGAGAAATCCAAATCTAAAGGTCAAACTTCTGATGAAGGTACAACAACGACATTCGAGATTTGCGTCGTAGGGTACTTCCCAACTGAATCTGCAGCTATCGAGCTCGCAAATAATTTCCAATAAAGCAACAAATCATCGCAAAGATTGTGACAATCGATCGACAGATCAGAAAGGATTCCGCTTGCCACTGAGCGTCCGCGGATATTGTCGCATCGAACTGCTCGGGTACATCATCCGTGTGATGACCGAATGACAAGCGAAAGTGTGTACCTGATAATAATGCCTAAAGTATCAAACTTCGATGGTAACGGCCGACGTTATGCAGTCTTCTAAATCTGAATGCATTAAATATTTTCGAAGAGCTACGTAGAAAACCCGGTTCGGAGTCCTTGGCTGGACACCGTAAACAATTGCAACATATTGACAACGATGATGAAGCAGATGTAATGCATTTTAATGCTTTGTCTGCGCGAAGTGATTGAATCATTCCCAGTGGGAATTTTTGGATTGCAGTTACCCATCATGAAAATTGAAGGTGTAACAAAACTTGCTTTTGAGAAGTCAACTTTTGATTAATCTCCATCCCCAAATGTTTCATCGAAATAAATAGACTTCTTCCTATTGTTAGTTCCAGCATCGACGCTTGTAACTTCTTAGGTGTTCAATCGATTAGCGAGTTATTCTTTTACACTCAGCGTGAGATTTTTTACTACAGGTGAGAGACCTAGATTTGGATGGAGAGTGAGAGTACTTATGTTTCTTCTGGGTTCACTAAATCGATCAAGCGTTCAAAACTTCGAAATATGAGTTCTCCGAAGAATTCAAAGCCAACGATTCAGCTTAAAGTAAATATTTATGCATCTAAGGTGTGAAACACAAAATGACATCGAAATGACTTCAATCATTTGTCAAATTTGCTGATGAATTCTACAATGCGCTCATGACTTGTGTTTGTAGTTCATAATTTTATATGCAAAAGGTTATTTTATACTCAGTTTTAATATCACTATCCAAATACAATTCAACCCTATTGTATATGCATTCGAAAATTTATGACAAAGTAGCTTTTGTTATCTTAGCCATTTACCGTCTGAGATTTTCTTTCAATGACATGAGAATTTGTATGGATCTTTAGAACCCCTTCGAAAAGAACTTAAAAATTCCACTAATGAATAAATACATTGTCGAACATCTACACCACACCCGATTATGTTCATCATTTCTTGTTTCTATCTTATTATGTACTTCGAAAGAACCGCTACAATAGTCCTACAACATCATCAGCAAAACGCTATCACAGTTACCATTAACGTACATATTTCATGAATTTAATAATGCCTCTGCCAAGATTTGTTGCGTAAAATGGCCCAAAATGGAGAGAATTAGAACTTGAACTTCGCACCATAATTTCGACGTCAGAAATTCGATATTTAGCGCAAAGCTGTAGTAGTTAAGAGAATTACTTGCTCGAAGCTTACTTCCTTCGCGCAAGAACTTCATATTCTCCCGTCCATGTGACACACTTCCTCTTATCCCCGCTTGGTAGGCCATACTTAATAGATCGTTTTCATCTACTTTCGCAGTTATTAATTTCGAAAAAATATCCCTCAGTGGTATTACTTATTGCATTAAATGTTTTCTAAACGATGCAAACGAATTAAACTACTATCCTCAATATTTCACACAATGTTATATCAAATAATTTCAACCAAATGAACGGCACTTCTATCATTTTTATCATTCACAATTCAATAAAAGATTTCTTAGAATCGAAGCAAATTCAGAATTTTACAGGCATCTTTCTTATACCGCAATAGTCACCTCATCATTTGTGCACCTTTGATTGTGATGATTATATTGGAGGGGAACATCGGCAGATTTGAAAGTATATTCTATAGAAAACAAATGAAGACATTGCAGAAAAATCCAACCATCGTCTATCTGCTAAACGAAGAATATTCGAAATAATTAAATGCGAATAAAATCATAGCATATCGAGAACAATATCTGAGAGGCGGAGGGGCGTGAGCTGACTAAATTTGCTCAAATCGGTAAAGATAAAACGTGATAATCGATCTAAAATCTCCTATCAGAAGGACTTTCTCATCCTTCATATGATTAAAGAATATCGCCGCAATGGGAAATGTGAAGAATTGCACGATCAATGATAACGGATGGGCAATAACATGAGAGTACCGATTTGTGCAGTTATTTATTATAAGGATATCTTTTCAGTAGCGGAAATCCTCGAAAAACGACATACAATATTCTCGATAATCGTTTACGGAGAACGATGAAAAGAGAAAATTAAACAGATTAGCGGGAATGGATTTCATATACAATTGAATGAACTATGTTTCCAATGACAACGGATGTTAATGCGCCTATGAAATTCACCGAGTATTCTCACCAGTTGAATGATGATTGTGTTCGTAAGTGAACAAACTGAAAAGAACACGATTGCATTCTGCTCGAGAGGTAACTGACCGATAGATCAGCAAAAATTCAGAAATGTGACTATCCAAGATATCATCCTAAATCCTCATACCTATAATACTCTCTTTGCCGGTCATATATTATAGATGGCTCTAAAAGAATATCAACCTACTTCCACAGTTACCATTCAAAATTTTAGCATTTATAGCCAGTTATAAGGTATATTACATAAAAATTTCTCTCATATTAACTCTTAAACTCGACTTTCGCTGATAATAAATTAAACAATGAACAGTTATCGCAATGAAATACATCAAATAAAACATACTCTTTCAGTTCTCAAAGAAGAATATATCAATATGATTAAAAGTAGAATAAAAGCAAAATTTCTTTTTTACAATAATAATGCCTTTATGATAATTAGTTTTACTTATATATGCTTAAAATATCGATTTACCATTAGAAATATACAACATATTTACATATATTCAGTGTATAAGTGCTCTAGAAGTGTAATATACCAATATTTTAGTGATTCACAATGAATCGGGTTCAACTTCAATATCGAATAACTTGATCTATGGCGATACTTTCAAAGATCGAGGAGAATCTATATATCTTCCCAGTTATCAACGAGAGATAGTACCTACGCCTCTGCGATAGTGCTCCTATCATTTTTGAAGTTCATATTCAACCTGTAGCCATTTCTTAATTAATCATCACTACAATTTCCTCGAAATACGGAAAACGATACCAAATTCTTTTAGCTCAAAAAAAAACATTCAAGTGATTATTATAGCCATATTGGTTTCACTGAAACAATTTTATATACACATAGATTATAAATTAGTGTATTTTTTAAGGTACTTATTACAAAAAAGGCCCCGAGATCCTGAATGAAAAATCAACACAAGAGAAAAATACCTCCCATCATTGTCCCAAATCTCCACAGAATCCAGTGTAAAATCATTGTCAGATAATCGAAGAGTGAAAATGGATGGTGAACAAACGCATAGACGGGGACAAAAAACTTTTGCTTCCATACTTCGTTTTCACTAGTGAGAGAGATTAATATTCGGCCATTTCCGATTGTAGAAATGTGTAATATCACCAGGTGAATTCGTAAACAATTTGGCAATCACATATTCCACTATAGATTACAGTTGAACCTTTGAAAGGCAACGAAAGAAAAGATTCTCTATGCAAACGAGACGATAAAACATCTTCCCACAGAACAAAAATATCAATTTTTCCCTTGATGGGAAAAAACATCAGAGAGTTCCAAAATGAAGTGATTCGATTGGCTGTACCCATTTAAATGATTCGATTGGCTGTACCCATTAGCGAATAGACAATAGCGCCGAAAATGCATTGTGCAGATGTGAAAACGAAAACATAGGACCAATTGCTCCCCGTTTCGTGAAGGATGTATCCGGCCACATAAACTCCAATGAAACCTGTCACCGACGAGAAGGAGTTAAAAACACCTGAAAATATCACTGTCACTAATTTTTGGACCGTTCGTATCTCGTATAGACAATCTCCCGGATCCAAGATAATCTGCTTTGCTTCAGTCCGTATCAAAGGAATGGAGCCAGTCTGATGAGTATCACATATGAGTAGGGATTTCAGAGCTACAACCTTAAGGACCGTGGGTTCGGATGCAGTAGATATGGATGGGTCCGAGAAAACAACGGTAAAACAAGCGAATATAACAGATCCCCTTCAAAACTGCACTTCAAAAATTGCGGAACAAACCCGTGGATAACTCCATATTCTAAGCTGACGACATAGTAAGCTGAAATAATCAACCAATGCTTACCAAAGACAGCACCAGTATGTTGAGGTGCGAAATCACATGGATTTACAGCAACGCCTCCATGATGCAAACCTCGAACTGCCATTGCCAGCGTGAAGATTAGAAGAGCCGATGTGAATTGAGATGACCATGAAACACCCAGAAGACACAGCGACATAGCCGCCAAAGAAATACCCTAGAATTTGACACATATGATATCCTCACACTACATATATTCCTCAGAAGGTCGTCTGGCACCATCTCCTCCACCCCACTTTTCTTCCTTACAATCTGCCTTAAACACATGTTGCTTCGGCTGCAAAAAAATTGCCCTCTTGTGCTGGTAAAGCCTCGTCGCCCTTCATATTTGCGCAAGTGCGCATACACTGAGCGGTGCCGACACGCTTCGCGAAAACGCGTTTGTAATGCATAAAAACCTATTTACACTAATTTAGGACGAAGAATATTGTCACCTCTTATTATCGATCAATGCACATACAGCTGCATAAATAAACGCTTTGATTAGGTCACTGCAGAGGTCAATATGCGCAAAAGCAATAAAAATTTCTCCGAGATTCCCTTTTCAACAAAACAATTGTAAGATTCAACTAGAATATATGCCACTAAGTTCCAAATGTTCCAATTCTTCAAAAAAAAGACCTACGATATAAACTGTTGCAGAGCTATGTTCACTCTTGGAATAAATCAACGAATCTTATCCTTGCTCGCTAGCGAGTGCAGAAAAAGTGAGGAGGGGCTGCAGCCCGAGTGCCTTATTTCTTCTTTTTCAAGAGTTCCAACAAATTCAGAGTGCACTAGATTCCTTGCGCTCTATCAGATGTATTCGCACACGTTAGGGGAATGCTCTTCCGTTCCTTAACCGTCCTCGTATCCACCACTACCTGCACCGCTTCTAACTTTCACCTATTCTCCTTCCTGCGCTAAGTCTTGAGGAAGTAGATCTGTTATTCTCGGCGAAAGGCCATTCCACATCTTCATATCGAATTAAACAACAAACAGTCCCAGTAAATGAAACATAAACTGCAGTTCACAAGGGCCGATTACCAAATATCGGATTACAGGGAAGCTTCTAATACATTAACGTGCATCTGCGACTGAGTTTTATTCATCAAAAACAGTTAATACGGATACTTAAAAGAAGCTAAAGCGATTTTTGAATGAAACATTCATTCCCTGGTTTAAAAAAGAAATCCTGCCGTATTCCTTTTATGAACGCACGAATTCAATTAGACATTACCTCCATGATCCTCCTTGTGGCAGTTAAAGAGTGAAGTTTAGCGAAAAGTCGCGTTGCCATAAACGGTGCACAAAACGATGTCACTACAATGGCGGCCGATGGTACAACATTATAGATGACGCCTTTTGCATTGGGAAAATTATCGGAGAAATATGATGGCAGCCAACTAAACATCGTATAATAAGCGTTCGCACCACAATATTGTGCCACTGCTGCGGCCCTGAAGAAATCACCAAACTGAACGATGCAATAATTTTGCATAGAGAGTGAATAATCAGAAAAAAACATAAGTACGCAGTGAGCAAAAATTATCGCTAAAAAAAAGTAACCAAATTAATGCACTCAAGAGATAAGAACTGACCAGAAAGCACGATGAGTGAGTAGTTTAATCCAAGGAACATTCGATGAAACGTCCGAATCCGAAACGAGATTCGGTGTTGAATGCGATCTATGAAGAAAATTCATCACTGGTATTTCACCCTCACCGCTGGGGTGCACACGAGGCGTTTGTGCAAGTGAGATTGTACGTACTCGTCTTGAATGTGGTGAGGTCATCTCACGAAATACAAACCACCATAACAATGAGATCAACCCTGCAATCGTTCTCGACTCTCATTTTTGTGCGATATACCTCATTGGTCAAAATTTCATTGTCAATCAGCTGCAATCATCAATCTCCATAACGACTGCTTAACATGGCTTCTAAGAACCAAGTCTTTATCAGACTTATCACTGCAATAAAAAAATATATATATATATACATAATCCTTACTGCACGGATAGATAATTCACTGTATTTTTATGCGTAACTTTTAACGCTATAAACAAACCTATGTTATTACAATCAGAATGTCTCGAACAGTTTTCACCTAACTCATCGAATGCAAATATTTCACCAACAAAGGGATTCTTAATGAAATTAGCTCGCGTTACTCCAGCCAGTTACCTATGCAAAGTTGAAAAACTGAAACTTACCAACAAACTGGAATAGACTTCGCCATCCAAAGACATCAAGTAATAACGAACCAACAGCACCGGCAATAACTGTCCTGCAAACTTATTCAAATTAAAAGCCGACATATGAGATGAGTGAACTGAGGTGTCCAAAAAATTTAAACTGCGGCACAACGGCTTCACGCTTTCTAATCTTTCGGAATATTGTTCTCGAAGTAAATCATCAAATAATTCTACTCAGCTTTCATCGTTCACATAAGAGAATACTCATATGATCATAACCATCCATCCACATAAACTAATGCATTTTTATACATTTAGAGATTATATTCTTTCAATTCTGTTACACTGAAGAACGTTGCGACAAGAGTGAAACATAGAGACAAACAAGGTGGGAAAAGTGATCTGAGCGCCTGAATGGTTGCAATTTAAAGATAAAGATGACCAAGACGACGCAGTTCCCCATTTCACTTCCAAATTTCTCATTGCCACATTTATTGACTCGAGCGATCCAATCTTTTTTGAAAACGGCAATGCCGAAGATAGAAAGAATCTTCGACAGAATTTTGTATAAATCAAATGGATGAAGAATTTCAACTTCAGTCATACCATGTATGTATGACCTGTTCTGCATAATTCCCTCAGGTTCTTCACAACAACTCTCAATGTACGAAAATGAAGGCATAAAATAAATAATAAACTGTTAACAATTATTGGAAATAAACGAAAGTTAGAGGTAAACAAGAAACGAATACCCAAGATGAGAGCCTGCAAGGCAAATACCGAACACACGACCTTTATCAGATGCAGTGAGATGACGAGATGTTATCGATGCCATCGATGGAAGATGAAAACCTTAAAATAACCTCATCAATATTAATTTATTCAACAAAAGCTCCGAATCCTCTATATTTTCAAATTTCGAGAAAATATGAAGGTTTCTTTTCTATCAATGAGGAGAATGATGTGCGTTTTCTCTGATTCTTGAGGTGACGATGACTTCTTGCTGAAAAGAGATTTATTGTTCATAAGCAATAAACTAAATAAATGAAGATGGAAAATGTAGTTCAAAATATCGAAATATACGAAATGTGAAGAGAAAATTGCAATTGAGATATGAAAACTTTTGAAAACAACTAACCTTGACCAACGCCAGTAAATATTCGTACAGCGATAACAAAAAAGAGTGGCGAATGAGTGGAATATGAGAGATCAAATAATTGTGGAGTGAAAAATGTGAGTAACGCCCATAGTAATGTTGTAACGCGTAACACCCGTTCGCCACCGAATCGATCGGCGATCGCACCGGCAAACAGCTGTGTACATGCGTAACCCCAGAAGAAACACGACAACACGGCACCCTTTGAAAAAAAAAACAATGCTTTCATATTTCCAATGGCCTCTTTTCTTAATAATCCATTGATACCTTTTTTTTTCATAAGTGCTCTCTAAAATAAACTTTAACCGTTCTCCGTATGTTTTGCCCGAAAATTGCTTTGCTTATTTAATCTGCTAATGAGAGTAAAAAGAAGCGGAAAATGCGAAAAATAGTAGAGAGAAGATTTTAGATCTTTTATGCGCCGATTATGAGCTCTGTTTTGATGAAATATCACTTCAGGTTAGTCTTACCTTCGATCGTCCTTTTCTGCAATACTCTAACAATGACACTAAAGATGACGAAAACTTGGCGGTAATGACGAAACTGATTAGGAATCTGTGAGGAATTCGGTATTCTTACTGCACATGCAGAATACAGATTTCCCAAATAGAATGATCTGCCTAATCATTTTAGGATACATAACTACTTTTATGAGCAGAGGTTACTTCAAAAAACGGGAATAGCAGGACTTAAACGCTTGGGAGGAGGGCGAGAAAGTATGTACAATGTACAAAGTTTCAGCGAGGTTTTGCATTTCTGCGACGATTATTCTCTCCTCTCTAAATAATGCCCACAAGAACAACATCTCAATTTGCCCTCTCTAGAAGTACTAATCAACCGAAATATACCGCTTTCAAGCTTCTCTATATATCTGCATCGGAACTTTCAATATAAGAACCGATTCTCTTCAGCGATTCGGTTTAACCTTCAGCACAACCAACCCACATGACATTTCTAGTTTTTCAATTAAAGCTACAAGAAAGATAAATAGTCGAGTACCATAAACGTACCTGCGACCATAATGAGCCCAAAACGAGGCTCTTTTAACAAATTACAACTAATGAAAAAAGCATTTGCATTGAAAATTTTTGCAATTGCAAAACAGTTATTATTAGTAATACATAAACGATAAATAATATAAAATGCTCACTGAATCACTTTTGTTCCATGAATATTCATGCGCAACTGCTGTCGCACAAATTGGCAATGCAACGCGAGAAGCATATAACGTGCACGTACCCAAGAATAGATTCACACTCCAAAGACGACATTCTGACCTTAAAGCAACTTTTTTTTAAATGAGTGTGACCTTGATGAAAGTTGTGGAACTCTTTCAAGTCTCATATTTCTTTTGTTCACCTCATTAGAACAGGCTAAATTATATGGGCAATATATGTGCATTGCACACGAGGTCCATGCAAACGATCAAAGGTGCAATTCTGCTGAGGAGGTTCAACACTATGAATTGAAGCGTTCAATTGTAGAAGCGATTCTCATAGTGGCCTAAGTGCGAAAATGAATAATATGCGAAGACAATCGTTTTTTTTTGACGATACTATTATATCATTTTCTTTGTTTCGTCAAAAAACGATACGCGGATAAAAAACGCTAAACGGCAACAAAGCAGACGGCAAATTTGGAAATCAAATAATCTGAGTACCGCATAAAACTACTAACTATTTAAATCTAAAGAATTCATTGTAATCTGCAATCGTTTCCGTTTTGAAAGTTGAAAGATGTATAAATGCTTATTCTTGAAAAATAAAGGAAGGATCGAGAGCCCGTGGATCGAGGATCGAGAGCCCGTGCCCGTGGATCGAGAGCTTTTCTTTTAAGGTGCTGACCGAAGAATGCTGACCAAAGAATGCTGACATGAAGCAGGTACTCATATATCATAGATTCCGTGTATTGGGGTCTTTCCATATATATCTTCCGAATACTATATGCCCGATGGCTTATAAACTATAAAGCATGGTATGTTAAGAATATAAATACTTGTTGCGCTGAACAGTCGGGATTTTTATCGGATTCGCTCAGGTTTTACGACTAATTAAATGGTCTATAAGAAGCGAACAAATGAACGATCACATATGAAGGGCGATTTAATTTATTGCTTGTTCTTGTAATGTGAACTCAAGCGATTTATTCTTTTCAGCGATAAAAAACAAATAAATATAATCTTATAGTAAAATATTTCATATTTACTATAAAAAAACATATGGCTTGCCAAATAGTAGAGATATGGCTTGCCAAATTTCTCATCGAGAAATAAGGGAGGACAGAAATGATCAATGAATTGCTCAGATTCTCTTAAGATTAGAATTGTTTAACCCATAATGCTGCATAGGTTGCTTCAGAATTAGTCCAGTGTATCCATTGGCAATTTGAGTAAATTCATAAGAAATGCGAAGACAAACTTGTTCCAGAGTTTCATGGTCATAAGTTGATCGTCGTGAGTCGATTGCCTCGTATCTGTGCTTACGGCCATAACGTATCCGGCGAATCTATGAATGCCTGCCGTTGGTGAGGTACGTTCCGGTGGCATTCAAATTTCTTTAGAATAATTAGTGCGCCGGTCTAACTGCAATAGACAACAAACTTCTTAGCGATGAGAAATGTAATCGAATTGCAATATACCTACAAGATGGAAGTTGTAGAAGTATAAAATGCTAGTGCTACGATCGTCCCCATCTCAATAGCCGTTATTCAGCTCAAATCCAACGAATTAATTTTGAGGCGAATTATCATTCATTTCGTTGATTTTTATCGCTCTTTTAAGCATAAATTCCACAATATGTCGACATGAAATATATAGAAAATAAAGTATGAAAAATAAGTTGTTCTCTTAGCATTTTGCGTATGAAAACAATGAAGAAAGGAAGTTGGTCTATTTAAGTAATATTAAGTAGAAAAATAGGATGACCCGCCCCGCAAAGCGAAATCCGACAACATAGCGCGTTATCCACGTCTTAAATGCTCATTCATGGATTTTCATTCGTGGATTTCGCGTTATACGAGCGAAGATTTCCCTATTGCCGATCGCATAATTAACATATATTTCTTGGTGGAGAAAAAAAACAATTAAATTACTTCAAATTAATGCAAAAATTAAACCTTAAATCAAAAAAATCGAATAGAGAATACGCCATGCATCAGCGAAATGGGAGGTCGGCCAACATCGCCAATAACTGCAATTAACGACGACGAGTATGCCGCGTGCGTGTATTCCTATCGCTATGCGCAACGCAACGCAACTCGCAGAAAGGATAATGTTGTTGTTGCTGCTATTGCTGCTGCTGCATTATTTGCTTAATTTTATTACTTCTAACAATTTTGTCCTTTTAATCGTTAAAATTCATATGGGAAAATTGAAACTATGAAATTAAAGAAGTTCTTAAAAAGTAGAGTATATACAGTAAAGTACAGTACAAAGTAAAGTAAAGTAAAGTAGAGTAAAGTAAGGTAAAGTACAGTGAAGTAAAGTAAAGTAAAGTAAAGTAAAGTAAAGTAAAGCAAAGTTAAGTAAAGTAAAATACAGTAAAGTACAGTAGAAAGTAAAGTACAGTAAAGTATAGTAAAGTAAAGTAAAGTACAATACAAAAAGTAAATTACTTAAAAACTATTAAAATGTGAATAAATGATACGAAGGGTTTAATTTCTCTTCAATGCTTATTTTAAAAGTCGAATATTTCTGAGCGTACTTTTTACTTCACTATTGATTTAAGGTAATTTTCTCAACATAATCGCATCAAATCAAATAGCGATAATGAAGTTGCCGATGCGCTTTCATAATTTCGCATAAAGTACTCGAAATATGAGCGCCTAAATATTCCTCGTTTCCAATTAAATTCCTGCAGTTCTCATCTTATCCATAAACGCGTATAGTTTATATTTTATTCTATTTTATTAATGGAAATTGGAGAGGATGACAATGGTGATAATACTGATAATGATAATGATAAATGATAAATTTTAATAATGATAAATGATAAATGATAAATTTCGAAATCACTGCAATATTATAACATTAATGATTTCAGATATTTGCGCCATATTAAATACATTCATCGACAATGTAAACATATCAAATATCTTCCTGAACGTTGTGACGCTCAAACGAATGATAGAGAATTAATGCCATAAAAAATTACTCAAAAAACGACGACAAGCATTCAACGTTGAAAACCCAAAGAGAGAATGTAAAGAACGGAAGGAAAATTTGCCTTAATCATTCGAGCAAATTCCCCTTTCGATGGAGATAATTCAATATTGAATTCTTCGTTTGTTCAAATCCTTTAGAAAGCATTTATATGAATGAGCTTTTGATATATTTTCGGGATAATCTGGATTTATAGCCATATCTTTAAGGAACTATTAGTATGTCGCATTAGTCTGTCAAATATGAAAATCCATAGTGATAGAAATATCGGAATAATTTGACTTCCATTATATACATCTAAGTTTCAAAGTTATCCACAGAAACTTCATTTTAATTCTATAGCAGTTTTTCTCTTTAATTTGTTGCAAGCTCTTAAAATTCACTATTTCTCGCACTATTTCATCGCCAACAAGTGCGTCTACTGGCAAAATACTCGCCAACGCATCGATTGATTACTGAAAGAAATAAAGAAGATTACTGACGATTAATTATCACTTTAAACGGGAGAATATTAAACTCTCCTGAGGCATCAATAATAGCTTATTTTATATTCCACCTTCCCAAGTGTTGTTCCCCGAGTTCCTTGCATCATATTTGCTCTTCTGTGGAACTCAGACGCCTGCAGTATTCGTCATTTATCAAAATGGACTCGCAATTCGACGAGGTAGTCCATACAGAGGATGGGACAGACCTGTGTCGTCCTTGAATTAGAGAAACACTCCATTCGAGAGTAGGCGGAATGCGATGGTGGAGTATGTTCAAAACAAATCACTGAGAATGCACACATTACTCGAGAGCTTTTTCTTCTTAATTTGCACTGGAATTTTTGACAGTTCGTAGACTTCGACTTATCAATAATAGGGCTCATGATTTACCGTCTCGAGGCGATGGCATAATGGAGAGTGCAGAGAACTGCTGGTCTTAGGAAATTTTCCAAGATAACCGCAAGTTCAAAAAGTGTTCGGAAAAATGCATCAGCTGTTAGGATGGAAATTTCATAGTATTCATTTATAGTTTAATTTTATATGCGTGCTGGAATATGTCGAAACATTTCTCTACCCTATCGATCGACTCCCTCCTCTTCATATGGGCAGAGGCGGGGATGGGAAGGGAGTTGGGAATCACTATGAAGTCCTACCTGTACTTGACCTATAAATTTTTCACGACTTTTTCTTAAAGACCACATTGCTTTCTTGTTTCATTTTTGCTCTATCTGAGCAAAAACTCACCAATAAAACTTAATTTCTATGAATCATGGATGCACACAAAAATGATATCGACATCAGTTATAATTCGTATAAATACTAAAGGTATTGTGAAGGCGATTTTCGCTGAAAAGATGGCAAAAAAAAAGAGGAAAAAGAAAGAAAAAAGAGGAAAGAGAATTCGTCCTTATTTCACCTAATTTTGATCGCATCAGCCGTTCTGCTATTTATTTGACACGTATAAATTCGCTCGGCAAATAATCTTTACAAAAGATCGCTGAAAGAATTGCTGATGTTCAACAAAGTTTATTGCCAACAATGTCCGTCATGATAGCCGTACGGAATATATATCAATAATCGGCGATCTGGAAACTAATTTCATTCAGCGATGACGCCATGTATAGTCAGATGAATTTATTTCTCCCTCATCGATAACACAATGAGAATATCATTGCATCTTCGTTGATCTAAAATCATATACACATATTTTCTCGATCATCAAGAAACAGCTTATTATTTCATTTTTAGAATTTGTAGTGTTTATTATTGCATTTTGAGTCTTTTTAAGATATTCGGTATTCGATGAGACTTATGAACATTGGACTTATGGACTATGCAATGGCATTGGATAATGCGGCTGGACAAATAGACCATATAAAATTCGAAGGGAATGGTTTAAGGGGAAGACGGTAAATAAACATATTTCTATGCAAATCATAGTAGCGAAAAAAACGGCATCGAATGCGGTGTATGTGTTTGAAAAATTACTGGATTTTAACCGTTCCATCTGTATCACTTACAAATACATTGCATTAAAATTAACTGCTGCGTTAGTTTGGGCACAATTCAAATGAACAATAATATATCCCATTGAATGCATAAAACTAATAAGAAATAATGATAGAACAATACATTTATATATATATATATATATATATATATATATATATATATATATACGATATGATATGATATGATATGATATGATATGATATGATATGATATGATATGATACGATATGATATGATATGATATGATATGATATGAGATGAGATGATATAAAGAAAATGATAAGCGGCATAAAGAATATTACCGATACATTATGATGAACAGAAATCTTAAGGATTTTGAGGTGAGCTAATGAGTGTAATGTACTCCAAATTAATGATGAGGAAATCGTAGACGATTAATACAGACGAATAGGAATTGAATGATATGCTAAAAAACGATTGTATAAAGAATGCTTAAGAGCAAATAAATATGATATACTAAATGAATTTGTTACCAAAAAATAAAAAATAAGTGCACAGCAGCTGAATTATTGCAAAGCTATCGCCTCCGATAGAAATGTCCAGGAATCGATGTGGATAAATCTCCGATGTTATTTAAAGAAGTGGATAAATCGATTTCCTGACAGTGAGATGGTTAAAACACAAAACGAGAAATATTTCTTAGACAGACGACGCAAAATTTGCGCCCTATCTGCTCTAATTGAGGATTGAAGCTAGTTTCATAAACTCACCATGAAGTTGTCAAATGAAGTATCGTCGCGACGCAAATTACGCCCACAATTAGGGTCTCTTTGGAGGTTGCTAAAGTGGAAGAAATACGATATCGGAAATATGCAAATTGGAACGATATATTTATAAAACAACACTGAAACACATAGGCTGATTCAATCATATAGAGTGTGTCATAATCGTGAAACGATGTACGATGATGATGAAATGGAAACGGGTCAAGAGGGCATCCGAGGGAGCAACAGATGCTGGACAACCAGTTCAATGAGCGTAGGAATGCGCGCAAGGGAATACATCTGCAAAAAAAGAGCAAATAGCTAAATGCACAAAGAAAGAAGGTGTGGCCGGAAAGGTGCTACAAAATACGTTTTGTTTTCTACTCATTTTGTCAGTATTTTTTATTAGTTACCTAGTAATTCTTTAAGAGTAATATCGGATTTTCATTGTTCCCGATGGATCTGCGATAGGCGATTCCGGAGCCATATTTCCGTAGAAATTTCTTTGGGAACTTAATTCAAACTAGTTGGATTTCATTTTCATTCTTTATCAAACGCTAAAGTTCTTGATACGATGGTACTGGATGATTATACGCATGAGTCGGCGAAGAAAGCGGCCTTTCAGCTGGCTGACCATTGCTTCGGTCAGACTAATTCAGTACGAAAACAAATTCTTCGGTAATTATTTTCGAAGTTGACGGTTCACGTTGAGTTCTAATCTGGGAGATCACAAAATGGCCTACTTTATAGCCATCAAGTATAATCGTTCTACCTTCCTTCACTTTGAAATTTAGCCTCACCTCATTGATCTCTCAAGTTCTCACGATGAAGCACCTGTGAGTAAACTCTTGGCTTCTCGATGCAGCTTAGGAATAACTTAAAAGTGGAAGTGCGGTTCGCCATTAATGTCTTTAGTGAAATTCTATCGATTGTCGCTGAAGTGATATTGTAATTGGAATAAGTGCACTAAATATGAAGTTTGCGCATTCAATGAGCCATTAAGTCCACTCTCTTCGATGGAAGATTTCGCGTTTCATTGCTTATTTATTTAGAATATTTTGTAATGTTTTCAAATATATATGCGAATAAAAATATTATTATTAATTGAGCTATCAATTAGAATTCTCTAAATCGCTTTTAAGAGGAATTTCTTACATAAAATAATTTTTCCTTTGTTTTTGGATGGGAACGATAAACTTCGAGACTCTTCGAGTGCTTAAATTGCTAATGAAATTCCCCTTGGAGGGAATATGAGGCATATTTTCCCATATTATATAAATCTTTATAGCATTCCAATAGGCTAAAAATAAAAAAAGGATAAAAAATAAGTCCCATTGGTGGATTTTATAACGCCAATTGTGGCTATCGCATAGTTCGCATCCGTGTTGTCCATAACCAAATAAATAATCTAGAGTTGAACGAGATGAGAAAGTCTAATCACTATTTCGATAGTACCCGATGATGAATCTCTTTGAGAATTCGTCTTCTCAAAGTTTCCTCATCAATGTTATCAGTTCAGTGATAAACTGCGATACTATATAAAAATCTTATAGGTAAATAAAATATGAAATATATCCTCTATTAGGCGGAAGTTTTGCGTTGAATTTCTAAAATTGTTTGAATTTCTATGTTATAATTTATTGTTCAATTTGTACTAATTTCAGTACTGCGATATATTGCTTAATTTTCATTTTTTTACAATTTCATTTTCTCATATTCTAACTTCATCTCTCCCTCGTAAGCCCACTCCTCGCCTCCCTCTGCCCGGATTGGTTCATCCACTCGGTGATATTGGTACTTTAAGTGCTCTATATTAGGTATTCGTTGAGAATTCCCGATTAAATTCACTATCATCGAACTGACTACATATCCGTAATCATTCAGTCTTGTAGAGATGTCGTTTCTACAATAATCGATTCCATAGTATTTCAGAATGAGGAATTTTCACCTCCTCTAAACGTCGATTCACTTCAATATGCGAAAATGTGAAAACCAATAAAACTTATATGAATATAAACATCTCAAACAAGCACAAGTGGGAAAAAAGTACTCAAAAGATGAATGAAACGAAAACGTAAAACGTTGAAATGAAGATGAAAAATGTTTATTAATGCTTTACTCCATCAATATATATATATATCCATTGAATCATAGTATTATTGAATGAGATGATTGCAAGATAACATATCTTTCAATGATTATAATCTCAGGATAAATTTCATTTTTCTGGATGAACAACGAGATACCATCCCATAGATGAAATTACGAGCACTTAAGATACACGACAAAATGATAATCCTGACTTTCTTTTAAAGTGAAGGAATCCTTGGAAAAATCCATGGAAAAATGAATCCTTGGAAAAATCCATGGAAAAATCTAGAATTATTATGCGAATTGATTTTCCTACAAGAATACGAGAATAATTAATTAAGTCGTACCGATCTTTAGTGAAGTTGAAATATTTAATTTGTAGCCAAATCCAAATAAACACGAAGAGATAAATATACAATTCAAATAATTACTTTCAAATTTTTCATTGAAGCTTAATTAACGAGCAGATTAGTGATGCGAATAATACAGATTATGGACGAGAGATAAAACTGTTTAATCGTACATTTGCGATGGAAGCAAAATATGGATCGAATTCAACTTGCTGCAACTCCATTTGACAATATCGAGTACGACTTGCCACAACTCTATTTGGCAATATCCAGTACGACTTGCTGCAACTCCATTTGACAATATCGAGTACGACTTGCTGCAACTCCATCTGACAATATCGAGTACGACTTGCTGCAACTCCATTTGACAATATCGAGTACGACTTGCTGCAACTCCATTTGACAATATCGAGTACGACTTGCTGCAACTCCATCTGACAATATCGAGTACGACTTGCTGCAACTCCATTTGACAATATCGAGTACGACTTGCTGCAACTCCATTTGACAATATCGAGTACGACTTGCTGCAACTCCATCTGACAATATCGAGTACGACTTGCTGCAACTCCATTTGACAATATCGAGTACGACTTGCTGCAACTCCATTTGACAATATCGAGTACGACTTGCTGCAACTCCACTTGACAATATCGAGTACGACTTGCTGCAACTCCATTTGACAATATCGAGTACGACTTGCTGCAACTCCATCTGACAATATCGAGTACGACTTGCTGCAACTCCATTTGACAATATCGAGTACGACTTGCTGCAACTCCATTTGACAATATCGAGTACGACTTGCTGCAACTCCATCTGACAATATCGAGTACGACTTGCTGCAACTCCATTTGACAATATCGAGTACGACTTGCTGCAACTCCATTTGACAATATCGAGTACGACTTGCTGCAACTCCATCTGACAATATCGAGTACGACTTGCTGCAACTCCATTTGACAATATCGAGTACGACTTGCTGCAACTCCATTTGACAATATCGAGTACGACTTGCTGCAACTCCATCTGACAATATCGAGTACGACTTGCTGCAACTCCATTTGACAATATCGAGTACGACTTGCTGCAACTCCATCTGACAATATCGAGTACGACTTGCTGCAACTCCATCTGACAATATCGAGTACGACTTGCTGCAACTCCATTTGACAATATCGAGTACGACTTGCTGCAACTCCATCTGACAATATCGAGTACGACTTGCTGCAACTCCATTTGACAATATCGAGTACGACTTGCTGCAACTCCATCTGACAATATCGAGTACGACTTGCTGCAACTCCATTTGACAATATCGAGTACGACTTGCTGCAACTCCATTTGACAATATCGAGTACGACTTGCTGCAACTCCATCTGACAATATCGAGTACGACTTGCTGCAACTCCATTTGACAATATCGAGTACGACTTGCTGCAACTCCATTTGACAATATCGAGTACGACTTGCTGCAACTCCATCTGACAATATCGAGTACGACTTGCTGCAACTCCATTTGACAATATCGAGTACGACTTGCTGCAACTCCATTTGACAATATCGAGTACGACTTGCTGCAACTCCATCTGACAATATCGAGTACGACTTGCTGCAACTCCATTTGACAATATCGAGTACGACTTGCTGCAACTCCATTTGACAATATCGAGTACGACTTGCTGCAACTCCATCTGACAATATCGAGTACGACTTGCTGCAACTCCATTTGACAATATCGAGTACGACTTGCTGCAACTCCATCTGACAATATCGAGTACGACTTGCTGCAACTCCATTTGACAATATCGAGTACGTGTGCTGCAACTCCATTTGACAATATCGAGTACGACTTGCTGCAACTCCATTTGACAATATCGAGTACGACTTGCTGCAACTCCATCTGACAATATCGAGTACGACTTGCTGCAACTCCATTTGACAATATCGAGTACGACTTTCTGCAACTCCATCGAAGGAATATTTCACCTTTCTAGGCTATGCTAAGTTTTGCGCAGAAGAATTTTATATTGATGTAAAGTATGATGAATATAGACACGTTTCTTTTTTAAGTTAAGGAGACTATAATGTTTATTCGTCGTGTTGTTTCGTGAGTCTTATCCTCTCATATCTTAAAAATCCTCTCACATTTCCGACGGCAATGCTTAATTTATACGTGTTTCGCATAATTTCGATAGTAATTTAATTATGAAAGAGATAAATCTAAACTGATAAGGATAGACTTATCAGTGGATATGATAAAGTGATAAGCGTAAATCCGACAAATATGGATATTTCGGAGATAATTGTGGCTGTCAAAGATGAATATCTCTCAGCCTTATCACTGAAATCGTTGATTGAATTGAAAAGCGCATAATGCGCCCTTACTCACCCTTATTGCCTACTCTTCGATCATCTGCCTTACCACTAAATTTTACGGATTGTGTTTTATTGCATTCCATTGAATTCCCATTGGAAGGTTTCCTTTGCAAGGGAATATGAAACTTTAAGGGATCAGCACACATATACACTCTACTATTGACTTCATATGATTACTTCTACTATCACTTATGACCCTCTCTATAACCTTTTGCCATGATTATAAGTGGACTCCTCACTCAAGACGGAAATCAAATCTGATAGTAATGCCGTTGTACTGAATTGAGTTACTTGTGAATTTTAGGTTAATTGAACATTAATTTTAGGTTAATTGAGCATTAATTTTAGGTTAATTGAACATTAATTTTAGGTTAATTGAACATTAATTTTAGGTTAATTGAACATTAATTTTAGGTTAATTGAACATGAATTTTAGGTTAATTGAACATTAATTTTAGGTTATTTAAACATGAATTTCAGGTTAATTGTACCACCAACTTCACAGATACGGAATTCACTTCATTTGTGCACACCTCATGCCGACTTTATGAATTATAGAAGTATCTGCGAACTGGGCACGAACAAACCACACTCGCACAAGTGTACGTAGTTCTCAGTAACCTATATTTTTCATGAGGAATGCCTAAGCGTTAATTGTAGGTCGTAGAAACTGTGAGGTTTCGAGTGGGGGTGTGTGGTTTCCAGTGGATCACGTTAGATGGCAAACTCTTTATGAGCATGCAAAATTTCAGTTCATCTGTGGTACTTGAAATTTCAGTTCATCTGCCGTACCCGAAATTAGAGTTCACCTGTAGTACCCGAAATTTCAGTTCATCTATAGTACCCGAAATTTCAGTTCACCTGTAGTACCCGAAATTTCAATTCATCTGTAGTACCAGGAAATTTCAATTCATCTATAGTACCCGAAATTTCAGTTCATCTATAGTACCCGAAATTTCAGTTCATCTATAGTACCCGAAATTTCAGTTCATCTATAGTACCCGAAATTTCAGTTCATCTGTAGTACCCGAAATTTCAGTTCATCTGTAGTACCAGGAAATTTCAGTTCATCTATAGTACCCGAAATTTCAGTTCATCTGTAGTACCCGAAATTTCAGTTCATCTGTAGTACCCGAAATTTCAGTTCACCTGTAGTACCCGAAATTTCAATTCATCTGTAGTACCAGGAAATTTCAATTCATCTATAGTACCCGAAATTTCAATTCATCTATAGTACCCGAAATTTCAGTTCATCTATAGTACCCGAAATTTCAGTTCATCTGTAGTACCCGAAATTTCAGTTCATCTGTAGTACCCGAAATTAGAGTTCACCTGTAGTACCCGAAATTTCAATTCATCTATAGTACCCGAAATTTCAGTTCATCTATAGTACCCGAAATTTCAGTTCATCTGTAGTACCCGAAATTTCAGTTCATCTGTAGTACCAGGAAATTTCAGTTCATCTATAGTACCCGAAATTTCAGTTCATCTGTAGTACCCGAAATTTCAGTTCATCTGTAGTACCCGAAATTTCAGTTCACCTGTAGTACCCGAAATTTCAATTCATCTGTAGTACCAGGAAATTTCAATTCATCTATAGTACCCGAAATTTCAATTCATCTATAGTACCCGAAATTTCAGTTCATCTATAGTACCCGAAATTTCAGTTCATCTGTAGTACCCGAAATTTCAGTTCATCTGTAGTACCCGAAATTTCAGTTCACCTGTAGTACCCGAAATTTCAATTCATCTGTAGTACCAGGAAATTTCAATTCATCTATAGTACCCGAAATTTCAATTCATCTATAGTACCCGAAATTTCAGTTCATCTATAGTACCCGAAATTTCAGTTCATCTGTAGTACCCGAAATTTCAGTTCATCTGTAGTACCCGAAATTTCAGTTCATCTGTAGTACCAGGAAATTTCAGTTCATCTGTAGTACCAGGAAATTTCAGTTCATCTGTAGTACCCGAAGCACTCTTTCTGGACATTCGCAGGCTCTCTGCGATCATGAACTACTCTTATCTATTAATACTCATAGAAACATATCCATTAAGCGTTCCTCGTTTGTGAATAAAATGATCGCTGCAAAAGTGATGTATGACGAATAATCTGCAATCCAATAGTTTCCTGGATAATCGAAAGATCCATCTGGATGGTGATTATTCTCAATTATTAACTAAACGTATCCCATGAAGCCGTTCTTTGTGGATTAGTCCACCTTATGGGGGGATACTATTGTGTATTCTTCGACGTTCGTAGTTTCTATCTGCCAGATCATGATCCTTATTTGCATTCGATTATCTTCCACTCCGTGTATTTCATCGGATCATTACTTGTATATATGTATATCTTTCGTATTTATATGGTTTTATCCTATATCCTTTCGTATCTTACTATGTATGAGGTCGTTGTACCTAGTTCGATATGATTTCCGATCAGATGCTCAAGAGCGTATCGCTAGCAAATGATCAATCTTAGTATATCATCTATATGTCTAGGCAGATATCTATGGTTTATCTTGACCCTATTGCCGAGAGAGTGGAAGATCTATCCGAGGTGATAGTTCTTCTTTTATTCCCTATTTTTGCTCCTTTGTAACATCGTCACCCGTCGAAATACGGCGAATATATAATAAATGCATAATCACTCAGATACTCTAAATAATGGAGTCAAAGAAGAAAAGAAAGAAGCGAATACGTAACTATTCTTCTGCTGATGATAGTATCGATGAGACGATGATCGATGAGATCGATTCGACGGCGATCGCCAATCAAAGGTCCGTTAATTTGTCATTAATTGTCCAGTGGAAGGCACATTCCCATGAATGAAATGTTCATTTCTATGAAGATCTATGATCGAAGTAATTGATTTCTCTTTAATTTCGGTTTTTTTCTCAATATTTTTACTTTAGCTCATAATTTTTCAATGAAATTTGAAGTAATATTTGAGTTTCATAGAGATTTTGAAGCTTTTATTGAAAAATATAGCGAATATAGAAGAGATTCTATTCGAATAATAGTTTCTTTGGCTTATAGAATACTTATTTTGAGAAAAAATGAAGTTATTTCAGTGTTTCGTATAAAGAAGAAGACGATGAAATCGTCGAGAACATCCCCACAAATGATTCGCTCTATAAAATTCTCGGCGAAGAATCTTTCAACACAACAAAAAAGATCAGGTGAATTTTCTTTCCTTAATGGGGAATTTTTCTCCCTCCCCCACCCCCACCTAATTAAAGATCTAATTACTCCAAAAAACTATGGATAAAGGAATATTTTTCTTTTTTTCACATCTATAAGTGGTAAAAATTGTCGGGAGAACCTAAAAATCCCCTTCATTTGAATTATAGATTATAAAGCAACTAAAATTCATATTGACCGGGTAGGGGTGGGGGGTGCTATTGATTCGAAGAATTAAGATTTACTAATTAAAAGCACATCATATTTTGATAGTTTTTATGAAGTATTTGTTAAATTTTATTGCAAATTCGCTCGGAAACTATCGCCGTTGAATTTCCGCAAGAATAGCCGGAAAATTTCAGGATTGGAGCAAATAATTTATCGTTTCTGAAAATCTCCGTTGAATTTCCGCAGGGATAGCCGGAAAATTTCAGGATTGAAGCAAATAATTTATCGTTTCTGAAAATACATAATTGAACATTTGATCATTGTTTTTGAATATTTATTTATTCATAAAATGTCGAATTGCAAATAAAAGAGAGTTAAAATATCAGCAACGCCATCGACAATGGGCGATCATGAGAGCAACGAAGACGATTGTTTCACTCTATGAAATTCGGACAGTTCGATATTTAAAACTACATAGAATGATACTTTATTGTATCATCATTCTTTTCTACTCATTTCCTTCCTCTTCGATTCATTTCGAAGAGTCGAAGAGGGAGAAAATTCACCGTATATTGTAGGATTCATATTTGATTATTTCTGATCTTAATATTCTCTGAGGAGGTAATATCCGTTATTTGAAGCGTTACATCAAAGTGGATCAGATCCGGAACCAATTTTCCGGCGAATCTAAGCGATGAGAACCTTGCTGAGTTGGACGCCGTTTCTGGACTTCATCGATCACTTATGGAGACTCTTAAGAACAATATCAAGAAATGGTTTCCCGTACAGCATTCTTTACTTCCTCATCTAATTGCCGAATCGAAGCATACCTCTATATTACCGCCAAGGTGAGAAATCATTCATTTACGTCAATAATACAATAGTAATTTCAGTTTTTTTTCGAATTTTAATTAAGTTTTATTTTAATTTTTATCATTAGAATTATACTAAACGTTCGAGATAGATTAACGTTTATGTGAGTTTCATTTATGGCCTAAACGGACGATTGTATATTAAGGAATATGAGGAGAATCTTTGCAGTAATTAATATAATTGTCGGTATGATGATAGGGGATGGAGCTAAGTCTAAAAACCGGAAGTATGGGATATTTTTAGCTTCAGAGAGCACGAGTGATTTGCTTCTTTTCCATAGCAAAATTGGGAAATTAAGGCTAATATAAGCTGAAGTTTTTCCCTATTATGAGAAGAAAACTAATTCGTATGATTTCTACTTGTGCAGTGGGTGTTATTCATGTCTCGTAGTGATATACTGATGTGTATTCGTATCGCCGATCCATTGGGCTTTTATGGATCGGTGATACGGACGAAAGCATAAAAATGCTTTATCGCTTCGGAAGTTTAGCGTTAGTAATGTTGATGATTTTTGCCTCATTTAATGGATTGGAAAGCGGATAGAATCTATTCGTTTATTGATTGACGAGGGAATTTCTTCATATTGGCAAATTATCTCTCCTGAAGTCCGTTGAAGATCTTTTCTATTTCATATGCCAAATCCTACGAAAATTCTTCCATACAGTTTTTCATCGTCTATTTTCTCATTGGAATATTTAATGATAGGAAATTATCACCGTTTTATTTGGGAAATGGAATAAAATGCTTTTAGAGAGAAAAAAATGCAGCAAAATTGCTGAAGAATGGATAATTTGAAAGGACGCTAACGAAGTTCGGAAATTCCGAACGCTATAGGATGGATCGGATGCTAATTGCTGTAAGCAGAATAATATCCGCTTAACTATCGGAGATTTAGTGAAATTAAACTAGGGACTTTGTCGCTAATATTTGAGATTTTCCAACTTATTTGGGCGTCGCAATTCGTATCATTAAATCGGAGGTGGTATTACTCGTGTTCTTTTGATCTCTTCTATCGTATCGTATCATAAAAATATTCTGTATTTAGGCTTGCATCTCTTAATTGTTAAAGGGAAGGTATCCTGACATGATTTAGAAACTTTTACGAAAGGTAAAGAGATATTATTCATTTGGCAACTGAAATGAACCATTTGGAAGGGAATCTCCACTCGAGATTATCGATTATCGGTTTCTTGTGGAATTTAATCCATAAATTATCGTTTTTCAACTGAGATATTTGTTGAATTGGCAAATAATCGGAAGCTGATTGCTATTTAGGTGGAGTGTCGTTGAATTATTTGTTGTCATTGTACTATGTGAGCTAGCAGCGTCCATTGCAGAGATCTAGCGATATCGGCTCCAACAGGAAGTGGCAAAACACTCTGTTATATCCTACCGATATTGAATTCTCTCTCCTATACGGTTGCCCCATCAATACATGCACTCATTGTGGCACCGATACAGAATCTTGTCACGCAGATCGAAGCCGTAGGTTTTATTCATCGAAATATTGTCGTCGTTGATTGTCATTTCTTGTGATCTGATGCTATAGCTTTCATATTTTCGTCAAGTTGAATTCTGGAACTCTCTCGAGTCAATTTTTCTCTTCTTTAGTGATCTCAACATTGAGAAATTAGTTTCTAAAGTAAGCCTCTTTAAGTGAACTGAATTTAGGAAGAGGTACCACGGTTTGCATATTTGATGCTTATATAAGCAGTCCATTGGGATCGGTTAGAGTGCTTGTGCATTTTTGAAAATAGCAATTGTCTGCTGTCGAAGAGTGCAGTTTGATTGGGAAATCGTTTTGGGTAACTTTTCGGGCAAACGTGATCGATACGAGATGATGCACTCATCGGTAGTAGTTGACGATATTGTTGTAGAGCCAGGAAATATTTCTTTCCCTCTAGGAGTTCAAAAAGTTCGATGCATTCGGCATTCAGACGGCTCTTTTATGTGGCAATCATGATGTGAACGCAGAACGACGTCAACTGAAGAGAGCACGTGTCGTATTCGCAACTCCCGGTCGTCTTATGGAACATCTCGTCGATCCGCTCTCATCTATCGATGTTTCGCATTTAAGGTGAGCATATTTCGTGGAGATTAATGATTCGTAAATTTAATTAAATTAATGTTTTTTTTTTAATATTCAGATGATTTTATCGAGGATAATATAACCAACTTCAACTTCGTTTCATAATTAAATAGAACTGCTATCGTTTATTTCGTTTATCTATTTATTATGCATATATTGTTTATTATTTCATGTATCGACAGTCAAGTTAAGATCACTATCATATGGCCTTGTTTATTTTGTTAAAGATGAAATCTATATTGTGAAAGTTAAGTACCACTATGAGCTCCATCTTTATTATGTGGAACTCATTTTAATGATACGGTCAGCGATTGTTCGCAACGAAAAACTCGAATTCAGGTACCTGATTATCGATGAAGCGGACCGGATGTCACAGACCGCCCGACTGGAATGGCTTGATGCTCTTGAACAAGCAGCTCATTGTATGTCGTCGATTTCTCTCTTTTATATTGGAGTTGAAGTTGGTGCTCCTAGGTTGAGGTCATGACTATGAGTGCGACTACCAGCGCTATTGAAGTGGAGTTTTCATGCTTTGCAGTTTTCGTCTCATTTTATTAGATATTGGTTTTCGTAGATCATCTGCAGAATCTGTTTTCGTTGATTGTTTTGCAGCCGAGAAACTTCAATCCACATATTTTATCTCATTTGCTGAGATAGCTCAAAGGCTTTCATTTATCCAATTGAATAAATAAGAGAATCGGTTGCCTTCGTTTAAGCGAAGCATATAGATCCTCTTTTCTCATCCACAAACGTTTCGCTTCATCGTATTCTTCAGAAGGAATTAATTATTCTTTACTCGGTCATTGTTGTCGGAATATTTCTTCGAATTAAAGTCTGCTGGATCTCCTGAGAAGCGAAAATTATTTGCCCACTTACCTCCTGGAGTCTTTCATCGACGAGCTCCGATAAGGCGACAAGGGAAATGGTAGCATTTTAAAGTAAGAAGTTGCTAATCTGAAGGATTCATCTGTTGGGTTGAATGAAGGGAAGTGGCTTTTTTAATTTATTTGAGTGGACAAATGAAAGGCGAATGAAGAGAAGAAGGTTTTGAGCTATCTGGGCGAATGAGATATTCGATAGGGTCGAAGAAAGAGAGTCGAAAATTGTGGAGATAGTGAAGCGATTCCGCCAATGTGAGAAGTGTTTTGCACAGATGAAGCAAGTCAAAGTCTTATTCCCGATGCTGATATGAAGGGAATAAACCAGGAATTTTTTTTTTTTTTTTTAATGATAAGGAGGTCAAGATAAAAGTCTGAAGGTTAGGTGAATAGAACGCAAGGCTTTCAAAGTACGATGTATGGAATGAGCGGGGACTTTCCCGAAAGGCCAACGAAGTAGGGTCAAAGCGTTGAGGCTAAGAGGAGTGAGGAGTGAAATTGGCTAAAAGCTCTGGGCGAAAAGTGAATGAGTGGGGCAGAATTTGGGAGGAGGAGAGTGAACGGCAGGATCCGAAGTGAAACAGAGGTTGAAAGAATGCGGTTCGCTTTGCCGATCCGCTCTTGCTGGCGAAGGGAATGGATTTTTTCTATAATTTAAGAGAAGAAAATTAGAGAAACTTTCATATAATCACTGTATTACTCGAGCTTAAGAAGGGTGAGGGGATGGGAGAAAATTCCTAAGAAGCCAAGAGATTTATTGCTTTCTTCAAGCGGAATTTAGCCGGGATGGTATACAGGGAATTTAAAAAAAAGAGATTTTAGTGACCGGTGGCTGGACGAGCGTCGACGATCTGCTGAGTGCTCGTCATGTGCAGAAGATTCTTGTTTCGGCAACACTATCGCGTGATGTCGAGAAATTACATATATGGAAACTTCGATATCCACGGCTCTTCAAGTACTATTTTTGAAGGATTTTTGATGAATATTGCACTGAAAAGTGCCAACTTGTTTTTGGCTTCAGCCTCCGAATATTGCCAACAAGTCTCGACTATTTCCTTTTAGAATATGCAGAGTTTTACCGGAAAATATATCATTTCTCAGATATTTTGAAAAGAAGTCAAAGACAACTTGCGTTGAGGTGAATGAGCAGAGAAGAGGCTTGATAAGCGGCTCTGGCTCCTTTTGAGGATTCTTCAAATCGTTGATTATAGCTTATTATCTCCTTTTTCCTCCCTCCTCCCCCTCCCCATCACAAAAGAAAATCCTAGTCCTTATTGTTCTCCTTGCTTTTTCCGCTTCCCTGCACTTCCCCTTCGTCTCAGCTCATATAATTTGACGAATTAGGGCATGTTGCCTGCCGTGGAGACGAAGGTGTGTTTAACGTGTATGGAATGGTAGATACCAAAGGGAAATGAGAGGTTCGGTGGGTAGGATCGATCCGGAAGCCATAGAAGCAGTTGCCTATCGTAAAAAGCAGGGGCTAGGTGGCAGCAACCTCTAATCAGCGGGAGGGATTGGAAGAAGTACCAGTAGCTAATGCTAACGATGGATGGCGAAGTTTGGTCGAGTCGAACAAAGATCAGCAGCCAACGTAAGAGCACAAGCTGTGAAGTTGATGATCGTGGGAGATGTTCGTGAGCAGTCCGTTGCTATGAGTTCATCGGGATTGATATCTCTCCTGACGTTTTTTACTTCCATCACTTCCTCCTCTATTTGAAGCTCTTTTTTAGGTTGGAGAGAGGGGAGAGAAGGGTTATTTCTAAACGAATATAATCGAGGTATTTCATTATTTATTATAGTATTGCTTTGTAGAGCGAGTGCAGAATATTCGGAAGAAGTGAAGAATGCGACGTCGATAGGAGATGTTGATCAGATCGACGGTGCAGCATTACTTCCGAGTTCATTGTCACATCATGTGGTCATCTGCGAGTTGAGGATGAAACCTCTCGCTCTTTATGTTGAAATTCAGAATAAACCTCTGTGGAAGAGGATTCTCGTCTTCGTCAATAACAAGTTTGTATTTTGAAGTGACAAATGAGTTATTTGTTTCACGAAAGAGGGAGAGGATAAAGGGGGAAATATGAAGAGTGGATATCATTTCGAGATATCTCATAGTAACGGGTTTGGTTCTTCTTTTGCAGTTTATTTATTAGCATTATGTATAATGAAATATAAGTTTTGCAGTGGCTATAGTTGTAGTTTAATTGGAGCTAAAGTTGATAGCTGGAACGGTATAACACATCGACGGTGGGGCGGCTGTCTTCATGCGGAAAATCCAAGAGATCGTTGAATTTTCCGACTACAATGAATTAATTTGAAGTATGGGAATGGGAGAGGGGAGGGGGGGGGGGGGTTAATATAATGAGTTGAGTAATATAAGTTCGAGATGTTTATGAAGAAGAAGAGATTCATCGAAAAGACGATCACCAATGTCAGATATAAGTATTAGCGAATTGGATCGTATAGATTTATCAGGTGAAATATTTTAGCGTTTATCGCGTTCGCTTAGTTTATATGTTGGTGCACGATTTCTACAAGATATACAGAAGGTTCGGATATGTAATGTGCCAAGTTTATGATAGTAATTGAAGCGATCGGCGGCTTCACTCGTCCATTTTTCAGATTAGCAAGCCGTCGTTTAGCGATTCTTCTGAAAGTGCTCAGCGCTGATGTTTATCGAGTGGAGGAACTTTCAAGTAATCTCTTTGGAAGGCGTCGACAAAAAGTGCTTAATAGGTAATTTTTTAGTGTAATATTACTGATGAAATATCAATTGGTTTTTCTTTATTTGAATTTATTTTCTAGGTTGATGGGTTAGAAAGTTTGAAGCGGCGAAGATATGAGAAGAAAGAGAAAGATGAAAATAGTGGGGGATCTGTTTTGGAGAAGTACCACTATTGGGCACGACTAAATATACATCACTAATGAGTGGGATGAGGTTTAGGAATTCGCTTGGGTCCTATAGGTATTTGTGAGTATTTGTTTTAATTGAATTCCAAGCTTATTCATGTGGGGGATTTCGCTAAATGAAGGATCTGAACGCGGAATAGGGCTTTTGGTGCGATCTTTGCTGGTGGAATTCAGGATCCTAAAAACTTAGCTGGAATCCTGGCTAGGAATGATTTCGGACGCGAGCAGAAATTCCATACAGGTTGTTCTCCATCTCTCTTGAGGTAACCTTCTTAAGTAGCTTATAGGAAGGCTATCTTAAACGCTGCCATCATTGAATCTTTCTCTCTTCTCATAGGAACGATTTTCAAGGTTCAAGAAGGGATCAACTCGTGTTCTCATTTCGAGTGATGTTCTTTCACGAGGTATTGATGTGCAGGATGTCGATGCAGTGATAAACTATGATAAACCGATCAGCGAACGACTTTTCATCCATCGTGTTGGGCGGACTGCGCGTTGCGGAAAGCCGGGAACTGCAATTTCGCTTACAACTTCTGGAGAGGTGGGATGCTTTTTAGCAGTCGCATATATCGATGACGGTCGCGAAGACTTCTAGGGGAAAGGGAGTTGGATGTGGGAAACAATTCACATTCGAACGCTATCAGGGAATCTGGGAATCTTCGGTCCACAGAATCAGAGAATTGGAAAGGAGGAATCTTTATATATGTTTCCATTTGATGGAAATCTTTGGAAAAATTCAAAACGGCCTATCGTTGTTATCGATCTCTAGGTAGCATTCTACACTTTAACGGCGGAAACAAACGAGAGCAGTGGATAGTTTAAAGAGGTCGATTTTTGCCCTAAGCCCTGGATTTGAGCACTGTAACGCTATATTGAATCTATTTTCTGATGGCCAACTGGTTGGAGTGTTTTTGGCAGACATTCTGCGGTTTCATTCAACTTCTTATGGAACAATTTAATTGAGGATTTATTTGAAATGCTCTTTAGTTGTATTAAGCTCGGGTAGAGAAGTCCCGTTGTGTTATATTGTACGACAGATCAGTAATCGTACTTTTTCGCTACAAATCACTTCAATTTTCCTTCTTTCGGGGATTTGCACTCTGTTTTTCGCTTAGGCAATACTGCGATCATCGCTCGGAATAGAGGAAAGTCTTTATTCGACTTTGTTGTTGTTTCGATTTCGAATGATACTAGATGAGTAGGTCAGTTTTCAGTCATATAGCTTGACCTCTCCATTTCGGTATACTCTTTTGGTGGAAAACAATAGTATAGGATGGAATTTGTAAGGGCACTTTTGCAGTTTTACATCAGCGAGGCTCTTTAGGACAACGATATCGTGGCTACTCATCTTTCTAGTTGTTTTAGCCTGAAAACCACAAGTGCTGAGATTTGTTGCAAGGAATTGACTCACATTATGGGGTTGATAGGGTTGGGGAAGTGAAAGGTTCTTAGAAGATTTCGTTATTTGCCGGCATATCCTCGAGAAATCTATGGTGAAATCTTTTCTGCAGATTGCTATGGTGATCGATAATTCCGTTTTAGACGCCTTGTTGCTGGTTATATTTAACTTTTGTTATGTTCCAAAGAGATTAGCAGGTATGACATCTCTGTCGTAAGAAAGGTATGATATCTTAATTGCTAAAGCTTACTCATTTCATCGTATAGCGGCTTTTGTAGCCCAAATCTTTGCTAAGATAAGAAGCAACTGAAACTTTTATATGATTAAAACTCTATCGTTCGAACTCTTTTATCATTCCCGTCGATTCTATCCTCTGTGCAAATTCTTTGTGGTGTTGAGACCCCTTTGTTGAGACAATGTTATATTTAGAGGAAGGATTTGGAAAGCATGCTAAGTAAAACCGGTTGTTGGAGAGATGTGGGCGAGACGGTCTTCGAGATCGACGACGAAGATCCTCTTCAAGGAAGGTATAGGTCGGCGCTTGCCACTCTGAAAGACATCGTCGAGAAACGAGATGATAAGGTGAGGAGGCAGAAATAAATAGTTATTGTTTTTGTTTACTGGAGGCAAAATTCATTTCCGATGTTTTTCTATCAACTTCTAAACGAACTTTGTTTTCGGTGAAGGGGAGGGGAAGAGCTTTATCACTAAGAATGCTGCCCTGCTACTGACGCCCTATCCCATCCCAGTGACCCACCCACTACCCTCTCTCTCCCTCTTCTTATATGAGCTCGTAAGGTTAACGTTCATCGTTTCTCACGGCAACACTGAGAATGCTTGGATTGATTCATTGTTTGGGAAGTATATCCGGTTCAGCTTAGCTACTTTCTGTGGGTAAATATTTGCTGAATGATCGATTTCATTCAACGACTGAGGCTCTGCAGCAGCTTTTTCCTTGTTTCTTTGTAAGAACTTTGGAATTTTCTTCTTATATTTGAATAAATTGAAGTTTTCTTATAATTATGATGGAGAATATGATTTCTTTTATGTTTTTATCCTCATTGATCGCTCATTTCTATAGGTGAACGCATTCAGCAAGAAGAGGAGAGGGCGTGTGAAGATGAAACGCAAAGAGAGGAATGCCTCATGATGGTGCCGTCGGTTGTTTGTTGTTTATATTGTTGACCCATGTTTGTGGCCATTAAAGAGTTACGAAGAACGATGAGCACTTTACTGTCATCGAGTTGACATCCATGTAGTATATCTACTTATATTTCTACATTGAAGCTTTGTAAATGTAATATTTTCATTGTTAAGCTGAGAAATAGATAGGAAATTATAGCAGTTAATATAGTAGTTCACATAAAGCAATAGGATTTATGGGGTACTACCTGGACATTTGAGTGTATCTGAAGCTCTTCAGTAACTAGTCATTGGGATAGTGATGATGATTGTTGGATTGATAATAGATATTCCGGTAGGTGAAAATGATTTGAATTGATCGATAGTGAGAAATATTGGCAGTATCCGAACGCATAACTTTGTTAAAGTTATATATTCGGAGAGGTAGGTAGAATAGAAATGACGAGAAGCGGGTTTCAACTACTGATAAAGGTTGAGATATTCGGATGGATAGGAAAGATTAGAATTGGAGTGAGGTGATCGCGGCACATTTTTTTGTGGAAATGCGCCATTTATAGCCGATTGAGTGGGAAAGTGATGCAGTAGAGAAATGTCGAGCAAATGCTGATCATAACGGATCCATCGGTTGACTAGTTACTCAACAGTTGTACTTAAGTAACGATAACTTTCTATAACTAAGAGAGGTAGTTTGTTGCAAACTTCTTCTACAAAAGAATGTGGTGGGAATCGACGACAGATTCTAAGCTATACAATGCGTTTCCGGATGGTATTATATCTGTTATATATAAGCGTTAGTGGAAGAAGGATGGTTTAATGCATGAAGCCTCATTAAGGATGCTCCAGTAAGTTGTATTTGCATTTACGGAGGTATCCGAGCTATCTATGAAGTGCTAGCTCGGACAGATGCTGCCGTACCCGCAGTGCCGGTTTTTTTGCTTCTGAGTGTGATTTCAGTTCATCGGACTCTCTCTCATATTCCTCTCCTTTAGTAGATATATTTCCGCGATCGTTTGAGAACTTGGTTAGATTTCCGCTTAACCGCTACGCTAGTTGGAAAGAGGCGATAATGCTGTATCATGAACCCTGCATGCTTTGAGGGAATATGGTTTGCGGCTGAGGTTTTTTTCTCATTTTGGCGAAATCGGAACTAGTTTACCGGAAAGTCCTTCATTGGTTTTCTTCAGCGAAGTAGGTAATTTTCCCGGATCGGTGCCGTGGAATTTTTCACTCAATAAAACTAGGCGGATACTGAGGGCGTTTGGATGCGACACTGATTGGATTTATCGTTGTGCCGTTAAGTCGGCATAGTTGCAGCATTAATTCTTCTCAATCATAGCTTTTAATGTGATGGTTTGAAGGGTAAGGGTAGGGAAGGGATCCGCTCATGAAAGCACTTTAGCCTTTGAAATTCCGCTCGAGCTCTTTAAAGGATACATTAAGTCCTTATTTTATTACCGTTTCATATGGGGAGTCGTTTTTCTTTGATTGGTTCTCTTTATGCGTGAAGGAAGAGTGAGTCGATAGAGTGGAGGTTTCATTGATGGAATGCAATTTGCAGCGTATTCAGTAAGATGTCCGCCAGTTATTTTATGGCGGATTTGGTCTCCGATACGCTCTCAGCGAAATTCGTTGGCGAGTGGAGTGATGCGGCGTTGTTCGCACCCTATCAGAATCAACAGGCACTTCTAAATGAGGTACTTTCACTCGGGAGATTCCGAAATATAAGGTTTAATTCAAAGATATTCTAAGCATACTAAGCAAGACTTAGATGCTGGAAGTAGAAGACATGCTTTTACGATTAGGAAGAGGATGCCGACTACTTTCAGGAAATTTTTCCCCCTTACTTACTTTTCCGGATCTTTTGATAAAGGAGGCCCTCATGTTTTGTAAGTGATATGCATGCATGTTCGTTTGATTCCATCTAAACGGCACCAAAATTTGACTCATCGGATTTCAGGTTTATAGTCCACATTTTAGGTTTTATAGGGGTTTTTTTCTTTACATTCAACCTTCGGGTACAGCTCGAACACTGGAGGGTAGGATGCAGTTCAAATGCCAAAAGGACTTAAAGACAGGATGATAGATATAATCGGACTTTCAAGGGGAAAACCATAATTTGCGAATTAAGAGACGTCATTTGAGAGTAATGAGTTCATGGGAACATTTTAGTGATTCAACTCCATTCGTCAATGTTATTCTCGCAGTCATTTTAATTAGGCCACTTATTAAGCCCACACATCAAACATTGGTTGGGTATATAGTCTTTCTGAAGGAAACCTAGTTGAAATGAACATGATCATATATATCGTCGACCCTCTATAGCGCTTTTAAGAAGGCATATTTACGAGACTATATTGCAGTATGCGGATTGCGTTGCGGCTCGTGCGTTCCTCAGAATGGCCGAATTGCCGATTCATCTAGAGGAGCGTCCGAATGCTGAATTCATGTCGCCTACCGGCAAAGTGCCTTTTCTAAAATTACAGAATATAATTGTGCCCGAATTTATACCCATCGTCGACTTCGTTGCTAAAAAGGTTTTATTCTTTAACCTATTTCTTCTATTGAAATTCCCATTTATGGCTTTAAGGTGAATTATCGGTAGGAGAAAAAATCTTGTTGAGATACGTTAAGAAGTAAAAAGTCTAAAGAAGGTGCATATTGGTAAAAAGTAAGAAGTAACTGCATAGTTAATTGCCTTGTGATTTCTATAGAATGTTGAATTGTCTCGCTAAAGAATTCATTTACCGCAATTAGACGATCAGAATGCGAACCATAGAGAAAGTAAGCAATATATTGAACTGAATGCTGAAAGGACATTGCACTTGAAGCCCACTAGAGGTGTTTCCTCAGTATTGTTTATTGTAGAGGTTTATGAGATTGCTGTATTGTTCGTTGCAGGGAGTACGATTATCGAGTGGTTTAACCGATGCACAACGGGCCGATATGTTCGCGCATATCGCCCTCATTGAGGAGGTGTTGAAAAATGCTGAGGTAGGTGATATATATACTTTTTTATCGGAGTTATTATAGGTTGTGGAAATGCTCTTTAATTGGAGTTTTCAGGAGCGGTATGGAAAATGCTTTAGTGTAAGGATCGTTGCCGATGAAAAGAAGACGGACAGTGAAATAATAACGAATAAAGATTGAGGCTTCTCTATGCAGAAATGTTTGTTTTCCTATTTATGATAGATTGCATCAGCGAAATATATGATTTCAGCTTAGCTGTTCAAGCTTCTTTTACTAACATCGCATTGGTACTTACTGAAAATAGTCGGTGAAATATGGGTTGGAATTAATTGCTTGTTTCTTTCAACGGCTAATTTGTGGAGGTTCTTCTTTAGTCGTATTTTGATTGAAATCTAAAAGCACTCTTCTCCTTTCTAAGTACATCACTCCGTAATTAATTGCAAGTATCAGGTTAACTATGCTAAGCCCTTGCTTATCGATAAAAGGATCAAACGCACTAGGCTGATCATTTTTTGTAACACGAGTTGAAGAGATTTTCTTCAGTAATTTTGGTTTTCCAAGCATTGACTGGCATTTTTGAGAAGAGGGAGCAATAACATGCAATTTCAGTTGTATATAATATGGTTGGAAGATTCGACATATTCAGAAGTGACCCGTCGTCGTTATGGATCTGTCTACCTGTGGCCTCTGAACCAGATTCTGCCCACGTTGAAGCGTCGTGAAGTCAGCAGGCATCTTGCTGCATTAGGATGGAAAGAAAAGAGTTTAGATGCCGTTGCGGATACGGTCGATTCGTGCTTCAAAAGTCTTTCCTCAAAACTCGCACATAATGAGTAAGTTACATCTTTTGATATATTTGTCGGTAGATTAGAATAGTATCGTTTCTGTTTTGTTTTGCTTGATTCAGTTGTGGGCAGAAACTAGAGTTGTCGAAGCGGGCGAAAGTATTGGTGTTGTGATGAGAAATATCGGAAACGAGATGAATTATCACTAGGGGTGCCCGAAGCAAGTTCGCCATAAATAACTATGATATTGAAGTCCACTGGATGAAACTCCATCACAGTTTTTTGCACCTTTTTACAGTTTCCATGAAATAATTCGATCCCATTCAGTAAGCCTACTTCCTCGAAATATTTTCGTAATATATACTTCGTGCAACTTGTCCAAATTGCATTTTCTATGAGATATCCACTATAGAGTTCCAATCTCATATGGATCAGATTTTTATGAAAATTTTGATCCTTAGGGCAATGTCGAAGAAGAGAAAAGCTCAAGAGTGACCACTTCTGTTGTGCATAGATAAATGAGAAACATTTGTAATACAATGAAGGGAGAAGAATCCGAATAGTTCTTGAGGTACTGAATTGTAAACATTGAAATGTTTATGAATTATATTGGGGCGACCACTTTGGTCATTCTTTTTCACGAGTTGATTTGTCGCTATGGTTTGAGCGTTTATCGTCAAATATTTTCAACGCTCAAGAGTTTTCCGCTATGACAGGTCTACTTTGATGTCGAGATCTTGATATTATGGTTACGGGTTTACTGGTTTGACCAAGTTACTTTTAAATAGTTTTGTTGCACCTTATTATATATTTAGAACTCGGGAAATCGTTCCATATGATGAGATGTTATTTTTCAGATGTTTTATGGGTGACTTTCCAACTGAATTGGACGCATTGGCGTTCGGTCATCTCTATACGATTTTGACGACCGAATTACCGAATATGGATTTGGCAAATTCACTGCGAAAATATCCGAATTTAACCGATTTTTGTCGCCGAATTGATCAGAAATATTTCACTGCTAGTTGATGCTGTTGTTGTGATATTTCACATCGTTGAAGTCTCATTAACGAAATCAGAGTGCTGATCTATGAAACGGTCGGTTTTTATAGCTAATAGAACGAAATACTTCATGTAAAATGAGGCATTTTTAACTGGCTGTCTTCGTTCTATTGCGTTGTCGCCTCTAGCTAGGCGTAGTTTTTGTCTTAGGATCATTGTGAACGTTTGATTATTAAATATTATCATCAGGTTTAAGTTAAGTGATTGAGGGGATAAATAAGTGAACTTATCTACCAATGGATTGAGTAATTAGACAATTGAAGTAAGTTGCAATTACCTTAGCAGTGTAATTAATAATTGGATTGCGATTCAGTTATGACATTGCCTCGAATAAAGTGTCCTAGTGTTAATGCTTCCTAGTATCTCCGGAGGGTATTGGAAAGAGGGTTATTTGCGTTCCCAAGGGTTGGCCAATTTGCGATATTAATGTATGATATATCACGCCAGTAAAGGACTGAATCGTAGAAAGATATTTGTCTATACAATAGATAGGTCATATTTGAAGTGAGGTTGCTTTTGTTTTTATTATTATGGGTGGATTTTTCCAAAGAGGTTAAGATGATAGGAATATTCGCACTTTACGGTACTCATTTAGTTTTTTTGTTACTCTTCGGCGTTTATTATGCTCCCCTAACTGAAGGGAAAGAATATTCGTTTTTGCATCTTTTATTGAGAAGAATCATCAATTATACGTTTTATTACAATGAAATGGAATGTATTTGAGATACTCGTATTTTCAGGAATAATTTGCAGACTTTAACGCTATTGAGGCATATCATTTTCCTAAAGTACGCACGTTACGGTTCCTCCGATGTAAAGAAGTGATTGTTTTCTATCCGTTAGTACTTTTTGTGATTTGATCGATAGAAGGCGAAGCCGATACCGCTTGCAAAGCAAACAGCAATGAGGTAGGCACTAATAAGTGCTGCCAATGCGCCTGCAAACGATCTCTTCTCTAAGCAGAAGCTCATATCGTCGGTTGTCGTTTGTTCGATTCCTGAAATTGTTTTAAGTTGAATCTATTTAATAAATAAGGTTAAGTTCATTCAGCAATGAATTTGCTGCTATTACTAAAAGATTTCTTAATTAGAGGGCTGAGAGGGCTTAATTAGAGGTCAGCAATTAAGGCCTTAATGCTCGTAGGAAGTTCTGAGGTGCTCAAATTCGATGACGTTTTTTTATGGAATGCAAGCGAAAACTCCCGTTCTCTCTATTCTTACTGATTTGTTTGGGCCGCCTTGATATCTGCTGGCGATCATGCCCCTTCGTCAATGCCTGGAGCATTTCCGACGTTTGTTTCGTTGGTGGCGCCGAGGTCAAAATTCCGCAGTCAAGGGGTGATCGTTAGCAGTGACAAAAGTGGCTTGAAGTAATACTTTGTTGTGCAGAAGTGGTCGTGCTTGTTGTGCGCTTAAGTCGATTGTCGGTTTTGTTTTAACATGTCATTATGCACACTAATAACTATACGGATGTAAGAGTCCGTCTGGATTCGATACCGGATGAGACCCTAACGATTGGTCATGTGGGTTTTTGTTGTTCATAACGGTAGGAGAAGAGAGAATGTTTGCTGTTGAATGACACATTTACATTGTCGATCATTAATGGTCGCTTTCGATTCAAAAAGCATTGTCACAGCTGGGAATGTGTCTTTCATGGCAGTTTTCCTTGTTTACTTGTGTCCTAGCCTTCCAACTGCTATTTTGTGAATTTTCCAGAGCGGCTTTCTTAAATGTTTTGTAATTCTATAGAAGTAAGTAATAAACTAGGAAGCACCGACTGTAAACATTTCTATGGCATAGTTTTTTAACTTATCAGTTCCCACTGTGCGATGTGGCTACATGTTCGGCTTTTATTTAGTTAACGTAGCTCGTCGTTTGCCACTTTCCTATGAATTATCATTCGCTTCCACTTAATCAGAGTTGGGAAATTATGAGTCTCAGACTTTTCATATTTTCTTTTATGATATAATATTTTGCAATATGCAATTAACCAATATCGTGAGAGGGCAACAAACTCTGTATTGCAATTACAAGTATTGAACAGGTTTATCTTCTCTTTTTTTCAGAATTAAGTTTTTAAAGCCACTTTGTGCCATTTTCTGCTTTCGGATATCCCCATAAGCAGAAAAGGTTGAGGAGATTCCTCTCTTTTCAGAAATATAGAAAGTGCTAAAGACCCCTTCGGAAGACTCGTCTTGATGAAAGGTAAAGGGATCCGACCTATGTCATTGTAGTCGTGAATTCTCTATGCTCATTTCATTCCTCCATTATTTCGCACGTACGTCGAAACATTCTGAGTTATAAAAGTGTTCGTAGTTGAGCTCAAAATATGTGAACAGAAAACTCGATTGCTTAGAGTGGCTATGGCGCTTCATATGGGATAGGTCATTCATTTTTCGAGCAAAAAATGAAAGATGATGTGGTCATGCGCGGTTAAGGCAAACTTATCACTGCCTGCATTGAGGAGCCAGAAGAAGTAGTGCGAGATCTACGGCAGTATAAGTGACCGGATGGGAGGAAACCTAGGAGTACGTTAATTATAGCTTTAAAAAACCTTTAACATCTATCTTTAAACATAGCTGTAAAAACAGGCAACCTCCTTTTTTCCGTCATTTAATTTCCGTTTTTCAGTTCTTCGAAATTTTCCGCAGTATCAATCGCGGCTGAAAGTTCTCTAGTGATGCTTAGTAGTTCGTCCATTCTCCTCCCTCCTCCTAGTTGATGTGCACGTCATTTTCAGCTCACCGAAAGATTTTGTAGTACAAACAGTGTTTTGCATTGTCGTATATATATATATATATATATATATATATATATACGCACATGAAGGAATTGAAAATGCCTTGAGAAACGCACCGTTGGAGACGTTTGCTTGCCTCAATGGAAGCGCATGTGCCGGCGATTCGATAACATGTAACCTGTGGTTGACGAGATCTTCGATAGAGTACACACTCACGGCCGATGTCTCCGACATCTCAGTTGACCTCTTCTCACGTTGCGTGCACTTCTGTAATCAACTGATGTTGCTACCTGTCCTCGTTGCACTACCAGCTCACCCTGCAGTTTTGCGATGGCTATCGTTTTTATGATCACGGTTAATAGCGATGGGGCACATAGCGATGGGTCGGTGAATTTATTTAGGTTTACGTTCACTCATGTTTTACTCATCTTTTCTTCTTCTCAAGCAATAAGCTTTGTGTAGAGCAATTTGAGGTTATTCGTTATCAAACCTTAAAAGTCGACATCGTTGAAAGATTGTGAATTTTGAGATGCTCAACTGATCAAAATCATATTCTTGAACCTATACTGGTAACGAAAAGTTGGTTAGCCGAGTGAGGGAAGTCTTGGATAGATGTTTTTTCATCTCTCGGCGTGGAGTATATTTTGAGCGCCATCGTTTCGAAAAACATTGAGGTTCCAAGTTTCTTATATTTTTAGAAGATAATCGCATAATATTTTCGAAAGAGTGCTTTCAAAGAGGTTTCGGCGAAAGTGACGATTTCACTTGCCAATATTTTCCTAAATATTGTGGATTCATTTCCAGTTAGAAGTTTCTCCATTCAAGCTTTCATTTAGACGCTTTATTGTGCGCCTAAAGAGAAATTGGGAATTTATAATGCCAACAATGTGACACTTCATAATATCAAAAGACTCCATTACGCACCTCATTTCGCTAATAAAGTAAGTGTGCAATGTGCACTATTGGAAGTGGTGACCTTGCAGTGTGCAATTAGGTGAGATTTTGTATATTGATGTAAGTAAATTGTTGAGCGAAATTCGTTCTTTTCGCTGCTGTAAATGATTGCCCGAACCCACTAAGAATCAGTAGGGCAGATGTGACGATACCGGTTGACTATCGCAAAGGTTCTCCTCATTGTGGGCTAGCAGATGTTCGAAACGACGAATACATGTCGTCACCGCACAAATCACCCATACATCTTCCGCATCGGGAAACTTGAACGCCATACCATCGGCGAATGCCTGAATTAATGTTGCTTGTCTAACGGTGAACGTCAACATGTTAATCTTTTGAAACACCGTAGGAATAAAAGTACTTTCTTCTTGCAAGTTAAGTGCAACTAATAATAACTTTTTCTGCAAAACAACGAGTTAACAATAACAAAGTACAGTTTCAAACGAGTCAACAGCAGATGCCTTAATTCGCTTATACTTTCGCGGTAATGTCGTAGTTCTAGGGGTTGAGGTGCTTGAAACGTTTTGTTTTGTCAGGTGACAATTGCCCTTTTTGGCTAATAGAAGGTAAAGAGCGCTTGATCGTGTTATCACTCCTGCTGCTCAAATTGGCCTGAAATGATTGTGGACTTGCTTCGTTCATGGACAGCTCTGCGACTTGAGAATCAAACGAGGAGAATCATCGCTGCAGCAGGTTATGCGCAGTTCAACGTAACAGTATTCCTTGGTTAGCATCTAGGTGGGGAGGTCTCACATTAAGTAACGCTTGAGGGCTTACGAACAATTGAAGAATCTTGTTGCGGTATAGCTAACGTCCAGTTTACAATGGGCACCATTTAAAAGGGAAGATTGACTTGCCTTGTGACTGTTTTCGGAATATTGTACATTTGAGACGATTAATGGATCGACGGAGCAGCCGTCATTTATAATTTTCATTTTGCGACCATCCTTTGCCTCAGCGAAACAATCTTTCACACGGAGACCGTAGATCTCTGAAGGGATTTTTTTTTTGCACGCTGCGGAAATCATACGCAAATATGAAAGCATCAAACCGTTAGCGGTGTTAAGTGCAGTCTTAGCTACTCGTATTTGTTGTGTTGGCAAATCCACCCAAGGGATTAGCAGCATTCTCCGATTTTTTGAATAATCTCTCTTGCATAAGTATTAATGGGCGTTTTTATGTGCCGGATGTGATCGGTTGACGAGTCACTTAGAAATTGCAATTTCATTTGTGTAAATAGCATATAATTTTACAATCACCGTACGAATTAGTTGTCAACCACCGGATTTACATCTGATCTTTGCAAAGAATTTCCATACTCTATATGATTTTTGTCATATTTTCCTAAAATAAATAGACATGAAGCTACTAAGATCCACATTGTATGGAATTATTTGACGACCTAAAATAGAACCCAAATGTAGAAATTTTGAAGTTGCGGCAATGTCGCATTGAAGTTGCAGTTACAGTTAATGATATTCAATCTTCATCTGCTGAATTCTACAGACGCAAATATTTATAGTTACGAAGATCGATAGAAACTTCTGTCAGGAGAGTGTAAATGAAATGTAAGTTGGAGAGCGTAAAAGTAATTTCCGACGTACCTGTCTCTGACTTGAGATGCCAAATATACATTAGCGGTTCCCCAACAATGACTGTGTGGGCCGGTTCAAGAGTTGGGTCGGGCACACGACCCGGTACAATGGTTAAATCAATTATTGGAATTGCAGCAGTTCCGCCAATGATACCACGCGTTGTTATGTCACTGCAATTTCATGCACATATCATTCAGTTCGGCTGCGGAAATGAATATCACCTGCACAAAAAAACTGAATGAAGCTCTTAGCCGTGTTTGCACAACGCAGTTACAAGTCGCGGTTGTGGAATGTGGTTGTGTCAAAGCAATAAGGCTTCGAACGCTCCCACAAGAAACTCCGGCAACGGTTAACTAAAAACATCCGCCTCAAGCCAGCAGATGTTGGTGGGAACATGGACCCAAACGACCCTATAGAAGGCACGCGACCATAAATTAGGGAACGGGGACAGAAATCATTGCGGCTGCTCACTACTCCACTCGTTTACGGTGCAATGCGTGTACGCTTCTACGATTTCGCGCTTGGAAAAAAAAGCTTCCAAGCTGTCACACTGCCATCTCTATCGGCCTTGACATGGTGCGTTGAACGAGAATTGGCTCGCCTGTCAGCGGCTCGGGTTCGAGCTCCGTCCAATGCATCATTTCGCATCGAGGAATATGGCACTGTTAGAAAATGGAACTGTGGAGGTGTCACAGTAGAAGAGTGGAACCGCAGTGCAGAGGGCGATGATTTTTCCTTCCCTCCCGGTTAAACTGTGCTATTAAACGGTAGATATGTATATGTACACTTTCAATATGATTCCCAGCGAGAGATTTCTCGGCAATCATTAAGCTTTGCATGGGCATTTGTTTTTGGATTACATCATATATATGGAACTTCTTGGGCCAAACTTCTTCTGCTGCCAGATGCGGAGATAATTAATCGTCGCGGAAAAGTGAAGCGAAGTTCACTAAATTTCCAAAAAAACTTACGAAATGAAATTGAATTTGGTCGCTACGGTGACCTGTTGTTGCAAGAATATGCAGTGCACAGCAAACGATCGGTCGCCAGCCGTTACAAAGTTCGGATGAAAACTGAACACGAACACCGTGAAGATCTCCAACTCTTTGCTCTCAGGCTGAAATAACGTTTTTAATGGAACTGTTGAAAATTTTGCCTATGTCTTGTATTGCATTCAAATTATGGCACAAAATCAACAAATTATTCTTCATTGCCGTGCTTAGAGGGGATGTAGGAAAATTCACATTTATCAGTGGAGTTCCTGAAATTGTTTCATATAAAAATGTTCACCGAACATCAATGAGTGATCACAAGCTGATTTAATAGGATTTTTTACATTGTCGGAATGGATGGGACGCATTGCATTTCATTATTGCAACTTTAATTTGCATCCTTCAATCGGCATTAGATGGCCTTGAGCTAGAAACGTTGTGGCCGTTAAACGTTTCGGCGAAAATATCAAAACGTTACGATGAAGCAGCTGAAAATTGAAGTGAAAGGAAACGAGCTCTTTTGCTATGTTTCGCTTTTGTGCATCATTTCGTTTCTATTCATTCGCAAAATTGGTGCGCTCGAAAACGATTGCAATGAATCATTGACCTGAAAGTTGACCTTGGGTATAGTGTGCTTCCCTAATTGGCGATCATTTTGCACATACTTTCACTTGATTTTTCAGATTTCTCCTCAGAAATGATGCTAATGGTATAAATAATCTCTTTTAGAGTAACATTTGGCTTCTCTTAATGACAATTTTTTGACACTTCAAATGGTTATGCTTATAATAATTCTTTGTATATTTCCTCTATGAAGACAATTAATAATAATAAGGTGCAAAAAATAATAGATGATTTGTGCGAACAATAAATATTGGAAGGTGAGGAAATGAACATAACAAATAGTGGAAGATGAGAAACGAGGCGATTGAGCCGGTTTCACATGAAAGAGCCTCAAATGGAGCTAATCGACGAAAATCTGCAAGGGAAGTTTCTATGACCTTTCGATTTTCATTCATTGAGGTGCCAATTTCAATCTTGCATTAGCAATTATCAAAACGTTACGCAAAATCCTGTCAATGAATGCAAGAGGATGAAAAACGTTAACGCTTTAGAGGAAACGGTATATGCTATGGTATGGTATATGGTATGGTGACGCAAATGGCGCAAATGGCGTAGAGTATCGAAGATGGCGCAAATGGAGTATTGAGACAGAGTAAAGCAGATGACAAATCACCTTTTGGTGAGAATGAAATGTGGAAAAACAAAAGAGTAGAAAAAAACAATATTTGTAAAAATTAATTATGTATAAAGGTGCAAAATTCATTTATAGCACTTATGAGGATAACGAATAAACGCAATTAATGAAATAGTAATGTGATTTCTAATTCTACTCTAATATTCTTTAGCTTCTATTATGACATTAGTTTAATATCATTTATTAAGGTGGCGAGAACATAAATGTATTTTTTTAATTATAACAAAACCCTCCTGAAATGATAAATTGTATAGTTTTCAATTAACTCTACGCACTAATAAAATCAACAACATATCTGGGCAGAGATCCAGAAATCCAGAAATCCAGAGATCCTGAAAATGACTACACATGAGAACAGACGGGGAATGATATAAAATGAGTTCCATGTCCTTTTACAGATATTATTTTAAGCGAAAGAAAGAAAAATTTGAAGATGATGAGTGAGATGATCGCCGAAACAACTCGTGCAACAAAGATCACTGGTATTTCATTCAAACATCCAATCGTTGTTGATAAACGACAAACGAATAGGCATCCAAAAAGTACAGCTACATTTTTGTTCGATGCACTCTAAGCTTGTGTATAGATTTATGAAAAGCTCGAAAAGAAAAACGCTTATACATATCTTTTTAAATAATGGAAACTTCCTGATTTCTGGAGAATTCTGGAGGATTTCTGGAGAAACTTCTAGAGAATTGAAGACTTCAATCTTTAATGAGAAATTTAATTAGCTCTACTCATTAAAGGATGTTCATATTTCATTTCGTTTAATGAATGGTGAACTTTGCAAGCCTTCACATATTAGTGCGTTATTCTAAATGAAAATATGAAGTGACTGCATAGATTAAAATATTATATTCATACTAATTCCTATATAAGACAATTTTAGGAAATTTCCTGAAATGTGTGGAATAATTTCGTGGAGCCATAAAGCCACAAATGCAACAAATGATGCATACAACGAATCTAAAGTCTTTATAGATTCTGCACTTTTGTTTTTATTGTTGACTCATAGCATCGACCATCTAAGATAACACTATTCTCAAATCAATATCACAGTGATTGTAAAGTTAGCCTTTTAAGCTTGCAGAATATGAAGCAATGAGCGTAACTGCTGGCAAAGTTAGCATTTTTATTTCCATCTACATGTTTGAATTTGGAGGAGTTTTGCATCAAATAATGAACTGGTAAAACTAATTCCTCTAGAAATTATATGGTACTTGTGATAAACGTTGAATCTTCTTAACTATAATATGTTGATGTCTTTTATTGCGTTCAGGTGAGTTACCATTGATAATATACTCTTGGTGTACGTCAACGATGCAGAAGTTCACGTATACAGGGGTGCAAAGTTTGATTTGAAAAAAAGGTATTTTTGCAATTTTCTTTCTTCAAAGGGATTTCGGAAGAACAAAGATTTACCCTTCAACTTCAGAAATTTATGATGAAAAATGATGGAATATAAGAATTCACAGTTACGATTACCTGACCGGCTTATATAAATGGCGAATCTCCTATGCGCCGTTTTTGTTCGTTCAAATTCGTTCAATGATAACATCAGCAATAACATTTGCGTAGTTGGCCGCAATTTCAAAACTGATGGCTGACCAATTTATACGATAACATTATGGGATTGAACCATTTCAAGGGGATAATTTTCAGTGCACTTTCGATATTCGAAATTCCGACATGTATTTTCACGTACGACATTTCGCCTCTATGCAGTCGTATATGACATAATACAATGCAAAGAGTATCTTGCTTGTTTTATCCCATAGTTGCATTGACCACCAAATTGATGAACTGTTACTAAAATACAAACGAATCTATCGAAGAATCCGTGTTGGTGATTTTGGTGCACAGGAAAGCCGACATCAAGGCAGACACAATTCAGATTAATGAAGAACCGATAAGGCTTTCAAGGTCGGAAATGTGAAATCACATTATGGAGAATTAGAGCAATGAAAGGTTTAGATGTGATGGGCGTATAAAACACGATAAGAGCAATGCAAACGGACAAAAAGTTCATCGGCATAAGCGTGAATCAAAAGGCTGCCATTATCCGAGGTTCAATTGTTGATGTGTCCCTGAACTACACGCCAAACTAGTGAACTTAAAAAGTGCAAGTCACACAAACATTGTTTGAACATCATGTAATCTCAAATTCGATTTGCGGCGTTTTCTCAAAATTCACAAAACCGCTTCGAACTCCACGATGAATCACGCCAATCAGGTTATGCGAAGAAACGGAGATTTCGGTCTATATTCACACTACAGAGCCGGCTAAGACGTGGCACAGAGAATTTGGATGAATCATGGAAGAACCATGACAATGGGAGGAGACATAGAATCCTCTCACATGGATCTCTATGCTTCTCTTCGCACAAAATTCCCAGCGAAATCTTCCTTTCTGTCTCGCTGAAATATTGTTTTGGCTTCGCATATTGATGCGATTGCATTTGCATGATGTGTGCATACATTTGCCTACACTCCCATGTCTGCCCAAACGCTTCGTTCGTGAGCAAGAAAAAAGATAAAGGGACCTTTTTTCCGCGGATTGAGCGATCCCTTGAAACCAAATTTGAATGAGCAAATGCAGTGAGATGAGATAAGACTGTTGGCAGGTGACTGGCAGCAAAATATTATGAACACTAACGCTTCTCCTCAGCTCGAGACCGCACTGAGCAATTCGATCAAGAGCGATTGAATAGCGCGGTGTCGTGGAATTCTGGTCGAGCTCATACTTTGCTGCACAACCATCAGTGCGTCGGAAGTTCTTTATAAAAACAACGCCCTCAAAGGGTTCCTCCGTTCGACCCTCGATTGAAATTTTCTCTGGACCGCATGCCACAGATGGAGTATCTGAACTTCTACGCTTTCTAGAATCACCAATGGGATGACAAACCAGAATAAAATTCTATTTCCACCTACGAAGTAAACTATGTTCTTCTGACTTCATTAGTGCTGCTCTTCTCCTGGAATATGTATGCATTATATATATATATATATATATATATATATATATATATATATATAATGTATCCGTACTGTTTAAAGCAAAATAAATGTTCTGTTGCTCTAGTTGACGGAGTCTTCGCTTTAGCTGGCGCATAAACTTAAAAAAAAAAAGACTACCTTTCAGCCTGTTGTCGATAGTTTTCGCCTCACATAATGCCAGCTGAAAATTCCTGCGTTGCATCAATCCAAGCATAGTTCCAAAGAAATGGTTGCTCTATCAATGAAGTTAGCGATTCGGTGAAATTTGGAATTGGGTCGTTTAACATCTGCATCATTTGCATCGAGCAGCATATAACACAAAAATGGTTTAAGGGGAACAAGCTACATGAATTAAAGTAACTCACGGTAAGCAGTGCAAGCAGTACAGCCATCACATATGCAGCAATTGCTCGTTAATGTGCACTGAGCTGGCGCAAAGACGATTGGGAGAAAACGTCCTTGGCCCATTGCGAGGGTCAAACGAACGCAGCATTTACTCATCACCGTAATGAACGATTTTCGTCGTGCACTACTCAATACTTTTCGCTGCTTCGATTTTTGGGTTAGCACGCATTTTTGAGAGATGACTGATTCCGGAAGAAATCCATCAATCGTACTGACTTCAGATGTCTTACCATTTCTTCACAGCTTTCTATGATCGAAACTTTTTTCCAACAAATATGCGTAGATCGTTAGCTACGAAAGCCTAACCAACTTTCTTCATGTCTCTTGCATCCATTTCCAATCTCTCTTATTAGGATTGCCAATGCGTCCCAGTTAGCACCTATGACAGTAATTATCTTCATGTAATACGTTTCAACAATAGACTAACAGAGTTTCTTCAAAGGCGGTATATACTCATATGTGCATGCGTCCATACGTATGCCTATTTATGTGAGTTTCTGTCTTTGTACACGTGTTGTGCGTGTTTTTCGACACCTGTTTTTGTCTACATTTACGTCCGTTTAGCCTACATCTGAGCAATGTTGGTTTTTCGTACGCTAGTTCATAAGCCATCTCTGTGCGAGAATAGAATAAAGGTTCTCCCAAGTCGTACCTTTCATTTATTCACTACCATATTACCAAGGATTAAAGATAAATTCACCGCTTATTTCCGAATTACATTTATCATCAAAGTATTAACTGCTCAGGTGGAAAGTGGCAAAAGAGTCGGGCGCGATATGGCATAAGAAAGGGGCCGATTTTCATAAGTTAGCTATCCGGAATGAATAACATTACAACAATAAAACACTGTTCCCGAACTGTTTAAAGGATTGCAGCACAAACTTGAACGCACAGACGCTTTGTGGTTGCAAATAAAATCACACAAGGATCTCCCATGTTGGAGGTGCCAATGTTTGCCATCAGACTGCCGAGAATCCACGCTCTCCCGAACAGATCGTCTTTGACTTCTTCATCTTATCAATGTAGAAAAGCTTCGTTTTTCTATATTTGAAAGTCCCAAAGTAGCACTGCAAATTACAACCATTTCTCAGCAACGGTGGAACACCGCAGCAACCAGTTGAGTTTGCAAGCGATTATAACGCCAACGCCATGAAAACCATCCATGCTGGCAAAGATTATGTAAAGACTCTATGTGGAGATTGGCAAGTATCCCACATGAGGGATCAAACTATGATCTTGCTCATTAATATGTGGATGCTTATTACTGACGTCTATTATTGACGACAAGCATCTCTCCTGAATTCGCCGAGTTTTGTAGATTTTAATTGGAGACGGTTCTACATTGGGAATCAAGCTTGAATCTCGTACCTGATAGGCGTTTATAGTCACCGCTACGGTTCATAAAGTCAATCTGAAGCCTTGATTTAGGTCTCACAAGTGATAATTATGGATGCTGCTCACTGCAGCATTGAAGAAGAGAATGGCGTTGGAGAGCGCGCTTCTGAAATCATCTGCTTGGATCACTGCAAACTTATCAAACCTAAAGGCTCTTCCACCAGCGAGAATCGAAGTTATTTTTTAGGTGTGACTTACATCGATTCTATGAGTTCAATGCGATGCACCTATGTCCCGTACTGTGACACTCTATTTCGTATACTTCGAATATTGTTCATTCCTTAAATCGTAATGACGTATACATTGCTCGAGTGTTTATTACTGTTTGAGTTGTATGATAAGTATATGGAAGGAATTTTATCTTCGATGATTGTGAAAAGGTAGTGTGTGTCGTCTGTCATATGTTCGCTGTTTTTCATCGTTGTTTCTTTATCCTTCGTTGTGCCTCGTCGATCACTCTCCGAAGGCCATCTCCGTCCAACTCGTCGAGAAGAACGTTCACCGCTGACATTATTTTTTCCAACCGCTGACGCTAAAATGTGCTCCAACTTTGCATGCACTCAAAAAACGAAATGTTTTAATAATGGACAACATATGTGAAACAAAATGGATGCGTCCCACCAAGAATACGTTGGTGACAGCTGCAATCACGTTAGAAAGGCGGTATACGCGATGGAGGTTTCGTGTATGTGACAGCTTCGCATATCTCTTTCAGTGAATCTAGTTTGAAGGCTTCATGCATAAAATTGTCTCGCAAGCAGAAGTACTGCTTGAAGAGTGCTGAAGCAGACAGTGCTCATCGTACGCTCTGTCTCAGTGAACAATTCACGGGCCTTGAAACTGACTGAAAAGTGACAGAGAAGGAGAGGTGCCCGCCTAAAGGTCCAGTTTTAGTGCCCACTTCACCGTATTTCCTTTCCATTGCTCCTCACCCCATCCACCGCTCTCTTGCATTCTTTAAGGAAATATGTGGTGCAGTGGGTGCACTGCACTTTTTTTAATTAGATTCACAAGAACGACATCAATAAACGCTTCACTTCCTCCTCGGGCTCCTTTTATTGCTTCGCTCAAGCGTCACCTGTGTTGCTCATGGAAAATATGTCTGAGGCGGGGGTCTTTTTCGAACAAGAGCAGTTCAGCGAGCTTTTTTTCACTGTGACAGGCTCAAATGTTGTTAAACCAGCTCAGGATATAATCTCACGCATATGTGCACAAATTTTAAGTCCCAAAATCTTTCCCAATAGTCGAAGAAACAAACATTATCAAATGGAAGCCATGCAAATGAAGTAATTGTCGCTGAAACAATTGTTGGGAAACGATGAGGGTGAACCTAGAACGGATGAAGCTATACCACTGAAACTGATCTTACGATGTGTAAGGATTGGTGTCCCCTCATCGCGTTTTTAGCCGCAATAATGAATAACTGCAGTGGAATTAGTTGAGTTTTAATAATTCGTTCAGCTGAAATGCATTTAAGTGCTGATTGTTCGTAAGCTTTGTGACAAGAAAGTTTACGTACGACATTAGGACGTTTCATTTACTTTAATTCATCATTTAGTACCTCTACGGGAAACAAATGCGATTGAGTGAATCTTTCTATTATTTGCATTTTCGAATTCTTCTATTTCAGTCTTTGTGCAAAATTACACTTATAATTTTCCTTTATGTGTATATATTTCGATAATCGCCGAAGTTAAGTAACAAATTTGTTGGTTAAAAATGTACTCTCGTTTGCCGTCTCTTCGCTTGATTTATCACTTTCGAGAAGCGATAAACGCACTCAATTGTGCCAAGAAAATTGCTCATATTTTGTAATCCACCAAATGATAACTTTCAACGATTGTGTTGCAAATAAGAGAACTTTCTCGTGGAAACATTTATATGAATGATTGGAATCCGTTGCAAATAAATGAGTCTTTCGCAAAAACTAAAAGGTCCTTTTGTAGTGTTTTCTTCGGCTCATTTTAAATATATTCTAAATAATGACTTCCTCCCATATGAGAAAATATGGAACGTTAGATGGTACCAGGTAGTAGTTAGCTGTGTAACTTAAAAGCGGTCGGTTATTTGAGGGAGCTGAGGAAGGAGTGGGGAGGTGAGATTGGGCACAGCAAACCGAACATTGGCGTAATTTAAGGAACTAACTCTTGGCACTGAAATAATTCAATTTATGAAAAAAAAAAACCGATGAAACATTAACCGACCCTGACGGGGCTCATAGATACCGAGGGATATCGTCTTCTTGGTACACTAATACTGCGTTGTTGCAATGAGAGTGGCATACGGTAGCCACGAGATTGGCGTGAGCTTTGTGAGCCTTCATAGAGACTTTGAAACATTTGCGGATTCATCGACATCGACATCGACATCTCAGCTGGAGGAGAATGTCGCTCGTCTAGGCTGAAACATAACAACTTAAAACAAGCGAAGATATGTGTCTATGAGGTTGGTGAGATATGTGCTTCCTCTAATTCACGGCACATGACACCAATATTTGGCAAAACTGCAATGGAAGCTAAAGACAGTTGATTATATTGTCGGTTATTTCAAGGTCAAATTTCATACTCAGTAAGTGTCATGTACAGTAGCCAAGCAATTTGTTTAAATATTCAAGCAGAGAGGAAATCACCGAAATGATGCTTAAAGATTTTGATGTATTCAAGCAGACTGTGTTTACAACAGACGTTCTAACTTCTCAGCTCATCACATGAGAATTTGTGAAATTTGATTATACATTACTGAGATAATATTGCCACGATTACTCCTTCTAATGGTAAGACATCAATAATAAAAAAAGCTACAAAGCAACGAAACAGACAAATTTTGTCATCACAGCCTTCATCCTCGGGCCACCGAAGATTTATATGTTCTTTTGCACATACCTATCTGGAGCTTCGCAAGCATTAGAAGGTCGGGATCAGTGACTAATGTTCGTAGGTGTTCAGTGATGCGTGACTTTGGGGAATTACTATCACAACTTAATCTCCGCCGAACTCTCAAACCTAATAAAAATTATTGGTTGCTGGCAACAATTTATGGTCAAGCCTATCCGAAAGCAGTTATGTTACTTTGCCCATGGAGCAATTCGGCATTTCTCCCAACTACGACCCAAATTTCATCTAATTATGTCATCATATAATTCTAAAATAACCGTGAAAATAAAATTTCGGATGTGATCATTTTATATGAGTGGATTGCTGAAAAATATGAGATGTGTTGATAAACTGGTGAAGCTCATGTCAACGAAGTTGGCTGGAATGAAAACCTCTTTTATATTCTCCTCGTATAACAATTCAGTTTCGTAGACGAATTAAAAATAACGAATATATAAAAGAATGCCTTTTTGAACTAATTGTACTGATCGCTTGAAAAAATTTTTTTATGAAGGGAGCTTTTCCGATTTGGCCCGAGTGGAGCAAGTGGGGCTAAGGAGCGCACACTTTGCACTACTGTGACCATTGCTGAAGTAATCATTACGTGAAGTCATGCCAGTTGTCCTCGTCGTCGATCTTCTCGTCCTCAATAATGCTCCCGTATATGGAGGTTTGCATTGCCCTGCATGGACTATCGTCGTCGAGAACGTTCATTGAATTACTGGAAACTAAATTCAGCACGTGAGCATTGCTAGGCATCACCGTATCAACTATTCGACGTTCATCCGCAACTATCACCTCGAAATTTCCACTGTTATGTCGACTTTCTTGTTGATTCGCTCGCAGATATTCCACCTGATTTCCTTGCACTTCCAACAGGTCGTCTACCGTAACAGCTGAAAAATGCAACGAATTTTCGAACGGCTGTTTTAGGCAACAATTTACTAGTTAGGAGAACGCGCTAGGCAAACTGAGATGATTTGCGCATTCTGTGTTTAATCTGTCTGGTGAAACTGCTGACTGAATATGCAAAAAAATTCAACTAAATCTTAGGAGTGAATTCGAATTAGTTAGCGTCTTCTAAAGGCTACGTCCTTCCAGATCGGCCAGTACGTATGTGGTCGATGACCTTAATTGATCGCTGAGATTCTGCGAACGGTCCCACTGCTGTGAATGACATGACCATTCTAAGACTTTTACGACTGCACATATTTTGCACAGTTTTCTAAACGAATATGGCAGTAGCGAGATGAGAGGGTGAAAAGGAAAACTGCGATAGCCGACAGCTCATTGGACGTTGAAATATGCGAGCTCTGGGTAATACAATATGGCGCTTTCACATTCATAGTTCTGTCTATTAGTATGTTTGGCTTTCTCAGATAATAAACGTTTGCGAATTTAACATTTTTTTTCCTTTGCAGCGAAACGTTATGCTATTCATAAATCAGTGCGACTGATGTCAAGAAATGACACCAACACAGAATATTCAAAAATGGACCCCCACTATCGTCATATGGAGATACAATGACAGAATCTTCCATAATGAGAATACAGGATGAATGTGCAAATGAGCAAACAGTGATGAGCGAGCGAGAAACAAGAGGAGAAAGAGCAAATTTCTAACTGGAATGAGATTGAGCGGTGTCAAACAATTGAAAATTGCAAAAATACTTTCCCGATCACATAAAAGTAAGAGCGATGCACAAAAGCTAAGCTGAGGACGTGGGGTGAGACCCGCGAGAGGATGGGACAGTGAGGAGAACAGGAGATATGAAATGGTTAAAGCAAACAGGAACAAACAGAGACAAAAACTTCATGCGACCTGGTCTGAAATTCTATGATTTCAGGATTGAAGACAGTACTTGCATATCGTTTTTGGATGAGTATTGTTGGACATTGTGATCTTTGTAATATTCTCCAGCTTAACTATAAACCTCGAAACTATCACATCGACTATTTGAAATTGTCAGAAGCTTGCATTCACTCCTGTGGAATAACATTTTGCATCATGCTGCAAAAAAAAAAAAACTATTCTTTTTTGAAAACTATTAGAAGATCAATAATTTAGACGAAACCTTTATGAAGAAAACGCAAATCTGCATACTCTCATTCTCGATGGTATTTTCTGGAATTCCCTAAGGTGCACGTCCATTGTCCGTCAAAATTTGTTGTTTTAGCTATGGTGGTTGAGAAGCTGATAATGCCAGAAAGACGAATAAGCACCTACGTGCGGATGTACTGCATTTCTTCATAATGCGTTTTGTGGAGCTTGCTTCCGCAAAGCAGATTTGCAAAGACGCATAAAAACGTAATTGTTGAAACGTGCTCTCAAATTAGTTGCTCTTTTAAGTTAAATCATTCCTTCAATGGAGTTTATGATGCTATCTGAGCTGCATATATTCACTCAGCTGAACGATAGTAGCTTCGTTCACTCTTATTAATCAAAGTGGTCATTCACAGCAAGATTAGGTCATGAAATATTGCCCCACAGGTATAATCCGAGAATTTTTCTTCACCTTCCAGCATTTTAACATGATGCACATATAAATTAAAAAAATCGGCACTAATGAAATGGAAACAAACTCCAGTTGATATATGAGAAGACAGAGATTTTATTTTAAGTAATTCCTAAGAATAGGAAAGAAATTGAACGTTTAAGGTAACTGAATCGAGTAGCTTTTTTGAAAGCGATTTGAAATTTATTTTCTCACAACTCTGCCCCACAAATATAAATGAAAATTCTTAAAAAAGGTCTGCAATGTTTGATAATGACAACGAGTAACCAATAAAACTGCCACGATAACCGTATATTGATATGGCAAGAGGTTTAGTTGAAAGAAACGAACTATAACTCCGAAGAACTCAACTATCCTTTTCTTAAGACACAATTATTAGCTTGAAAATCTCATACGTGAAAGTAGGACAATTCGACGAAGATTCATTGCTAAATTGAAATAATTAAAGGGCATTTATCTGAACTTTCGATATCTATATATGTGAATATAAAACTTCTTCAACAAAGCTTCTAAAAACTTGGTTTGAGATCATCAAATAGTCAAAGAAATCATAGTTAATGTGTTACACTGGAGATGCCAAATGATAGGAATAATCGACTGCATGAATGACTTAGGCACCAACAGAAATGAAGAATGTGTGACTGGAAAGATTCTTCAACGATACTCCACTTCATTTCGCCACAGTAGTAAGAGAAAGCAAATGTGCAATATAAGTATAGAATAAATTAGTGGATCTTGATAAGATTCTTTTGCTATACTTCCTATTCACAAGAAAGGATTAAGCACTGAACGATGGCAAGAAAAAATAAAAGCAGTTAACGAGAAAACGAATAGCTAATCCTCAAAAATGCGCCAGTTATCACTTCAGACTCGTATTTCCGTCGTTAACCGCAATAATTCGGTGCGTTCGATATAGGTCCTCACAATTTCGTAGCGGCACGGCGCATATGACGGACTTCAGATTTTTACGTTCACGATCGCATTCGAATCCTACGGTCACTCTTCGCAACATCACAGTTTCACTCGGCACTAGCTTCCTATCCAATATGAATAAATAGATCGATATTCTTCCTTCCATTTGCTACTAAAGAGCGGCTTTCTCGCTCCAGGAGATGCCCTAATCCGCCCTCAAAACGATTCTTCGCAGAGAAACCTCGCGAAGAAGTTGGCAGCACTGAACAAATTTGATAGAACGATTTTCAAAAAAATTATAGACATCAACAGATTATGCATAAATTCACGAGCGCAAGATGATGAAAAACAAACGTTTATCGTCGAGTTTTGTGAGGTTGGGTAGGATCATAAGCACTTTAGATCGATGTGCGTTGTCAGCAGTACACGGATTCTCATCAATCCACAGTGTCCGCAAGTATTTTAGACTCTTCAGATGCTCCAACTCATTTAGACTTGTAATTGCGTTCCTCCTCAGATACAACTCTTCGAGCCGCGTGCAGTGCTTTAATGGCTCCAGACAGCTCACCCTGTTCATACTGTAACAGCTTTACTTGCAAATGCATTATTACTGCAATTTAAAGTTAGCATTGGTTAATGAGTAAGGACCAGCAATGAGTACTTCGAAACGTGTAATTACAATAAATAAAGCTCATATGAAGAGGTGATGCTAACGCTATTCAGAACATATAACATCGCAGCAATGATACACACGTTTTAACCATGAACTGTTTTACTTCTTGTTTGAGACTGCACTTTTGATATTTTGCATAATAAGTGAATATTAATGTTGCAGAAATTATCTGAAGGTATGCACAGAACTTTAACAAGTTCAGCGTCACAGTATATGAACGACGAATGCATAGAAATGCATAACTAATAGTTTTCTACTTCCTATCAAGAAATTTGATAAATTCACATAAAATGAATGTTTTTTTTTTTTGAAATTAAAGTTTTATCACTGTTGGAAAAGATTAACCTGAGTGAAAGAACCTGAAGATTAGTCATTCGAGCACATAGCTCAATATTGTCGATATCACAACCCCTGAAATAAATACGACTATATAAAGTCATATTTACTTTAGTTGGCAGTATAAATGTATCCCATCAAAGTAACGCATTGATTGTTGAGATGTGTACTGTTTCATTCATTTAAAATAATTTTTTTCTTTTGATATTATAAGAGGAAAGCAAATATTTCGTGGCGATAGTGATTCAGTGAGAACGCACTATATTTTCTACATTTATGGGCACGTCGTCAGTATACGCTGCACAGTTGCTACACAAGAGGGTGGAATGATGCGCCTTCGGGTACATTTTGGGTCGCCAGTTTGTCGATTATTGTATCGTCAAAAAATGATTGCCTAAGAAATGCGGAAGAAATCATTTAATATTATCTTTATACAAGTGATAGTAAATCAGAAGAAAGAAGGCGTTCGAAATATGTTATATGCATCTCATAAGTTCGCTAATGAAAGCAATGAAACAATAATTCCTTCAGTGCTTTAGCTAAATGAGCAAAATTTCTGCTCAGGCCATAAGTCGATTAAGTCGTTGACGCGTTTACCGACTGCATGCGAACAGTTCTCAATAAGAATTTTGCGGGACGCGCTAAAGCGTAGTTCTCAACGCTTGGAGGGTATCTAATCGTATATCTTCGATCGTATAAAATAGACGTCGATTTTTCAAAACGTTTCAGATATTTCTCAAATATATTAGGCCTTTATTCACTTTTGTTTAGTTGCCTTCAAATTCATCATTATCTGACAAAATATCGTAATGTTGAATATTTACTTATGATAATATATCTGATGGCTTTATGTCAAGCATTCAGAAACATAAAAACTATCCGATTTGACGCTCTAATAGTCGAAGAAAGTTTCCATTGGTAGATTTAGATGCACGATTATTCCAGCTGAAATATGAATAGACTGCTGCATGTGTGTGTGCTTTTTTTTAATTTCTTGACAATTCATGCTAGCGGTTGGTCTGAAAAAAAATAGACTGCTGCATTTATGTTTTTTTTTTAAATTTCTTGACAATTTGTGCTAGCGGTTGGTCTGAAAAAAAAAACAGAAGTACTAAATCTTATATGAGATCAACTTATCGAATATCCACTTCTATTTGTTGCATTTTATAATTTAATTCCGACTTGCAGTAATCGTCTATGCCATAAAAATATGAGCTAATTCTGTAAAAGTGAATTTATTTTTGGTCATTTTGGCCAATTAGACTTTCGTATTGCTCTGAAAATGAGCTCATCAACAATGTCAAGAACACTACACTAAAAAAAGGTTCTCCCTAAAATGTAGAATTGGAACAAGGCGATCCTCCACCACAGTGACAAATTTTATTCCATAAATAGAATCATTCATTACTAACAGCAGATACCACATGGGAATTGAATGCATTTTAAGGCAAAAGAGAATACAAAATGCGATTGCTTCATATCTCTTCACATTGGCTAGTTCATTGAAACCTCTTCGTTCAGCGATCAGTTAATAAAATGAAATTTAAGGTTCATTAAATAAATTACTAATTATTCGGTCTAGGGCTTAAATTATGACGTATCCAAACTTCAACTAGATGCTCCTAAATCGAACCCTTCAGCGCTCATAAAAATGTCTATTAATGCATTCATGTTTTTTACTAGTTTCATTGCTCTCGCAACGCTCAAACAAACAATTAATTTTCCTTTTTCAATTGAACTGCTGAAAAAGCATTTGCAAAAATCGATTAGTTCATTGGTTAAGATCATTTTCATTCGGTTTAGAGGGAAATACTCATAAAGATCCACGCAGAATACCTTTCGAAGTAGATATGACAATATGAAATTTGGACGTGGATTAGATTCATCGAATTTTGTAATTTTAACTTCAGCAATTGCTTAAATAGAACTGCTTAAGTGACATAGAGAAATACACAGACGCACACACCGAGACGCACAAAAGTACGCATTAAACGAGTACATTGACTGATGTGAATTTCTAAAACCTCACTCATTACATCGAGAAAGAACATTGCAAAATGAATGATAGCTCAATCATCTCAAAGTGTCGTTTGGCACCTATGAAATGATCGATTTCTGCAATATTCGCTCTCATTTCTAACGGAAGTTCGTTGTTATTCGTCGTATATAAAATAGTAAGAAGATGCAGAATTTTTCGTCACGTTTATTTTTCACAGTTTAATCCCTAAGATGAGCCTCTAAGAAATATCATTCACGTTTATTTTTCACAGTTTAATCCCTAAGATGAACCCCTAAGGAATATCATTCACGTTTATTTTTCACTTAATCCCCAAGATGAACCCTTAGGAAATACTACTGCCAAAACGTTCGATAATAAACAATCACCAGGAGTTAATTGTAATTTTCATCGATACCTCGAATTTCAAGCAACACTTCAAATGTTATCAAAATGGTAATCAACAAGTGAATGGATGATTATATTGACCGATACAGTTCTCCATAAAACTTCTACATAGAAATTATGCTTAATTATTGAGTATAAACCATCCTTTAAAAAAGTAACTGAATGGAAAGAAATGAAAGAAAACAGTACCTCACCGACGACGACTCATACTTAATTAAATGTTTGCTTTAAAAAAACAACTAGATCCTCAACGGCATCCAGAATAGATTGGAATAAAGTAATGAACAAAATGATAGAAATAAGCTTTGACATGAAGAACGAACGAACATATGAATGTAACGACTTTAAAAAAGGATGAAACTGAATTATCAAGTTATTACCAAAGATTAAGTTTCTTGACGACATCGACTGCGGCTTTAGTCCGACTATAGACAATTGACTCACTGAGGCGAACCATAGCAAGTTATGATCATCACATGAAATGAGTGCAGCCGTCTGACGATAGGATGGGCGCAGCTGCCCCGCAGAGCGTGCTGCTCAAGAGAGTGTGCTTGAGGGATCAATTCGGTTGCATTAAGCGTCATAGCAAGGGGACTATGCATGGAGCCAGCCCAACACCATAAACCTCATTGCGAACCAAAAGCTACCAAACCGCTTTCCGCTGTCAACGAAATTAATCTTCTTCGTATTTGCGTTCGAGATATTCGCCACAGTTAACCTATATTCATAGGTGAAAATAGCCGAAAAACTCCCGTAGCATTTGTTATCAAAAATTAGCAAAAATGATTTTTAGCACCAAACATTGTACGTTTTTTGTAAGGTATAAATATTGAAAATTGATTTAATTATGTTAATTTAATTAATTATCCAAATTATGAGCATTTTTATGCGCAATAGCGCGCAATCGTTGGGAAAAAATATACACAATGTTCATCTCTTCTTCTCATAAGATATTTTCCCTCTATCGTATGTCTTTACTATAATATGTGTATTTCCTTCTTAATGGCTCTTCATCTGATGTCATAAATAACGCCGCAAACAATCGTCAATCGCAAATTGCAACCACAATCGATCGGTGGTATCCGATGTTCGGCAATATTTACGGCAACGTGACAAGCGATAGATAGCCAATGACATGCAGAAATTCGAGCTAGTGGCTAGCATTGGCGAACATCAACTATACATTCACAAACTAACGATGCATTGAGCCTTTTCAAAAAAAGGGGAGTATTCTCTCATCTCAATGAGAGCACTTAAAAAGCAAATATGCATAGTTCTTAGCAACTTTCAACCTTTTAATACTGCAAAAAATGAAACTGCCTCTGAGGCAAGCACACGCAATGTGAACGATGATTAGACGCTCCGCTAAACGTCAACTCGCCTGAAATTTTCATTAATACAAATAAGGCTTGACTTATTTTGCAGTTTACATTACAACTACTTCGTAGCAAGTAACCTCTCATTTAGTAATTGGTTCGAGCATTAAAAATATTATATATATACACGCGTGCAATATCAAGTTTCAGCAAACAACCATAGAGCATTGAAACATTCAAATGAAAATGATCGTCGCTTGAAATCAAATATAGTTGTACCTAATGGTTTGTACCTTTGTACCAGTTTCGATGAAGCTGAGCTCAGTCTAGAACACATGCAATAAGTTCTTAGTTCGTTCTTGTGGTGAATGTTTTCGGTAATTGCCTAATGTCCTTGACGATCGGTTAGCCAAGAAAGACCACTAATGGACCTGATTTATAACAAGGATCAATAAAAGATGATTTGCAGCTTTTAAAATCGCCTAAACACTTTCAATTTGCCCTCATGGCTTTCAACCATTTGCACCGTTGGAGTTTCGATGAATGATTAGGGGAGTTGAGTTTTCTTTGAAACGTTTGGAACTTCCGCACGAAACTTAGATTTTCGTAAAATTGACAAAGAAATTTAAGAAATTCGGGAAAGTTCATCTATGTCACCTCTCGCAGAATCTTTTGCAAGCACAACTTCCAAATGGAATATCTCATGCTCATTCGATTTACAAACTTAAGCGCTAAATTATAGAGGATCCATTTGAAGACAACTGATTTGCCTTTAATGAAGTATCTTTATGTTGACGTCGATGTCGCTCTATTTTGTAAGATTACAGAAAACAAAAAGTTCTCCAATATCTCTACGGAAACAATGATCAAGTTTGCTGGGACAAATATGCGGGCAAAACTTGAGCATTGAGCGGTATGTCCAATAGCTTTTCACTTCGTTGATGTCCTAGACTGAGCTCAGCTTTCGATAATGACTGTTAAAAGTGGACAATTGCCTAATAAAGCGGTTCTGCGCCAGTTAATTTGCGTTCCACTTACGACCTACTCTATTGAATGACGTGCATTTCCGCTCTCACATAAGAGTACTTTAAGGACTTCAGCGACCGGCGTTTCCACCAAGTAATGCCTCGAGTATATATTGTATAATAATAATATTTATGGTGGTGCTTCGATTGTTTTCAGCTATATTCATAGTACTCATTTTATGGCAAGCAAAGTGAATCAAAAAAGCGGTCTCGGTTGCATTTCCACTGCTGTCTGGCCTGAAATGAAATGGTTCACCCCAACCTCTCTTATCTCTTTTATCCACATCCAACAGGAAAGAAGGTATTTCTGGCGCAGGAAAAGCTCATTAAAGAATGTTTTCAATATATTACCGCTGCAGTTGATGGAATTCCTCGTGCAGTGACCGATACGCTCACCTTGATGCTCCGACGGTTTGCAGGAAAGCCCCCCTCATTCATTCAAATAACCACTGAGATATCTCTCTATTCTACAGTTTAAGCAAATTAGAGCACATTCAGTTGAAATAAACCAATATTTTAGCGGAATGAACTGACGAAAACTTCTTAAATACTTTTCAGGTTCGTTTCTTTCTCTCGTCTCCCCTGCCCCCTTATTCCCATATGACCTTGCAACTTGCTCATGACGAATGTTGAAGTATTTCATCTTGACGGAGTGGCAACTTCATCGGAATAGAAGAAAAAAGGCTGCAACAGAGGACAAATTTGAAATCGCTTAGATATGCACGTGTGGCAATTTTCCTCGCTTCTCATACTCTTTCGACTGTGCATTTTTCTCTATCTTTCAAGCGGCTCGTTGATCGCAACGTTTCTCTCATTGTTTGCCGAATGCGCGCGCGGGCAATCCATGTTTTGCGAGGTGGGAGCGCTGCCTTTTCTTCGACATTTATTTGTTTCAGGATTCTATTTGGTATTGTTTCTGGATGGTCGTGGGGGCGGCAGTAAAGTAAAGGGGCTTTATGGCCATCGAACGGATTAGGCATCATATGTTTGCTGAGAGGTGTTTTGATTCGATATTTGGATGAGATTAGTTTCTCGTAATATCTGATAGCTCTATGCATACGATTCTCATTCATATTTGAGGCTGGAATAGAAATTCATATAATTGGAATTAAATTTGTGCTGAAGTCGATTAAATGCTCTTCCCAAATGTTCGTAGAGGATCCAGTAAATGAAATTCGATCCTGAAAAGGGAAGAAAAAAGATACGAATAGAAATATAACATCGAAGAACTCAAAAATAGATTCGATTATTCTTAGTTTTAGTTTGAAATCGTAATAAATGCTGTTTTGTTTTCCGTTTTCGACATCTCCATTCGCTTCACTTTCAACTTAACTTTATGAAGCGATTGATTACGGATGCTCGTTGTTGAAGCAAGACGATATGAGGAAAAATGGACGCGTATCGATTCCGATGAATCCGCTAAATTATCGAGGGAATAGCGTCCGAGAGAAACAACAACGTTTGTTTTGCATTCATTTTTCATTTCCATTTCAATTGAAAGTAAACAAGCCGCAATAAGCAGTTGAAGTTCATTTCTAATGACTTTCGAGAAGCTCGTTTCAAAAGATGAGGAAGCATAGGTTAATGGCTGAGGTGTTTCGATTACCTAACTAGTTATTGCTTCTTGGGTGGAGATGGAAATCAAAATTCGATCGACTACTCGAAAAGTTTGAGTTTTTCGTTCATGTAACCCTATTATCCTGTAGTTGCAATGCAAGGCTTCGATTTGGAAATCGTCCAACGTTAAGATGAGGTGGCATTCTAGTAGAGCTCTTTCGCCCTATTTGCGCCGTCTGTTCACTCTCTTGAGAGATCTCGATCGAAAATATTAGCATTTGGGAAGGGGGTACATTCATGCTATATCAGCCATTTCCCTTCAACGAAGAGGAGATTTTTTGCACAAAAGTCAGCAGCGGGTAGTGATAACGTTATTTAGGTGTTCGAAGATTTGTATATTGAATATCCGTTCAAGCTGTAGAAACAGTCGATACTATCTCAGCAGATTACTCGATGCAGCGGCATTCATAATGTTCATTTTGCGAAAATGTTTCAGAAAGGAAGTTGGTGACAGTAAATGGCAACGACGAGCAGCTGAAATCACCATCAAAGCATTATTTCTTTCGAGGTAATGTGTATAACTGTTGTCTTTGATAAATCGTCCAGCCACTATATGAGGGGCAGTGCGGCGCTGAATAGAAAGCACCTGTGATTTGAGGAAAGGCCATATTTTATAGCTTATATGATCGAAGCTTCATCGAGTTTACATACCTAGATTTCTTCAGTTGGATCTTTTTCTTCAGCAGCAAGTATGGCATAGTGACTTTTTAATAGCACTCAGTTCGACGTTGGTTAAGATAATGTCACTGTGTTAGCGGAAGTGGTAGAGCCTTAATATCAGGAGTTGCTGAATATGGGCTAAGTGAATCCCAAAATTTCTATATGAGTTGGGGAACTTTCTTTCAGCCGTACATGATATGGAGACCTAGCGTTTTTCTGTCAGCTGTTTCGTACACATAAATAGCTTGTCATTACGTTGATAGGTTGAATGATCACCGAATGAGACTGCCCGTATTCGATAAGGTGAGTAGTGTGAGGGTGACTTAAAGGTGCTGTTTCTCATCCTTCTTAGATAAAATCATTGTGGAGGGACACCTAGCGCTATCATTCCATTGCTCTTTACAGGCGATGTTACTTGCGGCTTAAAAGTTGTGCATCCCTATTCAGACAAACATTTCAGTTTAAGGATCGAAGCCATTACAGTGCTGGCTTATGAAGATATGTTAAGTTTATCTCAAGATCGGGAGATTTGTTTAATAGCATTTAATTCATCGAAAGCTTTAAGGTCGTTCCGAGGAGCACAACAGTGTGGACTATGTAACGCCACTCTCCTCACCAAGGAAACAGCGCTCAAAAACATCTGTCAATAATAGTGAGTTGAAGATTTTCATCTTCACGGTCGTTGTATCCTTTCCTTCAGCTCATTCCGTTTGATTTAGTTAATATTTGTCTCCCTAATGGCTGCAACTGAAGTGGCAGTGCTATGTGGGTTAGCATTTTCTTAGGGCTCTTGACTGCCTTTATGAAGAAATGAGGCATAGGATCTGTTTTTGAATCAAATTTCTATGGAGCTCTTGAGCCATAGATCGATAACAATTCTACATAGGACGTTCGAAAGCTGTATAGAATTACGCTGAAACCCATTGAACCACTAAAAAATAGCCAACAAGAGAATTGTTTTGCATTCCGATAACAAAACTGTGCTGGCGTTTTCATAAGGAATAATTTCGCGAGCCTAAAAGTAATGTATAATTTTCCTTCTTTCATAACTGTATCAGTGCTTCTGAACGCAGTGGCGAAAAGTGGGGTTATGTTCATGGTGCTTAAGTGCATAGAAACTGGAGGCGCAGTGGAATATGCAGTTCGTTACATCTGCGTGATAGACAGACGAGGAGTTCGGTGATTGTCAGCGCTACCATCTCTCGGACTGTTTGGGAAGTAGATCAGGTTGCTGAGAGGAGGAGGTTGAGGAAATGTTAGTCAAAGGTAAGGCGAGCAACAGGGATGTTCATGTCCTCCATCGTTTGCAAGCAGCAAGTCATACTCTGCTTCATCTCTGCCTGCTCTTCCTGCCCCTCTTGCAGTCTTATCTGCCTTTCCATTCATTTATTGGAAGTTCTGAAGTGTAAAAATTGATAATGAAAGCACGAAGGGCAATGAAGAGCAAAACACGTTCACGAAGCAAAACTGCTTGCAAGCATTTATTGGATAAAAGCGGCAGTAGTGCGAGGATTATAACGTTTGAAGATACAACTCGAAGCAAGAGTGATGATGTCAGTGATACTGCGGGACAGCAGACGTTAATTTCGTATAACGTGCAACTGAGAATTGTGGAAAACTCTATTTGTGTTGCTGCCTTTTTTGCCAATATGAAAATGATATCACTGTTGACTGCGAAAGAGGGTGTGTTGGAACATTTCGCACAGTGAGGCAGTGGGAAGCCGTGCGTTTGCAGCTACCCGAGACAATAAACGTTTATGAATATTCGGAGAGCATTAATCGACCACCTCATTGCTCTTTTTTCAGATAGGAGGCAAGACTCTCGAACTGCAGGGCGCAATGGTGATTTAACCGTCGAGCATTCCCCTACACGATACTCACTGAATGGTAATTTCTTTTTCACCTCGGAAGCATTTGTAGACGCCAATTGTAGAGGCTTCCTCAATGCAGGGCGAAATGATCCCAAAGCCAATTAGTGGCCATAGATGGGGACATGAAATGAGCGATTTCGGAGCGCTCTAAAATATGTAGAAGTCAGCAGACATGGAAATAAAAACACCCAAGGCTGTAGACAAGCAGTGAGCCGTGCCTAGTTGTCGACAGTTGCAATTGCCAGCTACACTCATTTGGCTCAAACTTATCTTCTACGATTCATAGTTCAGATGACGACATCGTCACTTCCCGTGAACATTCTGATTTCGACGTCATTCACGAGCGTTCACCTACTGATGCCGGTCGCTATTTTCTTCGAGGTATCTAATTTTTGGCTAATTTCATGATTGTATGATAAGTATGAAGGTAATGAGGGGACGGAAAACAGAAAACAGAAATAAACAACGACACTTCCTTAATTAGCTGAATCTTCAATGGTATTTATGTTTTGAAAGAAGTTGCAGTAATATAATCCACTAATAATGCTCTCGGGAAGATTTTTGAATAGTTGAGGAATGATGAAACAATGAAGCTACATTTCTTAGATTTATAGCCAGTGAATTTACCGTAAAATCTCAACAGTTGGATTTGAGGTTGATGAGTTAAACGCTGTTAATATGAGGGTGTTAGTCGAATGATCCCAACACCTTCAAATCGAACGGATTCGTTAACCGGTGTTGGAATCGTCGGGTGAAATTTGTTTGATTGTATGTATTTCAATTTTTTAGGTTCCGTGTCCGATGAGAGAAATAAATTCCTACATGCTTTACCTTCCTTCGCCAGAAAACGCTCAGGAACGTCGATTAGTGAAAGTTAGTTTTTAATGTTCTCATTTCTTATGCGTTCCACTGAAATTTCTGTGTTGTTCTCAGAAATGGTGCGCGAAATATGTGGGTTATCCTTTGCAGTGGACTGCAGCCGTTAGAAAAAGCTTTTGTTGGAAAAACAGCGTTACTACAAATCGTTTTTGTGCAGTTTTGCAAGTTTGATGTTAAGTTGTGCATCGAGGCAGTATCGTTTCTTCGCATGGATATGTCCGTTTCTCTGCTTTCCAGTTGTTCTGGCCAAGGGAACATCTGAGTTGCGGTAAAGAAATCTGGTGGGCGTGATGTATGTACATCATAAGTTGAGTTCTCTTTTCTTCGTTCGTACTTCCATGGACTTCGAAAGGAAATGTGTGCACGTAAAGTGTAATGCATTTTTACATCGTGCTTGGGCCATAGGATGGTGAGATCAAAGGGATCCGGAGGTATGCCGAAGCTAGATATCATCCGTATATCCCGGTTTTTTTGTTCACTAACTGTAGGAAAACTTTAATGCCAAGATGTCTTAGGTGGATTCATTTACTGCAGGGAAAGTTGCAACTGTTGGTCAAAAACTTGGTGAGGAAGAAACAGACTGGCAGGAAGTTTAGTTACGGAGCTTATGTGTCCAGAATTTAGCACGTTTAAACGCACCTATGCAAGTACGGTATGATCGGATTGTTAGCCTCTCCGGTTCTCTCACTTTTATGCATCCCGCTTTATATACTCGCAGTGTACTGCGAAGGAAGTTATGCTCTGGCGACCTTATTTTTAGGTTGTTCATCAGAAGACGAAGGTATCGGTGGCGAAGATGGCAGTTCGAAGCGCAAAAAGTTTTATATCGTAACAAATGGTTTGTGATGTCATTATAAATTCTTTCAAGGATATATGTTGTTTGTATCTTTTCTACCAACTACGGTATCGATCGGAATTATGGCTGTACACCAGGCTGCCTAGATCACCAATAAATAGAAATAAGTTTTGTCATCTTTGAGTTGATTGATGCCGTAGGTAGTCTTTGCGTCTTCTCTTTACTGCAGTTGAGTGATATTCAGCTGAGACCATAGGGATTGGGTTCTGTAATCTCTATCACATGAGAATATAGTGATTTGATTGTTGTGACATTTTGATCTTCTCGTGGCTCGGGAATATAGATTTATTTAGGTGATCGCCCTTCGGAGTTGTATCGCACAGATCTGATTCGTCATCTAAGGAAGGAGGAGTATCAAGATTCGTCGTCAGATGATGAGACCCCCCCTATGCGTCTGACTGATCGCTGGAGGGAAGAGTGGAATCATGTTCAGGTGATTTGGAGCTGTTTAATGGCAGATATCGACCATTTGTGGTGATGCAAAAGTCGTTCACTTATAATGTCGCGTAACACGCCTTAGTAGCGAGCTTTCCTGCTTAACCTGCGGTTTGGAGCAGTTTACGGGCACTTTTTTTCCGGCGGGAGTGGCTCGCAGAAAAATAACAACGTGAAGAATTTCGGGTTGTTTTGCAATGAGTGTCACAGTTTTCTACAGTTATTTCACCTAATTTATGCATTAAGAATGTCTCCCATATTATCTATTTTTGCACTGCTATCCAGAGATATTGCCAAAGTTATCTGGATCGGGTTTTTGTTTGTAATACCTATTTGGCAGCAATAAGATCATTTTAAAAGAGATAATAAATGGAATATTGTACTCGATTATTGTAGCATAAAGTTGTGGTGAATCCTCGTTTTGCAAAACGGGCACGGATATGTTGGTTGGATAATGGAGTGGATAATTTAATCCTTCAGTTTTAATTAAGTAATCGTTGCATTAAGGAGCCGTTGTCCACAACTTGGCCGGAGTTTGTCGTTTACAACAAACCGTCGTCTTCATCGGATGTCACTTGTTGCCGACGGCCCTTCCGGAAGTATAATTTTCCCTAGTTTGTCGTCGTAACGTTTTGGGAGATAGGGATGAAAACATTGCGTTGAAGATTTGAGGAAAACAGTAAAAAAGGATCGATTATTAAGTGCATTTGAAAGTGATTATTCTTCGAGAGCACTTTAGTGATTCATATAGGATGGGAAGTGGCATTTCTTTTGAATGGAGAGGGGCTGGTTGATTTATTGAAGTAAATTTGTTAGTGCGAAGGGCAAACAGAGAAGCTTAGGAATTTTGTGCAGCAACTCGTTTTTGCGGATTTAGCATCTGTTTAGCAGATGAACATAAGGTGTGGCGTAATTATTGCATCTGTGTAGAGGTACTGAGCATTATTTGTGCTTGTTTCTAGGAGGTGTTCCCCGGCATCGATTCCTGATAGTATTGTTAGCAGTTGCTAATTGAAAAAATTGCAGCAGTGAGAAGTTGATAGCAGTTCACGACGCACCGTATGTGGATGACAGATTCGAGAGAGTTCAGATGCCACCGCTGATTTCATATCAGTGCGATCGCTTGGATCTGATTTATTTGGAAGGCCTCAATGAGAGGAGGCGTGAAATGGGTCTGCCACCGATAGCTGAGAAAGTGTTTTGTGAGGTTATCGACCGATTTGAAGTCGACACTTATAAGGTAAGGAATATTCCATCCTAAACGTTTTGTGCTTTTTTGTCATGAGTGTAATTCTGCCTCGTTCACTATAAGGGATGGTTGATCGTGGATGTCGTTTCTCGAAAATCTTTGCATTAAAATTTCTACGTGTATGGCTGTTGTCGAAATGAAAGTGTGTGTAAGGGACATAATCGGCAATGTTGAACATTTTTAATCTTTTTTCTTCATTTGCTCCAATTCTTTTCATGAGATTTTCATTCCCCAATAACTTTGTAAGTAGTTAAGTTGACGGTAGAGAATTTTCCTCCGAATTAGATATTTGCGATGCATTTTCGACTATGTGGGATCGAATGGAGCTGGCTCAGTGGCCAGATGCTGTAATTAAATCAGGTTAAATCAGAACGACATACCTGTTAACTCACTCCCATTCTTGCATCGCTGAATGTCATTCCCTACCGAAATGTATTTAAGGTAATTTAGCCATAAACGCTTGAAAAGTAAAAGTTTGGTAAGCCGAGACATTTCTCGAGTTTGAAATTTAAGAGGAAGGAGCACAATCGTTTAACTGACTCATTTACGTTGCTTTTTGGTACTGCTTCTTTGCATATAAGAACTGCCCACTTGAATATGTCAGAAGTGTTGAAGTGACAAATAAGTTATTAAGCTCAGCTATTAACAGAACGGTTACTGTTAAATGTCTTGATTAATTGCTCGAGCAGAACTGTCGGTTTAGCGATGATAAGATTTCTGGAACGAGTTCAGTGCGATTGCTATATGGATGGTTGCTGGCTACGTCATGTTATCAGTAAAATGCGTATTGACCGATGATTTTTTGTTCAGCAGCACTCCGGTGATTTTGTGGGTGAAGTCCGCTTTTCTCGTTTACTTTTTAATTGGTAAGCTGAATTGGAAAACTGAACTCTTCTCCCTTTCTGGGAAACTTTCCGGTGGTACCTGCCAAATGCTTTTCTGAGCTCTCTTTTTCCCACATCAGTTTGTGCAAATTTAAGGCGTATTTCCACCCTTCACTTCGGTTTTACAATTGGCCAGTTAACCAAGTATTTTATGGTATTGTGAAATGGAAGACCGTAATGTGCAGAAATAATAGGACAGCGGATTTTTTAAGGCCATCCATCATGATCTCTTGGCACCATTGGCATCGCCAACTCCTTTCCAAGCTGAGTTCGACGAAGATGCGTTTTGCGACATTTGCCGACAGGTAATTGCCATCTTAAATATACTACAGTTGTTAGCCTGCCGATCTATTTGAATGTTCTAAGCCATATGCTTAATCAGTAGCCGAAATGTCTCAATGCTAAGTGATCGCTGTGCATTCTTTGTCTTATCCATTTTTCTTCTGCAGACTGATTATGAGGAAAACGATGAGATAATATTTTGCGATGGATGCAACGTGGGTGTTCATCAGTCATGTTATGGTCTCGATTCGGTACCTCATGACGAATGGCTGTGCTATGCATGCACTCTGCTCGGATACAGGGTTTGTGGATTTGTTTGCATATTCTTATCGAGTTTTAGGGTCGCGAATTACCATACGTTCAATTTTTCTATGCCATGAAGTTGCTATTCAGAATGTGGTGTTGCATACTACTGAACTTTGAAGCCATATTTCCCACCGGAAGTACCTAAAGGGGGAAGAGAGAGACGGAGGTCTTTTTCATATGTCGATTACATTGTTGACATTGGATCAGCTGGAGAAAGCAACGTTGCATGTTTTTCGTGGGCGATGGGGAGACTTTGGAAGCTAGAGGCGGTTCAGTACATGCGCAGAGCTGGTATTTTCTCTTGTTAGTTTTATCTTGCCGACCAATAGTCTTATTCTAGTAAACTACAATATCATCGCTCCAGATTTTCCAGAAGAGGTTTAGGGACGGCCGTTAAAAGCTGTAAGGCATCCGGGTAGGCCTTAACCCCGGTTAGAGTGCTGATATTGTTTAGTGTGATTTCGAAATGCCAAAATCGGTTTATTATTTAGGCGCAGCCGCGCTGTGCCCTCTGTCCACTGACAGGGGGCGCGATGAAATGTATGAAGGGAGGTAAGACATGGGCGCACATCGTGTGTGCACTTTGGATTCCCGAAGTTCGTTTCGGAGATGTCGATCATCGTGAGCCGATCACTAACATATCAGATATACCCAACGAACGATGGGCGCTGAGGTTGAGTCCTTTCATTACTTTGCTTTCGAGCCGTTTCCGAGGGATCGTTGAGTTTAATGTTATGAAGATTATTTCTTCGCCATCATGCTGTGTAGTCAATCACGGTTTACTGTTTTCATTGTATGTGACATCTTTGTTGGGAGTTACATGAGTGGAGGGATTGAATTGCATCATCCGAAAGAAACGCTTTGTTTTTATGTTGGCGTTGGCCAATTCATGAATCATGCAGGTGTTCAATTTGCGATACGAAGCAGGGAGCGTGTATCCAGTGCTCGGTGAAGTCATGCACTACAGCATTTCATGTGACATGTGGTCTTCGTAAGGGACAGGTAGGTTCGTTGGACTTTTTTGAGGGAATATCTTAAAAATCTCCTAGACCTGAACATTAGTTTAAATTTCAAATTATTCGTTTATCGTACCCTCTACCCCTTGTGCGGGATAATTGCCGAGATATGTTTACTTCCGTACAGTTTACTTTTTTTGCAAGAATAGGTGCTATATAGAGCATGATTACTTCGACGAGGGAGACGAGAGATCTTCATGGAAAAATGTGTGTTGAGTTTTTCTGAAAAAACCACTGATTTGCCTTTTTTGAAAGGTAATTGTGAGGCGAGTCTAGTTGTTTGATGTGCATGGTTTCGAGATATGAGATTCTTTAGTATAAATTTGGGCGATGTATAGGTCATGAAGATAGAGCACGATTCGAGTGTGGACGATGGCGTACGTATGGTAAGCTTATGTGAAAAGCACTCTCAGGAAACTCATGGTCCCGCCAATAATTCGATTGTGGGTAACGGATGCACTGAGGTCGTCAAATGTGAAGAGCCGGTATGTTTATTTAATACGATACTGATGAAAGTAAAATTTAGGAGATGTGCTACTTTCCTCGCATTTAGTGCGACTATGGTATTCGTGCTCAGTTAATTTGGAAGTCATTGATTATGGTGAATGCATTGGTTGTGACGAAGCATTTGATTTCGTTCGTTTCTAATCAGCAATAGCCATATCGAGGTCACATGTGGATTAGTTGCCTAGGTGGCATTTAATTCTCTTTTAACTCACATTTCATCAGATTTTTCCCGCATACTTAGGAGACCTTCAAAAACGAAACATAGGTCATTAATTCTGATCTATTTGATGAGGAGACGTTCTGTCGAAATGCTATCGACGCATGCGGAGTCGGGTGTGAAGTGTTTATAGAAATATCCATTGCTCTATGCTGTTCTCATCAAATGTAAAGTGGGAATGTATGCTGCTGCTGTGGAATACCAGTGGTCGTCTTTTACTGCAGTGGATGCTGCGCGAAATCTACGCTTGAAGTCGTTGCCAGTAAAAGTGGTTGATTTTTCAGGATTTGACGGTTCCCAAATTCTTACCACTAAAAGATTGTATAAGTTAAATTTTCAGTGCAAGGAATTACAAGAGATGGAAAGTTTTTTCTTCTTATATGTTTCACCAGAAGAAGTGGCGAGTAGCTTAAATGTGGCACTGGAGGTGGTGGATGACATCTATGAATATTGGAAGATGAAGCGCATTGATAATGCGAATCGGACATTACTCGACGATGTTTCGGAAGTGGAATTCCACTTATCATCACAACAAAAAAGTTCGGGTACCTCATCGATGCTTTCGTTTAAAATGCAGCATGAAACGAAACTGAGGCAGGATCTCGAGAAGGTAACTGCTTGTTTTGTTCGTAGTGTGGTTGCTTTGTTATCTTTGGTTACTGCGAATTTTTGATATTTGTTGTCCTTGTCTTTAAGGATTGCCTGCAAATGCGATTCTTCCTACCATTGAGCACTTAGTTTCCTTATTTGCAGATTCAGTTTTTATATGAAATGATTGGGTGAGACTTCATTTTAAAGATACAGATTTCTTTTTATATCGCGTGGTCTGTAATTGCCTCGTGATGCTTTGTACTAGGTATGGTGGAAAGGAACAGCTGACGTTTGGAATTGACCAGCATATGCGTTTTTGTCGGGTAAGACTCGAAAAATGGATAATGCGGTAGATATGTAGTGCTTATCGTTGATATGCTTCCCTCGTGTGATCTGGCATTTGCCTATCTCCGTGGGATGCTGAAGTAACAAGAAAATGAAGTATTCGTTTTTTGCAACAGAGATCAATCCATTTCCGTCATTCTTCTGTCGCAGAAATAGTTTGGGAGGTAAGTGAAAGTGCCAGAGGAAGGTCGAGAGAAGAGCGCTATTCCTTAATTTCGCATCAGTTTCATCGTCCATCGATGAGCGAAACAGGGTATTCCACTTCATCCTTATGTTGGTGAATTCACAGTTTCGGTTTTGAACGCCAGATCTTATACACTTCTTCCCATTCTTTGAACTCATCTGTTGAAGCCCTTGTTATCTCACAGAAGAACAGCATATAAGCTTGCAATTGTATCTTTATTACATACTCGTTTATCGTTTTTCACTGCTGTGATGGTCGTTGTGGATATTGGGAGTAAAGAGAATGTGGTAAAGGCGATCCTGGCGAAGAGATGACACTTCCAATTATAGTTGTTTTTATTTCACTAAGTTTGATATTCATAGTAGGATTTTTGAGGGTATAATCTGCTTTCAGGCACGAAATTTGTGCTATATGGTGAGCAGACGAGAGAAGCTCAAGAAAGAGATCACATCGTGCTGCGAAGAAGCATTTGTATTTGTGAATAATGCGGTCGCAAACGCTGAGGTTCCTCTGAGCACAAGAACGCTTAGCCGCTATTACGAGGCTGCCTCTGTTTATGCAGCATTTGGAGGACAAGGAGCTGCGACGATTTTGCTTTCATCTCCCTCAAAGTACAAATCCTCCAAAAAGGTTGTGCAGTCGTTGCACGAGGATGACATTCATAGGACGCTTAAGACGTCCGTTCCTGTAAATGATCAATCCATAACTGGTCAGTTGACGAATACGGTTGATCGGTCCAATGTTTTGCCAGTCAAGTTCAGTCGTCGCACATCTTTGGCCTCTAGCAAACTAATCGCTGTTCCCGATTCCCTGAACAAGCCACTTTCATCTCATAACAAATCGTCTCCACAAAAAATTCGTGAACGCAATGGTCCTGATTCGCCAAGAAGGTTGCCATCTCAGAGGATTTCTGCAATCAAAGCCAATCTCACATTGGACCTGACTTTTAAATTTCCTTCTGTCGCAAAGCGATTGTCTTAGGAGTATAGTCGTTTTAGTTTGTTTATTGACGTTGAAGTTTGTTAGCAGTAATCGGTTATCTTGGAAGATGAGTATACCTACCTCAGTGAAGTCTGTTGTGCGATGTCTAGCGGTAGTTTCAGCTTTCATGGAGGGAAGGAAGAGGGCATATGAACGTAGCAGGACACTAACTAAATTACTTCATTCAGTTAATCGCTTTTTCCGGTTCGTAATGCTACTTCACTGAGGATCTGTGGCCTTTTTCTCCCCTGTAATAACAAGTTATTGCAAAAATAAATGCATCTCAGGTTTGTATTGCACCTCTTTGTTCATCATCTAGAAGCCACATGCTCAGTAATTGTGTTGCGTCGTCTGAAGATTGTAGTGAAAGTTTCCGACGAAGTCATCGGCTGTTTCAATAGTTATCAGCATTTTATTTTCGAACTAACCGTTCGTTAAAGGTAATGAGATTATTGTATTTAGTAGCATTGTTGTGCGCTTTTGTATGACTTATAAAACGCTTCTCAATTCGGACGTCGCAACTGCCAAATTGTACAAGCATATCGGTCATAAAGGGTGTGGTTGTTTAATTTATCTGGTTATGATTTGATTTACAGAGATTTGATGGCTTCTTTGCGTAGTCGGGATCTTGTCAAGTGGAGTATTGTCGCATTTGGGTTTGATTGTTTACGAGTTGGGCTGTGGCTTGAAATGAACAGTCCTTGCAGTAATATATCTATTCTTTGTGTACTTTCGTCTCCAGCTGATTATTTTTGAATCGTATGAGAGAAGTTTCGCTTCATATACCTCCGTTTTTTCGCACATTAAGTATCGCGGAAGGAGTCTATTGTCTTTTTTATGTGAGCATATTGTTGTTTGTCTCGTGGACATGGGGTTCAATTCCACCTTCCTTCTCTCCTCTCCTCTCCGCCAGTTCCAGTCATGACTGCTAAAAATGAAATGTATGAAATTTATAGACCCATGCTATTTGGAGAATATGGTGAGGATTTCCTGTGGCGAATGAGATAGAATTTCTCAGAATTTATGGTTATATGGGGCAGAATTTCTCTCTCTACGCTAAGGCGATTTCTTATCCTCAACATGATTTCTGTCTGCTACGTCCTTAGCGTTGTTGATTGATTTATTTTGTTGCGGTTTCAGCAGTCTTTCCGCTTACTGACATGAACTGAGGAGGATGTATTAACCTTTTTTGTCGCTGATGTATGGCGAAGTGACCCATCGCAATCAACGGAAAGGAATTTTCCCTTTGTTCTAGTTGCGGTCGCTGCTGATATCAATGTACGGAATTGCTTGTTACTGATTACTTATTGTCGCGTTCTGTAAAATAGTTTTATTTTTACGTGGAAATACAAAACACCGCTGTTTCAGTGCGTGTTGCTATCGTCACCAGTAGCAATTTTAGGCGCAATAAAGTTGAAGCTTTGTGTGGTACTGTGAAGCGTTGATGTGTTTGAGTGGGGACAACGAGTGGAACATGAGAGGTCTTAGTTTCTTAGCAAAGAGGTTTTCAGCCAAGGTTAAGTGTTTCGCAGGGAGCGAAATGTGTAGTGGTTTTCGAACAACGGGCTACTGATAAGGGATTTCGGGTCTACAGCCCTCTCTAGTCATGTCACACTGCGGTTTTCATCTGGTAATGATTCCTGAACAGGAGTTACTGCCGAAATAAAAGCCATTCATTGTTTAGTATTGATTAGGGTGTGGTCAGTTTTAAGAGGATTGCAAGCAGTCTCTCTGGCTTTGCGCTGCCGAATTCTCCCGACCGGTGACGTCACCGGGGCAAGGATGGTGGAACAAACTGGAACTATCCATTTGAGTGGAACAAACGTGAATCGTCGACCCGTGCGTGTCGGATGGGCCGGAGGGGAGCGTAAGCTCAAACCTTCCTCTACCTTAGCTTCAGCTAAACGGGAATGGTGGTGGAATGAAGGGACATTCATTCATAAAATGTTTTGTCGATTGAATAAAGTTGGAATTTTTCAGGCAGTGTTTTGAAAACTGGAGAAGCTTTTAGAGGCTGTTGTAATATTTGAAGGCGCAAACTTTGGAAATCCCCATTTTGGGCTGTTGCATTTAATTTTATATATATTTTCAAAGTTTCTGTAAGTCTCATCTACAGAAAACTTGGGCGCCTGTGCAATCGAAATCAGGGAGCTCTATGAGGCTTCTACATCGACAGTGAATGACTATTTCATTTTCGGATAATTTCGCGAACGCATTGGACATGTTGCAATTTTGCTGCTGTAACTTGTGACGTTTCCATGAGAAGTGAAGTGCAAAGGTGTGGAAGGTGGTGAGCTCACTGACCAGTCTCGTGAACTACCAACAAATAGTCCGAGGTGCTTAGAAACACAGTGTCGTTATATGACTATCATACCTCTACCATTAGCAGCTCCCCACTCGAGACTACATAGCAGCGATCACATCAATGCAACGCTTTTCACAAACGATCGACATACGTGGAGAAACCGGTCATTTAAAAAACTGAAGTAAACAATGATTCAGAAAACAAAGGTCACAGAGAATGAACTGTTGCATACTGAATCATTTCAACACAAGCACGCAGCAATGGAACTGTTGTGATTTTTTGAAAAACTGTGAATTACTGCTTCACAAGGAATTCTTAATAGTCTTTTTGACAGGCAAGCTTTTCGACGCTAGTGGGATATGAAATGATCTTTTAACAAGATAATAAGTGATGGAAGTTCCGTTAAACCATCTGGAGGCAGTTGGTAATGCAAGCGAAGACAGGAATCTGTTAAGGCGGGTAAAATGAGCCGAAATTCTTCAATTTCTGAAGTGTGGAAAAAGATCGAGCAGCAATGTACTCTCATTAGACGCTTCGCTCACGAGGAAATCACAAAGCTATGGGAATAATTACTTAGCGAAGGAACGACCGACCCGTCAACAGTGCAGTGGTGGAAATCTTTCGTATGCGGCGAGCGCAACAAGCCGAAATTCCGGATTGCGCTATGAAAGAAGCATAATGAAACATTTGAGAATGAGTTATCTGGTCAAAAGTGTCGAAGTGTCATGGCTTAGAATAAGAGCACAACTGTTGCTTGCATAGAAGATTAAATACGTTTCTCACCGAAAATACTTGCTCCAATTTTTCAGCTTCCAATGTCCAAATGAAATTCATGCAACGTGAAAGAGGCGTATTTAAATGCACGATCAGAAAGTGGCTCAAACTGGAGACGAACGTGGCTAAGTTCATCTTGTCTAAGCTAATTGCACCTAATGAACAAATCAGCACCGCTTCGGCATGAGGTGCCTTATCGATCTTTCAAAATCTATGACGTTCTTAACGTTCTTTGGATTGCTTGCTTTATTTGAATAGTTTGTTTCATAGGTATTCAGATGGTTTCCATTTGTTACTGCAATTGTATCCTATATAGATCTGTTACGTAAAGAAACGTTGTGCTGGCGATGAATATGGCTAAGATGGCTTTGTTTGAGGTAACTATGAAGCTGTGGAGGATGATCATTTATTTTCGAAGAGCATGAAATGTTTACCGATGCAGATCGGCAAAATGAGACTTCAAATGTGCCAATCGTCGTTTCTTGGATGATACAGTATATGTTGGATGAAACGGCGCATTGGAGTTCCCCACTTCATATGTTTATGCCTCAATTCTAAGCAACAGCTTCACAATTTATGAGGTTATACCATCCAGTATAAATAATGTCGTGAGTACTTGAAATGCTCTGAGGAATTGTTTACATTATGTAATAGTATTTATTTATTTGCGTTTTTTAAATTCGTATCTTTTAGAAGCATTTGCGGTGGACGATCGAAGGTCCCGACTCGTCATATTCCTGCTTTGAGATCCACATCTGCAAAGAATACATCCAGTGACTGCAATGTACTGTGCAAATAAAGGGTTGCATAGCTCATAAAAGCAGTTAGTTGCCAGCTGTTTTCGCGAAAATTCGTAACTATCGAGTTCACATGAGGATCTGTCTCCTTTAACTGAAGAATTTTGTGTTGTTTTGCTTCCTGTCTGTGTTACAGCGCACAAGAAAGCCCGAACTTTCATTGCGTGGTTTTTCTTCGTCCTCTTTTTGGCTTTCATCAGTATCATTCTTTAAGTCGAAATATGAGGGCAGTTTCGTAGGGGAGGCACATTTATGGTATGGAGCAATAGGTAATACCTGTTGGAATGTCGAGAGAGAGGCAAGAATCGAACCGCCGATCCAGACGGAATATTTGCGCTCTGGCGGGGCAATGATCTTAATCTTCATCGTGCTTGGCGCCATATGCTGGATTTCTTTCTGCATCCTGTCCGCAATGCCAGGGAACATCGATGTACCTTGAAAATTATATTCATTGCATATAAGCGAGGAAAACACTCGATGTTCACAGCCAAATGATGTCAACGATCTTTCAGATATTCTGATAGTCCACAATTTTGAAGTCACTGAGGCCAAATTGTATACGCCTTCAATCATTGGTCTTTTTCGTCAGCAAGAAAGTTTCTTTACCCGCTTTCTAGTTTCTTCGTTCATGGTATGGCGTCATAAATGCATCATAAATGCCTTGATTTGTATTTCGTGATTCTGAAGATTTTAATTACTGGACACAAGCGATTATCCAGTAGGGTTCGAAGAAGGAAACAATCGAGCTGTTCATGACTGTCCGCTGCAATAGAACAATGATGCGTTGTTGAAAATGGAGAAGTTACCTCCGGAAAGAACGGTATTTGCGTATAAGTCTTTCCTGATGTCTACATCGCAGGACATAATCGAGTTGTATGTCGTTTCATGGATACCGCGGTCTTCCTTGCCGATGAAGGCGGGTTGGAATAACACTTCAGGGCAGCGGAAACGTTCATTACCGATCGTGATCACCTAAAACCATCTACAGCTAATGGAAAAAATTTCGCTGCATCGGTTATACAAATATATTTTGTATCATTAAAAGACTGCAGCAATGCATACCTTTATTGTCTGAGGTGATGAAGTGCAGTGAAGTAATGAGTTGAGGGGATGGATAAAAAAGAAGATGGATCACCATAAATGAGTATCAGTCACTCCTTCAATGCTAAGGAAAATTCACACATAATGTTTTTGATAAGTATAACTCCTAGTTGATAGTAGATCTCTTTGATTTGCATAACTTTTACATCGAAAATAATTTAAACGGGCGCATCCTCGTACAATAAGAAAAATGTGGATGCAGTCAGCAATCTGGTAGAACTCAGAAATGACTAAGCATTGAAAAGAACCCGCCATTTGAAACTCGATGGAATTCTTGAAGTGAAAGTTAATCTTACCTGTCCATCAGGCAGCTCGTAGCTCTTCTCAAGTGCAGATGACGTTTGTGCGGTATTAATCTCCTGCTCATAGTCGAGGGCCACGTAGCACAGCTTCTCCTTGATATCGCGCACGATCTCACGTTCAGCTGCAAAAAGAATCAGTGTTCTCCATAATGGTAAGCTCTTTATTCAGTCCCACTGAAAGCTGTTTTTACTTACATGTGGCATGTACAGCTTTGGGATTTACTGCAGGGTGATTGGTCCCGATTCTGAAACAATTTTTTTGTTGCAGGCGTATGATGCAGAATTTTTCAATGCCCATTTTTCTAATGGTATACCCCTCCTAATAACACGTTGCATGAGATTCGGCACTCAATATTTTTGACTTACGAAACCAGCATTGCAGGAGGATCCGAGAGGACAGCGAAGAGAGTGCAAAATGTTTTGTAGTCGTCACCCGATTGTGAAGATCAGCAACTTTTTTCAAGTAACTAATGGATTATTTTGGGTTGAATATTAACCGCGACTGAAATTAAAGGAAGACGCCATCGGTGTAAATATCTGTGGACTGCAGCAACCTTCAGTGATCAGAAGAAACAGGAGGGTTGAAGGTTGAATTCGAATGAATCCTCACTAGTGTGCCTGGAAACTGGCATGCAGTCTCGATGTTGCTCGTAAATCGGCTTGTCTCATTTTGAGGAATAACTTTGAATGAAGGTCTTGCAAGCTGCTTGAAGCTACCTTTTAACGAGGATGCGAAAGCAAGCTGCTCACAAGATGAAGATTGGCGGAGGGATGGTTTGCGAATGGTTAGCAATAAACTCCTTTTTTAAAATGAAAATTTGAAAAGTGAGGAGGCACTTAACAGAGCAAAATGACCAAAAAAACCTCATGATAACCGTGGAGTCGTGGAAACGTCACATTTTGAATCGAATTTCGGGAAGAGCCAAAATATCTTTCGTCTTTGTAGTCGAAGGGGGGGGGACGAAAGGTGAACGGAAGTTTATCACAGGCGCATTGGTGGTGCTCTTCCTTGGAGGAAGCAGCTCTGCGAATGGCGTAGAATTTTTTCAATATCTCATGAAATAAAGGATGTCTGAGAACTTTTTGGTAAATCTCTTACATATACATATTTGTATATGGTGCTAAAAATTTGTTAATTTAGAGAATATATTTGGCATGAATATAAGCTTTCCTGAGACAGGTTTCCTCAGCGCGGAGAAATCGACCGACAGACCTGTTGTGGTGAATGTATAGCCACGTTCGGTAAGAATCTTCATCAGATAGTCGGTGAGATCACGTCCAGCCAGATCGAGACGTTGAATCGCATGCGGCAGTGCGTATCCTTAAATGCCTTTCGCTGTTCTCCTCAGGCTTTTATTCTCTTCGGTGTAATGGTTATCGTTTATTGCATCAACGTTATTCAGTCGTTCTTCTCAGGCGTATATTTTACAAGAGTTAGTTGAATCATTCGAATTCATGAGTGCAAGCTCAGTTTCAAAGCTCATAATTGATATGGGCTGTAATTATTTCAAGAGTGAAAGACACTGTATTATTCCTGCTTAATGTAACAATAGTGCCCCTCTTTCAGAATGTATCGCAAGTGTGGATGAAATTTTATGAACTTTGATGCTATTGGTTACCATTTTTTCCTTCGAATGAGCCACTCAATTATGATTGCTTTGAAACATTAAAAAAAACAAGTATCTGACAATTTTCTTTTACATAAATGAGTATAATATTATAGAAATCCATCCTTTATTCAGGTGACACTAAAAAACGCGCATTAACCTTCATAGATGGGTACTGTGTGTGTCACGCCATCGCCGGTATCGAGGACGATACCAGTTGTACGACCGGAAGCGTATAGCGACAATACGGCTTGAATGTTGACATACATAGCGGGTGTGTTGAAAGTCTCAAACATAATCTGAAGAACACGATCACTCTCTGCAAATCATGGAGAGAGATAAGTCCGTTTACAGATTTTCGTTTGCAGGATGCAGTGCAGCAGTTCCAATTTGTATCTATGTAACCGTGGTGGGGCACATATTTGTCTCTCTTTCTAACCACCTGTGCGTCTGTCCTCCTGTCCGGTAGTTTCAGCTCTTGAATCATGGAAATCAGACTGACGAGATCCAATGCATGTAACTCAAACCGCTCCTCATTGATTTGCACACCTTTCTATTAACTTCTAAAAAACACCAATTCATACCTGGCCCAACTTAAACAGCCTGGAAACCTGGGTGGTGCATTATTTATTGTTAAAATTCGGGCAACAGTAATTGATCCTGCTGTTTGGAACAACAAAAGCGCATATCGAGCAGCTCATAAGGCGAACTTTTCGGTCTCCTCTTTCATCAAGCTAATATGAACAACCCTTTGCGTTTTTAAGAACTGACATAAAATAGCGCGTAATTTAACTTTGCTTAGTTAATTATATTCTGTGCAAATAACGTAACGTAGATCTATGAATCACTTATATTCAAACAGTACAACAAGGAATGTCTAGCGTTTGGAGGAAATCGGTTAATTATAGTTAAGAACAACTGGAACCTGAGTCATCTTTTCGCGGTTGTTTTTCGGGTTGAGAGGGGCTTCAGTGAGAAGCACTGGATGCTCTTCGGGAGCGATTCGGAGCTCATTATAGAAAGTATGATGCCAAATTTTCTCCATGTCGTCCCAGTTTGTCACGATGCCATGCTCGATTGGATATTTCAATGTGAGAATACCTCGTTTCGTTTGCGCCTCATCGCCAACATACGAGTCCTATACGTGTTGCGAAATTTGAATTCCTTATACTTCATGAACGAAGTTTCAGTCCCACAACCACTTGATGATATACTCTACCCGAGTTGTGTTCGGAGAAGTTCAGACATAGTGACGAAAATGTGGTCATAGCTCTTCGTTTAGGCATCTTGAAATAATGGAACGTCTAAATTATAATACAGTCACCGAGGCAAATTAACTGCCAAATGCAGAGAAAACTTCAATTAATTTGCTTTCAAGCTTTTTATCTAGTAATTTGATGAGTTTGCGCATTTTATGCCATTATAAGAGTTTCACAAATGCGAACAATAAGCTATTGACTTCGATCTGGCAAATATTGTTAAGATCCAGTATTAGAGTTATTACTCGCGTTGAAGACTAACTAGAGCCTAGATTTAATGGCAGTGTGGAGCAGGTTGATTTAATGCCCACCTTTTGGCCCATGCCAACCATGACGCCTTGATGACGAGGTCTGCCAACAATGGAGGGGAACACTGCTCGAGGGGCATCATCTCCAGCGAAACCGGCCTTACACATGCCGGATCCATTGTCGATCACCAACGCAGCAATATCTTCGTCGCACATTTTTCGCACAGCTCGCAGCTGATCCTAACTCTCAAGCAGAGCGAAATCAAGAAGAATGAATTAAGTACTAATATCGTGCCTTTTACGTAGTCTCTTATCATTGTAGAGCCATTGATACAGCATCAATTCCTGGAAGCCATTCACTCTCGCCTCGCTTCTATTGGCTAGTTGCACCTGCGATTAGCGTAGCTGTTTGCTGATTGGATGGAAGCTCCGATGCATCAACCTTACGATGGCGTATAGGCGGAAAGCGTGAGCCCCCACTCTTTGTTGCTCTTTGAGCACTATTATGGCGACGTAATGGTGCCTATAAAGGGAATGAACGTCGTTCAAGTGATCTTTTTGTGTACGGCTGGTTTTTTATTTGTAATATTGATAAGGGCGATACTTGGAATGGTTACGCGTTTATAGCCAGATGGCCGCAACGATGAATACTTCACTGCTTTGTTGCATAAATCAGCGTGTGCATTTACGACTTCCAAAAGCACAAAATTTGGCCAAAATAAAAAGGTAAACCAAGGCATGCGCGGCGAAACAACGTTAATTTTTGATTCTCTATTTAGGAGCTACATGTTTATTTCAGGAAATTGGTTATGCCGCTCGAAGTAAGCAGTTTCGCCCGCTTTGAACAAAAACAATTGCGCCTTTCTAAAGCATAAACACCACAGTTCGATGCCGTATATCTGTTTCGTCAAATTGGGCATATTGTGATAGAATTGCAATAGATGCACTTCTTCAATGCTATTAAAATTGCAGAGCCCTCAATTTATCACCTACATTTTACTCGAAGTTATTTGCCTATTTTTCTTAATGTAAAAATAGCTCGCACATAAGTCAGAGAACGTCAATGGGTTATTATATATGAAGTTTCATTTTTAATGTCGCTCATATATGAATATTTTATTCTATAATATGCAAATAAACTGCTGAAGTTAGTACTTGAGGCTGGTTGTGTTGAACCCTGCAATATTTCTTGTTCACAGCATAACTTTCTGCAAGTTCTGCGTCGTTTCGTGAGAGAGAAATTAGGCATAGCTTTCAACATTAACATCTGCATTTCTGTGCTCTAGCAGTTTGTTTCGCGCTTAAATTCATGGTATCTTCTACTGCACCCTTTTGATGTCATCTAGCTTAATATGAGGTGCTGTTGAATTGTTGACATCCTTCCAGCTCACCTGCCATCGTTACTCATATGTGTTTATTATTAAGGAGAACGTTAGCATTTGTTGATATGAGCACGAATCACCATTAATTTTCTGATGTGCACTGTTTCCGGTCGAATTGCAGGCAGTGCCACTCAGACCCGATGTTTCTCGATTGCAATCGAATATGAGTATTATTTATTCTTGCAACATGAATCAACCTCTTAAAGGTTGCTCGTGCTTAAACGATAGAGCTTCAGAATTCATGGGAGGAAATAGCTGTTATTTTAAAAAAATTGTTGATGAAAATTCGTAAAGTTTGTCGAAAGAACGTTCAGTTCGGTTATGATGTGACACAGCTGAAGACGTCTTTGTTGTGGCTTGTAGGATTGTCGCCCAGATTATTTGGCAAGGCGAACTTGGACAATGCGAACAAGAAAAGCCGACGATGTGTATAGGCTTGGCCATTTGTAAGTCCATTTCGGTGGCGTTTCATCACGATCTGTCATCGTTCACAACGCGGCCGAATCCATGTTTGTGGGCACTTCTAAAACTGCATTATGATAAGCAATACCTGTTCTCGAATACATCTGTTTTTCCCGTAGTTCTCACTCTGAAACCACTGACAAATTATGTTTGCAGATGGTGCATGTAATGTCCTTCGCACCTTCGGAGGAACCTCCGGATCTTCCATGGAGGAAAAAATCACATAAAGGGAGGCTAAATTTCCTGTCGTAGAGACTCTTTTTTTGCTCGCAGTTAGGCTTTGCCTCTGTAGAATTGCAGTAATGGAGCCTTACTCGAGCTGTGTACTAAATAAACTAGACTGGCCTATCAGTTAGCGGAGGAAGTGAACTGGACGTGAGAACGATGAAAGCATCTCTGATGGCCATGCCAAATAAATGGTGCACCATTCGGCCGTTTGTATCATGAATGTAATTAATAAGACCCACAAAAGAACGTGCACACATGTCTAACCAGACATACACATGCAGACATAATAACAACTATTGATAAGGCGATAATCCAACCAGCTGCACGTAATTAGTTCGCTGTAATGATCAAGCATCAGTTGCTTCTGAATATGTGTAATATTAAACAACAATACGGCATAAACCGGTAAGCTATGACTTGCAACGGCAGGCTGTATATGTCCATAATCACCGCTATGTCAAAACCCCGTGGGAACAGCTGTTTTATCGCAATTTCGTTCCTGAACCCCTCTTCCCCCACTACGCTTTTCAAGCAAGTATACTGCCTTTAGTCCACTTTACCAACAAGCTGCCAAACTATTTTCGGTTTAAATCACATTTTGCCATACACATAGCTTAAGATCCGACCTCTAGAAGTGGTCATGGCATGCACGCAGCGATGAAAATAAACTACCAGCTAGGGATGTGGGTAATTTTGCCATGAAATAAAGTTGCGAGAACATGCACTCAACTTTCCTAAAGAAAACGAACTGATTCCTTTTTCAACTTCGAAGAGATCATGACGTCCCGTTCTGCTCACATTCAGCTCTATTCCACATTAATCCAACCACAATGGCGTAAAAACAAAGCTGTTGCAAAGCTTGTAATTCTGCATCTGTCGCCTATCAGTTTTGAGCCAAGGTTGACAGTACACGACTTAACTTATCATAGATTGTGTTTTATGCACCAATCTAACCGGCTTATTCGTTCGGCCTTTCAGGTATGTAGAAGTACTCAGCATCGGAACCCAACAATCCCAACCGTTAATTCACGATCAAGTGTTGAAATCAAATGGTGAAAAGTTGAACTCCCATTGAAACAACATATTGCTATCTATGTCAAAGCGTGGAAACTTCCAATGTGGCTTCGCTCATACCTCTGCCATCTAGCAACGACCCCTAGCCATACTGAGTTTATCTGCCACATCGACCCCTGCGATATCACTTGTTTTCATCCACCTGCACCACGCTGTAGTCGTTTTCTGAACTTTTTGTCATAAAAGTTGCACCGGTAGAGCCGTAAAACCTGAGCTATATGCAGCCTCCTGTTCACATCCGATGCACACAGTTGCGTTCTAACATAGTTGTGTGCGAGTAGAGCGTGAGAAAGGAAATAAAGATCCACAATACGGAATGATGACTGATGTGAAATATTATTGTCGATAGAATCTCTTCTTCAAATGAAAGCCAAAAATTGAGATTTCACAAGTTCACCGTTGAGCGGCAATCGAAATCCACAAAAAGAAACACCAAAAATCGAAGATATTTATTCATAATCGAGGAAAAGCGAACAACCGAAATCAACTCCAATGAAGCCTATAACGTAACTTGTGCTTAAAAGATGAAAATCGATGGAATAAAATATATTTTAGTAAAAAAAGAAGACGAAAACGCCATCGACTATAAAGAGCAACGAAATATCAGCTAATAGGCGATACACATTAATCGGCTAACGAGGATCGGTGAAGAACTTTGTAAAGAACGATGCGACGACCATCTGATCCGTTCGATAATTCCAGTATATTTTTTTCTTATATGATGTTTGTCATATCGCTATCGCTGATTTTCGTACATAACAAGAAAGACTCAAAAAAGGACGTTGCAAAAAATCTTCACTATCGCATTCGTCAAGCAAAAATGAGAGTACCACTTGATAAGAATGCCGCAGCATAGTTAATGCAGCGAATAAAATAATGAAATAATCAATTCAGCTTCTCCTTTATTGCTTTGTGGATATTTCGAAGTAATTACTAAAACGATGGCAATTTTCCGATAAAATTATAAATATATATAATTGTACTAAAAGAAAATAATATGAAAACATCGTGAACAACGAATGGGAAAGCGGAAAGTTTTTGTTTATGATTGAATGTAAACCACTTAAACGCATTCAAGCAGAATTCAGAATGCTTTATTTATGATGAATTCTCGAGACAATAAAAGGAAGAGTGGGATTTTCCATTCTATAAGTTGTGCGATGAGAACCTCTGATAGTCAGATGGAAAGTGGGTTTCAACAAATTTGTTCTCATCAGTCAGAATTAACTGATATTTATTTTTTGCACGTCAAAATATTCACAGGAACCTCATTTCCACAAATTAGGCTTTCTTCAAATTTCGATTGCTCTAGAAACAGCCAAAATTCCCAAAATTCCTAGCAGCTTTCTTTCATCGCTTCTAAAATTGGTCGATCAGTGCCTGAAAAGCACAACAGAGAAAATGACGAAACATGCACCCCGTCTACATGAGCAACTAGACCCAGGAGTCACTTACAAAAGTATTTGAATTGACCTTACCGTTTACTTAAATCTTTTGCGTAATAACCGTTTTGGCAAAAATGAAGGATCGACCAGGATAAAAGTGAAGACTGATTTTCCACCTTCAAATGTTCGCAACTTCTGTTAGAGTAAACAAGTATAAACGTTTGTACAAACGTACAGGTAGAATGCCGACATCATAAACCTTCACAAATATATTCGTATAAGTGCACTGAAAAAATGAAAAAGAGATGCAGTGTGGAACTGCAATTGAAGTCATTTCAGAATCGCATGCAAAATGAATGCTTGAAAATATGGCCTCATAACTTTTTTCACTGATTCATACGAAAAGTCACCACCATGTTACGATCTACGCCTAAGACAGTACCTTTATCTAGAGGGGAAAATGATACAAGAGGCATTTTTCTATAAAACTGAAGTTTCTGCCCAATTCGCTATTTTGTAATAAACATTACCTACAGTTGGAGAAATATGAGCAACTACATACAATACAAAAGAAATTAAGCGACTCTCACATATGCGTATGAAGAACACTCTACAGGAATCGCTGGAAGCTTTAGCGATATTCGTCAAGTATGCAGAATCCAATTTCCCAAAGCATCATTTTTATTTCCACTTTTTTGCATGACACCATTCAACATGTTGTACATTTCAAGAAACAATCGACGTTCCTGTACGTTCGAAGGCGACTGAGGAAATATTTGGAAGCTGATGAAAATAAGGTATCAACATAAGCGGATGCGAGAAGCGAACGAGATTGCGCACTCTAAACAGCACCTTTCCGATACACAATTAGGGTATTATTCATCATACTTTTTGTCCCTATTCTCTACTTAATTATCCCGGTTTTGAACGTGAATCTACGTGAAGATCAAAAGAATACTCAGATATTATGCAAACTACAAATAGTGCTAAGAAACAACCAATTATGCCATTAAAAAATTAGTTCGCAACCAGTAAAACATTAATTCTAACAAAAACTGGCAATCAATGATAACATAAATCTGCTGAAGAGGATTACCTTTCAAAACTATCAAAACGTCGTCATAAACACTACTGACAGTTGAGAGTTTGGTTAACGCCGTTAATACGCTCATTTGTTTAGCGCCACTGCTTAAAAAACTCTTTGACGTACACATGGCAGAGAGTGAAATAATTAGGAACAACTATACCAACTATAACAAATTCAAATGGGAATATTTCGTCAAAAGTTCTACCGAGCCGCTGGAATAAAGCAAAGAACGCCCTAAGGAACTATTATCGAATCCAATGCATCAAAAAATTTTATGCATTACCTAATCATTCCATCGTTTATACTCCATACCCTCGGGTGGCTTAATTTCGGTACGTTTCTTCTTGATTTCATTCCAATTTGTGCTCAGCACAGTACCACCACTTTCCGTATACGACTTCAGCATCGCTTTTTTTACATCGTCATCCGCGTCCGCATAGATCTTCTATAATGGATCCATACTGGAAATTCAGCAAGCAAAATTTCATCAACGATGTTGAAATATCAAAGAGTTGGCAGGTATCATTCGCCTATTTCAGATTCTCATATCTTTAGTGGCCCGATATAGATTCTACCTTGCTGCCATAGAATGACCTCCTACCGGCAAACAAACTCTACCATTTGTTCAAAAGATTTTCGTTGCAGGAACAAATAAAGAACTCAGCGAGTAGTACAGACACCAAATTATTGCACGAAATAAACGTTTAATTCGCTAAAAATGAAATAATAAATGGGCTTTAAACAGCAAATAACGTATGACTTCAGTCACCATTTTCCCATAGGAACCACAGGGAAATCTACAACGGTCTATGGGTTTCTTTCGTGATGAATGGTAAGATGCACAACAGCGGTAAGGTTGGTTTCGTCACATCCAGCGAAACTCACGAAAGTATAATGAAGAATTCACGATCTGCGGTAGTGTTCCCTCTGAAACAAATTAGATTTCAAAAGTCCTGAGGAGAAAGCCGCACGCACTGGGAAGATATACAGGTAGGGTAGCACAAGTCTGAGGCCAAACGCACAAACGATGAGGTCATCTGCGCTCGCAAATCCTTGAGGCAACATGCTGGTAATAGGTATTTCAACGCATCATTTAATGACAGTTGTGCAAATTAAACAATAATACTTAAAAGGGAGAAAAAGGTTTATGAAAATACGGCGTGATCATGCAAACGAAAGAGGGGAAATCACGGAAAAAAGGATCATCTCTATTCATGAGAGATTGTTGCAAGGAGATTCGCACGATAATATCGTGCACTTTCTGATTTGAAGACAAATTACATTCAGGAAAAAGTGGACAGCTGTGGACTAAAGAGTTTCTCGTGAAGCGGATTAAACTCATAAAATTCCATCGCCTCTATTTTCACGTTTCGTGACTTGAAACTTTAGAATATACATACAAGCATACATAAATAAGAAAGTAAGTAAAACTTCGTGAAAAGTACATAAGAATAATAGAACGCATAACCAACCTGAAACATCCTATTCACAGCGGCATCTCCTTCAACGTTTTCCTCCTCTTCGTCGACCTCCTTTGCAAACTTATCCCAATTTACCAACGACGCCTAAACGACTGAAGTTTCATTTGAAGACGAGAAGAAGAACGGAAAAGAAAAGTGCCTATTCCAAATGCAACGAATAGAGTCCGTATCATGTGATCCAACATGAATGATCACTTTGATCGTCTCTACGTATACAATAAAATCTACCACACTGTTAAATATGGAATATAATTCATCACTGTTTCTCATTTTCCGAATATATTCCACCTAACGACAAGGAAACATTCTTCACAAGCTTGACCTTTAAATGACATTCAATTGCATATTAAAACGCCTAAAAACCCCAGCGAAATGAACATTAGCAAGCATAACGTTAGTGATAACGTATCGCATTACCTGAAAGAAGGAAGGGTATTTCTTCAACAGTTCACAAAGCTATAGCAACCGCTCCTGACGAAAACAAGCACTTCTGGATCTCTTAATGAAGGGAGATAATGAAAGGAGGTGAGACATTTTTGTTTCAAGGCCTCAAAGTAGGTAAATATGGGGGTGCTATATGAAATGGGAAAAATTACAAAAATTAGCAGCAGATGAGGGAAGAGAACTGCAGAATGGTCCTTAATGTTGGCGTGGAAAAAAGGAAATGCTAGAGAACACCATAGATAGAAAATTTTTCGTAACAAGTTTGTGTTCGAAATGGGCGAATAGTGTGAGCGAAAATAACTGTGAAATACGCTGCTAAGACTGGCAGTATTGTGAAGTACAAAACAGCTCAGTTTCTGAGAAAGAAGATAAGGTGTAACAACAAGAATAGACTATAAACTGGCGCAGAACGAAACTGGAAGTGTCATTGGAATATTCACGCATAACCTGGTACAAGTTAAATGCTATTTTAGGGAGAACATTTAACTCCGCAATTTCGACCGTTACAACTGGCCGATTAATTACAATTATTGGAATGCGAATCTCTCACAAAAGCTTCAAATGAGCAGATTCAAGAAGAATGGAAACAGACCCTCAAGATACTTCCCGGTTATGGCTTCATTTTATTCATTATTAAGATTAAAAAAAAATTAATTTAGTCGAATAATACCTAATTATACCTCATCTGTTTCAACAAAGAAATTAAAAGACCTTAAGGACCTTAAACAAATTCAACTTTAATTCTCCTCGGAAATCTTTATCCTTATCCTCTAAGAATTCTTTCAAAACGTTATTTTCTTCTTTTGAGACCACTAAGACATTATTAAATCTAATGTTCGCTTACGAATTGCTGTGAAATTTGATTTTTATTGTAGGCAGCAGGATTCGCTCCAGAAAGCAAATAAACGAAGCAAACCTTTTTCTGTTCTTGGTTGTCGGTTTTCTTTTCGAAGGTCTCCCAATGCTGACCAATCAACTTTGCCATCTTCACCTCGACCTATAACAATGAATGCACTATCTTTTATCATCCCACCCGATTTCTCCCCAAGCAGAAGTTCGTCAGGTCAGGCACACGATTCATTTCTATGTCTCTTGTGATGGTGAGTCAATAAAATCTAGCAGGACTGGATCCCCTCACTCTCCATGACTTATCTGTGAACCTCCTAAAGGCATCCGCCTTTTTAATGTCCCGTCACGAGCACCAGGATTTGCCAACATAATTCTCCTCACAGTTCGTTAACACTGAGAGTATTTATCAACCTGTGAATGTTTCATAAACGCTAATATTATCAGGGAGAGCTTTTCAGCAATAAGCAGTACTTTAGAAGGAGTGCACTTAAGCTGAAAAGTTGTCGGGTCGACAGGATGGCTCAAGTGAGCTTGAAAAATAGGTTCGCCATTCGCCAACACCGTAACCACTTCGTTGTCGTACTGAACACGGCACTGCTCCAGTACCACACCTCGTTTCAATATCGTTAGCGTTACGTGTGTTTCTGTTTGATAGAAATCCCACCTGAAATTGAGATCTGTTAATGTGCGAACCGATGTCTATTTCGGCATCGTTCACCGGACAACAAAAGGATTCTAAAGCCTTTATTCCTTTCTTTTCTTCAAAAGATGCCCTCGAAAACCTATTCCGATGAGATTATCACCTAATTTACTCAAACAATTCAATGATATCTGGAGAGCTGCTGACGATATTTTATATCCTCGACCCCCCACCCGTACGTTTAGAAATCGAAAGAAGAAATAAATACATGAAGTTCGACTTAACGTTTTTAACCCGATCGATAAAATGAACCAACCTTTAAGAAATCATCAAATAACCCCACTTAACTTCGTATAACAGCAAAAACGATAAGCAAGAATAAATTGTACCTCTCAACTGTGGAGAGGTGAACCGCTACATATAAACCATAAAAATTAGAAACTTCATGGAGTTAATGACAACGAAAATGTGGATAGGGATGCTAAAGAGTGAAAAATTCTGAACACATCGAGAAGAGTGAACTCGAAAAACATAACAAATGAATGGGGAAATTAATCGTCACTTTCAATTTCATTAAAAAAGAAGGGCTCGTTTCACTTTGGGCTCATTTCACTTTGCTGAATATTGGGCCCGACAAATAAAAATAGTAAAGCACAAATTCTGGCCAGGATTCCTGTCGAATTTTAAGCCTCAAAATGACCGGAGATCCGTAAGAAACCATAAGTGCGGCCTGGATGAGCAACTGGTAGTAAAAAAAAGGTGCATTTGAAAGATCAACGCGACAAAGAGGGCTTACTTTGGCACTGACATTGCACAACGATAACCGCACTTAAACAACCGCTCTCACAGTTCTGAAAAATTGCTCGTAACAAATTCGATGGAATACTCATTAGAATGCCGTCTTTTTCAAACAATACGTCGAAAAACACTTTACCACCTTATCAGATTATTAGTTTTATACGACATTATAATTGCGACTTTTAGCTAAAGTAAGAGAAGTGAATAACCCCTAGATCTGGTGGAGAGAAGAATGCAGGCAAAGCGCTTCAGATCTCAATGAAGTTGCACGATTCTGAGGGAAAATGAACTGCAATCCGAAGTTCTTGCTTTTATAGAGTACAGCATGCGAATACCTGCACATTTAGGATGACCGTCATCTCTGAACATCACTTACAATCATGGTGCACGCAACGAATATAAACATGTAATAATTAATGAAAATAGCAGGAACTACATATCAACATTCACTTATCTCTTCTTTACTTTCCCTTAATCGTCTCCACAAATAATCAGCCGAACACGTGAACATAGGCTTCACTTATCCAATCAAAATCAGCCTCAAAGACCACACCAGCCCGGAAATTCCTAAGGTATTTCATCTGGATTAGGACAACACAACGTCCGTATCGTTATACGCCTGTTTACGTGTCTCTATTTTATCCGCATATGAACGCAAAAACACTGATGCCCATCCTTCCACAAGCTAAATTAAGCATTTACACAAACCCGTTTCAAAAGTGCTGCACAACATGAACCACTACAAACAACTAGCCATCGCAAAAACCACTCCCTCCTCTGCATATCTACTTGGATTTATGGATATGCTTCACAAAGTGAGCTCATGACCATGGACCGTCATCTTTCCACGTTTTAAAGTGTACGCCCAAATGTCTTGCATTAATCTATCTGATCAAAACCTTAAACGAGCGCTTAGACATGTTATTTTACAGTTCACGTAGTTAAGCGGCGATTGTGTGATCGGCGCATCTCTCGACCCGTATCGGACACACAATCATTGGCTGACTTCGTTGGAACCTCGACCGTCAGGTTTGAAATAATTATATATCCACTTTTTTCACTTAATGGTTTATAAATTGATTTAACCACGAATGTAGCAGTTATTCATTGTTCTCCTTTTCAAATTCTCTACAAAGATTATATTTGGTTTGGCGTACTCTTTACTCATACAAGTACAACTTAAAATTATTTCAGAAACTCCATCTATACATTTCATTTTCCTCTACAAAACCTTAAAGGATTTGTCAAAATAGCGCTGTGCACCGAACCATGCTGTACAATGCCTCGGCTGACATATGGCCTCTATGAATTTCAGCGTATATCGTACATCTTTTGTACTACATCCTTTGAGAATCTTCCTAATACCCTTCCGTGGAGATCGCCTTTATAATATCACAAAAATATAAACCCAACGAATGCAACACATCGTTATCTCAAAATAGATGATATGAGCTTTAGCCGATAAAATGTGGGAGAAGTAACCCCCCTGTGCGAACGCAAAATAACATGAGTATATTATAGAGATTTTAAGCGCACATTAAAGGAAACAAATATATAGCAAGCGCCACCACAGACAACACCGCAAACAATATTTTGTGACAAACGACCAACATCTGCAAATATTCGACTTCATCTTTTCCACTCGAAACAACTCTTCCAACTCAAAACTGCGATAAACTGATTTCACTGAAGTCAAATTTCCAATTACTCGAAGCATTCACAACATCCCAAGAATTTTACCATCAATATCCTTATAAAAAACCTCTAAAATAACCGCATAAATATATCTGACAAGCTTCAACACTTCCAAACTCCCCCTCTATTACAAAAAAATTGCCGAAGCGAATGAAGTGTTACGTTTCGAAAACGTTACGGAATTATTTGAGAGTGGAATACATGACCGATCGCTTCCGATGTCTACCATTCGTGGTTCATCTTTCGGTATTTAATTAATTATAACTGCCCCTCGCACTTCCATTTTACAGTTTGCCAGATATTCGGCCCACCTTTTCCCCGGTGGAAATCTGGAAGTAAAAGGGCAACAGCTTCTTCTGAATGATGACGGGGAGGAGGGACACAACTTAAAAGGATAAGGAGAAAAACTTAAAGAAGTTACGAGGGAAACAAAATGCACTGCCGCTTTTTTTAAAGTATTTATCCGAAGACAGCAATATTCAAGTAAATTTTTTGCCTTGTTCCATCCCACAAGAACATTTTTTAAAATATATTAGCAACGAAAGAGAAACGAGGTGAAGCAGCTATATGCAGCAAACACCACCTATGACGAATGAGAAGTGATGAGCATCAAAGCCAAAACAACTGCAGTCAACACATCTCAAATTAAAAACTTCAACGACACGAAGGGACAATTAAAGTGCACCGAGGTGATCCTTGACCTGTTGCTTAGTAAGCCTATGGAAGCCGTTTCTGTTGCATATTGCGATTTCCACATTGTCCTCGGTCATGCCCACATCGAAACTCTCCCGTAATGTGAGCAATGCGGTGTGGATACCGTCGTCCAACTCGAGTGCATCACTGAATCGCTTCTCCAAAAAAGTCTTCGCATTTACGTCGTTTTTACCCAATGCCGTCGCTTTCCACGCAAAATATGCACCCTTCAAAATGAATATGCTTCTCCTCTACGCACAGAATGACTGACTTCATTAACCACGAACCACGCCCACTCCTCCTATTACAGCAGCAACTGGTGCCGATATCACGGTAACAAAAACTCCTTAACTATTACTGCAATGCGCTGTACTGTGCCACAAAATGAAAGTGGAAAATGGTCAGACATGAGCTTTCAAAAGAGCAATTACCACACTAATCAGACCATCCCTGAGAACCTGAATACGGCATTCAATTCACTGAAACACCAGGAAAGCATTAGTTTTGTTTAAATGCTGATTTTCAAGGTTCCCTAGCAGATTCTCATCAAGAACCTGTCTTCCGTATTACCCCGCAAAGCTCAGACAAGACCTCAACAGGGCAACAACTGCTGAACATCCCTCACTTAAAAAATGTTCAACCAAAAAAATCTTCAACCAAAAAACCAACCGATGGATCGCATTGGAAAAGAAGCGGTCGCCCATTTCCTGGTTCCGTATCCCAACCAGCAATCAGCATCGACACCCCGAATGGACGCACACCGCTGAAAAACAACATCACTTAACACCGTGTTCAAAGACGCAATCTGAAAACACATTATGAATATAGAAAGTAAAAGAAAAATTCACGTAGACTCAGCAGATCCTGACAGATATCTGCAAGTAAGGAATAAAGAATGCATGAAAATGAAAATGCGCTGCGAGTGCGTAAAGTGTACTTTAATTCCCTCTTCATCTAAAAAATGTAGCAACCCTATACTGAAATATAACATGGACAGTCCTGCCACTAACAAAATATTTCCAAGTAAACAACTAAGATTCAGCTACTAGCAATGTAAAATGATCCGAAATCCTACCCAGATTGCGTGTATTCCTGCATAACGGCAGCCAATTTAGTGACCAACTGCGTGGTTGGTATCTCCTCTCCGTACATTAATTCATATTGCATCGCTATCTTGCGGCCTTTCTTCACCAAAATCCTAAAAAATAACAACCACCTGCCCACCACAACTAGAATACTGGACATTTATTAACCAAAACAAGTTTTTAATTCCAAAAACCTTCATGAATTACTAATGCAAGTGAAGTGCAATTTCATGTTATCCTAAACAACCGCATCGTGATTTGCCAATGCAATTCCACAGAGGTAACAGTCTTAATTGTGCGCATGAAATGGTAAACATATGCAAGTGAGTCCCCAAAAATTATTCATAAATAGGCTGAAAGTCCCATAAATCTGAACGTCTTCAAATTCTCATGGATCAACTAAGTATTCACTCTCGCAATGGTGCAACAATGCTACAAGTCACTGTCATGATGTTTAGACTCACCTCCAGAAGCAGCTTTGGGTGCTACAATCTTATGCCTAGACGACGGCTTAAGATACCCTTTGGCTGCATTTGTGAACCATCTAAACTCTTCGGTTCAGTTCACCTTAATAATACCACGGCGTATCTTGGGTCTCATAACGGCAGCAAATCAAAGGTTCCAAAAACCACAATTGACTTCACAAAAAAAGCACTTCATTTTTCTCAACTGAACAGCCTCGCCTTTCAGCCGCTTCCTCTCCTATCTCCTCAGCTTTCTACCGACCTCTTAATTTGCCCAACCTCTGGAGCAGGTGAGGACGAACAGGAAAAACTGTTTCTCTCAATTAATTCCAAAACCCTAAAACGGTTGACAACTCGGAGTATAGCATTATCTTTTGATCCTCCGAATCAAAAAATCGGTCCTATGGGTCAACTCCTCTCTTTTCCTAAGCAATTCGGAAGCGATCACGACCTAAACCTCTCACCCCCTCCCCCCCCCAATCTAAGTAAACACTGAGCACCATTTTTATAAACCATCTGGCACATGGATGAGTCCAATAGAACATTCCATGCAAAGAAAAGTCACTGAAAAGGTTCAAAAAACACCAAGATATATGCGTATGTCGGATCTCTTTCTCAATGAATTGCGCAAAAAATGACATCTCAAATAATCACTGCTCGATGATCCAATATGCTACAGTGGCATGAGGTAACATAGTAAGCAATTTAACATTTAAGCGCAGATTCTAACAGTCAAAATCATTTCCCGTTGAAGTATTCTGGAAATCTGAAAACCTAAGCATCTATTGCCATTTTCATTATGCATTCTTGCACCTAATTATCCGAATGTGTGAGTGAACTGAAAATTCAAGGTAGATGCACAGTGCACAGCTAGAGATGAATGAACCGTGAAGAAAGAGCTGTGGAAAAGCAGAGGAAAACGAAGCGTATTTTTTTGCGCTCAGATGGAACAATCGAAATGAATATACTCATTTCGCACAAGCAATGGAAAGAAAATTTACAGTCGCTTATGAAGTGGATATACCTGCTGGATTTCTACCGATACCAAAACAATGAAGCGTTTGATACCCGATAAACACCTCCTGTGGGTCGTCAAGTTTAAAATACCTCACCATAAGATAATAAAAACTTCTGAATATGAAATGATTGAAGGGCTCACCTATAATCGGGACCCATTCCACTATAAACGCAACCAATGTGACGGCTGAGTTTCTCAATTTTTGCTTGGTCTTCATAGAGGATTGACGCTTTATTCTCAGTCGCCAACACCACGCCATCGGAAGCTGAAGTTTGCTTGTGATCAGAGAATTGTACCGCTCGAAAGGATTTTTAAACTTAATCGCGAAATAGAAGTCAACCAAACTGCATTTATAATTCTTCAGTCTATCCCAATTTACTGTGACGCTTGCATATACGGCCATAAGAAATACTTCGAACCACAAAATTAATTTTACTATCCACTCTATCTTAATCCCACTTGAGTTTAATGATGATCACAATATAAAACCTCTTATTTGGCTAACCTATAGATGCCATCTTACAGAAATCACCTGATACTCAAATGAGTCTAGTAGAATGACTTCCCCTCACTACCTGAAACTTTCAACGAGCTCCACAGCTGAAATGGAGTGAACAGAGAAAAATATCGATCCACCACAAAAACCTGGTACAATAGCTGTCTGCAGCGGATTTATTTAAGCCTCCTACATATTAGTCTCGGCTCGGTGAGAAGCTTTTCCTCTTTAAAAGCTTGTATCCTGTCACTGTCTTACTAGTTAGCAACTATACCATGATACTGCTGGAAACTACCAATAGGTTGTCTCTCCCTTTGCCCTTTCCCTCCTCCCTCGCAACCTACTATCTGCAACAAGCATATTTTTATATGAATGTGGGCGAAAGATGGGATTGGAAAAGAGAAGTGATATTAGAACACTGAAGTTTGCCTCTCTTCATTCTACAAAAATGAGCAATTAACAGATGTCCCACTATGTCTTTAGTTCAGCTCCACTTATTTTAAAGCATGGAGCCGAATAACTGAAAAGAAAAAAAAAAGAATCGAATGAACATTCAAGGAATCCTCAAAAACTTGCAGCAAGAAATTATGTACATATTGTGTTGACCGTTTCACATAAAATATTAGCCGTTTCGATGTTTAGATTATCGTGTGTTACCACGTTCGACCATATGCCCCAACATATGAAATGACAACCGACTTCCTGGTTTCGTTGCCTCTGCTTTCATACCTCTTTACTGAAGGAATAAGACAGGACAATAAAGTAAAAAAAGAATAGAGAGAACATCCTCAGCAAGGAAAAAAACACAGCAAACGCAAACTTTTACCTCTGAGACCGACCGATGGTTGTCCATTTTTCACTGCGTTTAAGGCATACTCAATTTGCATCAGCTTACCCGATGGGCTGAAAACATTTTCCATGATATGAGACATAGAACGTAGCTTCAACAAACCTAAAATTAGCTATCCACAGTCAGCGATATAATTTAACGAACACATTGACTGGTGGTATAAATGTGATCAGTCGAAATCTCGACAGCCCAAATTTGCAAGAGGAACTCGTCGGTGGACTTTCTATGCTTATATGAAAGCAAATGCATCTTAGAATTTCAAGAACAAAGTTATTCGTTCCCTCAAACGTCCGAGTCATTTAAAGATTATTATAGGTTGCAAGAGAGAGAGAGAGAAATTATGACGATACCTGAAAGTGGTGAGTGAAAAACCGTAATGATCGCCCATTCGCCTGAAAAACTCGAAGTTAGGTGAAGAAATAAATACTGCAAAAGTGCATCCGTTTCGTTAGTAAACGTCGACTAGTGAATTCTTGCTTCGATAAACCTTCTCGACCGAGGAAGTAGAGCAATCGCAAGAGTCCGGTAAATTTTACCGTCAGCTATCGACCGAAGTGAAAGCGAAGTTTAGAACTGCATGATGATATTATACATTATACTCGATAGAACTGATGCCATACACTCTTAATTTAATGTAGTGCTCTATGAATATTGAACAAAATAACTAAAATGTGGATAGTTTAATTGAATATTATGATGCGATGAAATTCACTTATTTAAGTTCATCACAGAAAAATTTTCATTAAAATAACGAAGAAAATAGCAGAAATAAATCCCCATTGACGCTGAAATGCCTCTGAAGAGAGGAAAATTTTTGCTCCTTCAGATGGTTTTTCAACTTTTCTTCTTGTAAACGCTTCTTTTCTGGTAGGCCTTTCAGTTAGTAGAATCATACTCCTAAGGTAATGCTTCCAATGATGTCTCTTTTTTGGTAGGACTACCCATATGTGCTATATTTGAGCAGTTTCCTGCCGCGTTTGATAAGCCGATATAATAGGGGCCGATCCACAAATCTGGCAACTTTAAAACGTCATTTATTGGCTGTTTGGCTATAACCATCATTTTCCTCTTATTTATTAACTACCACTAAGCCGTACATTAGAAATACTACAATATATTCGATTCACTGCAAACAGCCGAGTAATAAGCACTATGAGATTTTCCGAAAAGGCAAACAAGACATAGAAACGCCAGGAATTTCAAAAGTTAGATCTTGCCATAGAATCAGCCGTCTGCTAGCAAAAGGAATCTTCCCCTCAAAGTGTGCACAGTTGAAGTAACCACATATAAAGCCTTGATTGGGGACCTTTTTTTTGTTCATTCATCTGTGAGTAACTCAACTGGTCATGCAATCAGTGAGGGAGAGGGATAACTGCCAACTCGGCAATAGCAAAAATGGCCGTCAAATCCCACGAGGATGAAGGCGATGACGGTAAACTTTTCTCACCAACATCTGCTAAACAAAGCAAGTAAAAAGGCGCTCCAATATGTCCTTTTACCTCTCAATCTATTAGTATAAACGAACGCTCAATGATCACCCACCTGCAAATAATCAACAAAAAGAGTTATGTTTCGACGCCCACTAAACGAATTTAAGGCGAACTGAAAGTGAGGCATTGAGAGCCTCTATATGTGTTATTGATGTGAGCTATGACAGTGAAAGGTGATAAAATTGCTCATTCCGTATATACAGTGGCAATTAATAAGACATAGACTGCCGCCTTTCGAATTCACTAGCTTGATCCCAACCATAGGTGCCTAACAAACGAAGCAAAAACCTTCCCACACCTTCCATAACGTTATCCAAGAGCGCCACCTAACCACACGAACCAACTAAACCGCTCACCTCCAACAACACAACTGAATGTCACCATTTTAAACAGCTCCAGATCGAATGAGTGATAATTCGTTCTTTTCATGACAAACTTCTTAGCCTTTGAAATGAAGAATCTTACAGCTCTATAGCAAAGGGAACTCGACAAGTTTAGACATGGTGTTTCATGGATTTACGTCTTTTATTAGGGTGAAGGAGCGTTAGCGGTTCCGCTCTATAAAAGCATCGTTGAAGCGATCCTCGAGGATAGCTTAGTTGTGGAGCTGAGAAATGCTCTTCAACGAAAAGTATATTTAAAGCGTCGAGAGGTACCACCATATAAAAAAATATTCGTATGATTTTCGTATTTTTTGCTTCGAAATCTATTTCAAGTGACGATACATGAGAATATCAGTTCAAGGGATGACATACAGAAGAGAACATGAGAATGTCACCTCTGGAGCCTTCCAAATGATGACAAATGTTGAAATTTTGCAGTACATAGTTTGAAATCCACGTTGTTTATGTCACATTTCTATGAGAATATACGCCATATGTTATATTTGAGCCATGGCATCACGTGCACTTGCATACCTTTTGCATTCTCAGCTTCAAATCGGTGCACTCGTTGTACCCTTACCTTTTTGCAAAGAGAGCAAAAATACTCTTATATGGCGTCTTATCTGTTCATTCATCATTATCGAATGACATTTCATTTTATCAAAACGCCGCCTATGCACATACATTTTCATGAAATCGTCGTATCCAACAGAATGCAACATCCGATCAACATTGTCGATTATCAAGTGTCAGCGTATTAAAACGTCGACTAATTATGTAACGTTTTCATAGGTAAATTGATTCGATTTCATTATGGAACTGTTGCCCGTGGTTCGACCTCTGTAAAGTGAATCTGCAGCAGATGTAGAATTTCCTTCGAATATTCTTAAATCCTTTTCCAGCACATCGATCAGAGCGGAGAATACTGCAGGTGGTCATTCTATGAAATATCTTATATCCATCAAATGACGTAAAACCTTTGCGATCGCACAATTTATGGCACCGGTGAGAGACATTCGCCGCCCCAATGGAGAATACGACGTTGCAATTTGCATTATGCAAATGCAAATTTGCAGCAATTTGCAACTGCAAAGCATATAAACAAGCAATCTTTTTAGGTTCATATGAGTATTAGGAGCACTCAGATATGACCGCAATAACACGGGCAAGTATGCTTAGGGCAGGGTTGCATCGGGAAGAGGGATGAAGAGAGCGCACATCGATTGAGCTCACTTTCGCTATTCCGTGTAATCATTTTGTCCTTTTTGCAATTTCTTTATTAACTTATTTGCAATGTGCAAAAAGCACTGCGGCGACGTCTTTTCTATCCCATTCAAAAGCAATTTTATTTCGATAGTTCGTCTCTCTTTTGGGTTATTATCGTACGAATGAATGATACATAGTGTAAGCTATTTTGCCACAGTTTTCTAAGTTCAGCCCTAAAACTTCCTCATAAGATGAAGACTTTTACAGTCTCAATAAGAGGACAGACATTCTTCTACTGTACTTTCAACATTAAATATCACCACCCGATTTGATGAGACAAAATTATAAAAAACACGTATTCTGTTGACGAGGTGTCAGCAGTTTAGGTCGCTATGTGCTTTCCCAAATTTGCTTTGCTTGTTGTGCAATGCACTTACGGCTTGTCGACCGTGTACATCAGATGTGCATCACTTCGGGAGCCAATGAAATTAGAATCATCACTTCTAGTGGATGCATTATGCGCAACGTGTTGATGTCCTACGGCATATTTAATGTTGATCCATCAGATTCAGAAAAGATAAGAGAAGGAAATTTGCATGCGCTTTACGTCGGCCAAGTTCCTAGAGCTGTTTAAGTGGAGAAGTTAGTTGAAATACGAATTTATAAGTTACTTTTACTTACTATTTAGAGGTTACTTACTATTCGGAGGTGAGCTTTCGCCGAGATGCTTGCAGAAAAGGTGTAATTTAATTGCTTGGCATGTTTCGCCACTTTTCTACTATATAAAGCAGAATACTCAAGGTGAATTTCAACCTACAGCGTGAGCAATTATAGTAAGAATGATAGTTTTCTTTTTGGATAATATCATCTCATTGCAGCCATCGATGGTATTATCAGTTTGCATCCTGATTAGTGTTGATGTGATGCAACTGACCATACCATCAAGTATGAAAATTAAACTCTTACTTAATCAGAGCGGTGATGCTGCTTAGGCAATAGGATGGTCGAGCATTATGAACGAAGAGAGTATTGCTGCAAGAATTTCAAACAGAAGTAACGGTAGTAATAGTGACACAAAATATAGGGAACTATTTTAACATCTTCCTGCTCATCAATTCAAACTTGAGGCTCCTTCGTGTCATTAAAGAAGAACATTCATATCAGAGTTAGCTTATGATAGCTTAGAGGATCCAATTTCGTGACGATGAGGGAAAATGGCCTATACGATGCCGCCACCACATCACACGGTTCAGTTATCTTTACTGAATCAACGTTCTAGTATGATCTGAATGATCGATCATTGCAGCGCGAATGAAGTTGAGTGCTTCAAGCTCATGCAGAGTAAATACTGTATCCTTGTACGTTAAAATCAGTGCATAAAGCAAGAAATTGCGCAATTTGTATTGCTAAATTTGCAGAAAATCAGAACTTGAATCGTCGACAAAAAGCTTTTACTCTTCAGATCGAGATTGTATATTATTTCGAGCAATCGAGAACAGATCATGCAAAATTAGTTGCTGGACGGCTTGAAGTTTTCACTGCACGCAGAAACGAACATTTGGTAAATGAGACCATTCCCGAGGGTAATAACTCTTTTTCGAAAGGCTGAACATAGCCGCTTGAAAAACTTCATCGATAGTTCATCCATATTAGTTTTATTGTCTCCTCATATCGACAGCGAAATGCGTACTCACCGCCCCACTGCCTCATGTGGCACTGGCTGCATTAAAGTGCCCACTTACTTTTATTATTATACCACTTATTTTTATCAATATAAAGACAGGCTGGAAATTTGTCATTGGCGCAATTCCACCATGGCAAATTTCCACCACGGCACAAATGTCTCGTGATACGGGCGATACATTAGGTCGAATCCAAAATATTTTTAGGAAAGAAACAAAAGTTGTTGATTTGATCGGAAAGAGTATGATGGGTCCAAAATGAACAAAATTCTACAAAACCGTAGGAGAGATTACAAATGAAGTACTTTTAGATCTTTTCAAGATTCGTTCAGCATTATATTCGTGGGGTGGAGTGCCACATGTGCAAAGAATATGAAATCTGATGGTGCTAAGCTCAAGTTTAAATGGAACATATATAACAGCTGCTTATAAGTTGTTATTCAATATCGCCAACTTCAGATTCGATGTTTTCCTATCAATCACATCTCTCAGCTTAGTGGGAGCCACTTTCCACTTAACTAATAAAATTTGTGGTCAAGAATCCGACTTTATTGCAAATGGAGTCTCAAAATTGCACAGTCATATATATGCCTTATTTACGAACGCACAATGCCGATAAGTGACAGCTTTAAAGGAGTGCAATAAAGCAATTTATTGGTGAACAGCATTTAAGAAACAGTAAAAAGATTCGAGCATTGAGCCACAGAACGCCGTCGAAATGAAATTTCCGACCCATTTAACGCATTCGCCGTTCAATGGCCCGTAAAAAGCGCATTACAACAAAAAACAAACCTTCACAAATTTCTGAACTTCCCTACACACCACTTTTGTCCACCCCGAAATGCAGTGCAGATGAGTCTGCGATGGCTGTGTGTCGAAGCTGAACTTGTGTACAAGTATACATATCTAACAGTGCAAGTGTGTCTGTCTGTCTGACAGTGCAATGAGGTTTCAGCCGATAAACCACAAAGAACTTGCATCGTCGTCATTCTCCGAAGTTCGATATCCTTCCGGTCGCAGATATTATCACTGATTTTCAGTGAGACTTTCAAATATCCTATGTATACAGATTTGGGCACATAACATTTGGTGGTCATACTGGAAATAATTTACTCAACAATTCAGTGAACACGTTTATGTCCAATAAAAAGCAAAAAAAACTATACCTTAAAACTCAAAAGAGTATCAAAATATAACGACAGTGGTTTTTTCTTTAATTTTTAAATTTTAATAAAACCCATATAACAATAAATATCCTCATTGATATTATGTATAGTGAGAAAATTGTTGATGCAAAGTCAATAGGAACCAAGGGTATATATATTATGGGTTATTATCGCCTATTGTGGCGGCTTATTATGGCGTACAAATGATAGAAATAATTGAAATGCAATGAATTTCCGAGATTTTAAAAGTGTATATGGATGATTTGGCGCTATCTGTGAAACATTTCAGCGAGAATTACTGAAGTAAAGTCATTCATTTCCACAGAAATACCATTCCTAATTGAAGCAATTATGTGTATCTATCAGCAAAGATATAAATTCAGATTAAAAGTGTTCAGTAAAATTCACATTAGAGTGAATGGATAGAATGAAGAGAAGCACATTTGTTGTTAAACAATAATTCGACTTTTCTACACTACTCGCCCTCTATAATGAGCAAATTTTCAGCTTCTTTGGCTAAAATCTCTGCAGTTTTACTGTTAATTTTTGCTGTTTCAATGAAGTCAGAGGTGTATTACTTAAGAATTCAGGATTTGCGCATACTCTGGAAGATTAAGAAAATTCGGGCAGCTTATTGACCCCTATTTCTACTCTACTTCTAATGCTTGCAGAAACAATTAATACGACGTATCGCATCCTATAAAACCTTGCAGGCCTAAAATATCACTCTCTTTGCTACAAAAAATATGATATTTCTTGGCAAATATTACTTGAAATTCCAACTTTATTTTCACCTTTCTATAGCTACGCTCATTTAGCTGGCTGTGCTAAGCGAGACTAGTGTAAATATGTGATAAAATAACAATCGTGAAGACTGAATGCATAGATGTGTTCGCTCGTATGACATAAGGGAAGCCACGTGTTGCGTCTCTCTCTCTCGCTATGAACAAGCTCTATTGGTGCATCAATTTCGCCTCTTCCAGTTCAGTAACTACGACTCATCCATTCGTTGGAAGCTGCATCCAATCGTTGGCTCAGAAGTTCAGCCTGCAATCAAGTATCAATTCCCCTATACAACTAAACGTTTGATTCGATCACTCAGCCATACATTAGCGTCAGCACTAAATAACTAGACGTCTCAAGGTGCAAGTCTTGGACCAAATCAAACTCAGACTGCACTATGTCAAACTACTTATCCACTCGGAATATTTTAGCTACAACTATGATATATTTTATAAGATATTTTTGATAAAATAGACAATGATTTGAATTGAAAATCAGCCACTTATGTGCAAAAAATTCTGAAGGAATATTAAGTTGTCGTACTACATAAGATACTTTAATTTATGATTGGAAAATATGAAAAATCGTATAATAGAAATTCATCAAGTGAAACCTTTCAACATCACTTTTGATAGAAACATCGACCTAAATTACTTCAGCAGTTAATTTTCGATTATCCTGGTGATCATTAATTGCGACCTGTGATGAGCTGAGAAAAATACATTTTTATGCACTGCGATGCTGATATGAGCAATCGAGCGAATTTAGTAAACACTTAGCCACAAATTGTTGCGCGAAGTGCACGCACGTGACCACATGTGGACAAATGATTGCTACCTCTAATAAGCACAAGAAGCACTAAGACGGAATAAATGGCCCTCAGCGACTCGAGAAGTGCATAATTCGTTTGCAGCGATCTGTGGGCGTGTTCTGTGTTGCAAGCTCTAGCGATGTTCGAAATATGAAGGCGGTCCCTTCGTTGGTCAACGCAACTACGTCGAGCACTAAATGTTCTATGAAACCTCTCTACCAACTGCCTGCTGCTCGTGTCATTTTGCTAGTCATCATCGACTTTTAAAAAAGCCCTACGAATATTCTGCTAGAAATCACTTATGTGCTTCATAAAAATATATACTGGTTAATTCTGACATGAGAATCTGCCACTGGACGGCATTTTTTCTAGCAATATTCTATTTATTATTGCTCATAAAGGCTGCCTCTCATGAAGACTCCATTTGCCTGCCTCAAAAGTAAGTAATTTCAGCTGCATATTCATCTTAACTTGTTTAATTCAGATGTTTCCCCGAAACATAACACTGGATGGCACACGAATCCTGTAATAAAGTACTAATTTCATAGAACACCTCAAGTGTGTGGATTGATTTGGAGTTTCATCAGACGGTCGCAAAAATTATTTAGTTGGCGAGGAAGGTTGCAAAGGGCGAGGAAAATTACTTCATCAGACGGTCGCAAAAGGCGAGGAAAATTACTCACGATTACGTATTTGGTTTTTTAAACCCTGAATATTTCGATCCATGTGAAGAAACTAAAATATTTTAAAACCTTCCTCGTCATACAGCTACCCATGTACACTGAGAATGTGATGGAAGCAACGATTGCTCATCGTTTCGCAAATGGTTTTTGCAAATCTCAAAGGCTAACTAAAGGGGAAATTAAGCGCCGTCACATTTTGAACGTATTCCAACGGTACCACACATATCGCTTAACGATAAACTACGTAATACAAACAGCTGTTCGAGATGAATGTCAAGATGTTTTCCATAAAACTTCACTATCGGCAGTCGATAATAAAGAGGATTTATATTTTCGTTTGAGTGATCCCATCCGCTGAGACCAATTGAAGCAACCAGTTTAGCAATGCTAGTTAGTAAGTGCTATAAACTTGAAAGATAAATTAAATTGTGTGGAAAAAATCCGACCCTTTATGATGAGAAGTTGCAGATTTGCTTGCTACAATAAATTATCTATCAATACGCTTGAAAAATGTTGAAGTTCGATTTCGGAGAATTCCATTTTAAAGAAATACTTAAAGTTCAGTGCGAGAAAGTGGAATTTTACTATGACGGAAAAACTGCATAAATAATGCCTCGATGGAATTTGCGCTAAAAACCAGCCAATTGCATATACAAATTTAGGAGATAATTCATTTCATCATTATTGCTATCGACGAATAAATTTATTCAATTCCCCTTATCTGTTACATATTAAGATCGCCAACTTCATTTTAAGTATCGTTCGTTATAAAAATGGGTTTGGAAATCGGAAGCCTTATTGCTCCCATAGTTGAGCCGTTTTGCAATATGCATGAATTAGTTGTTCTGAATCATCATATGAACACACAGATTGCAGCAATATATGCAGAATTAATTTATTAGTGCACCTCTGCTCCCTTTTTACGTATCTCTCTGTATCGCTATCGCTCGTCTTCTTCTTAAATTAGTTAAATTAGGAAACTAGTGCTCCGCAAGAAAAATAAAGTACCCTCCACGCTAAGAAACGAAAAGACAGTTGAGTAGGCAATGAATTTCATCAAACATCGCAGACATTTTGGATCCTCACTAAATACGTTGATCCCTTTTCTCCCTCAACTGCATGCGATGATCGTCTATGACCCTTTCTCGTTTGCTAGCGTTTCGACTTCGTGCTATCCAAACGGTTGTCGTCTTGGTAACTTCAGTTTCCCGAAGTAGTATTAGTATAGTGCTATTCTGGAGCGTAATTCGCATATATATGCTAAAGACTATAACATTATGCATTTATATCATACTTTGGCAGTAACTGGCTTTCTGAAGCAGCATTTGGCATATCGAAATAGCACACGTTTAGAGACATTTTTTCCTTTCCCTCATTGGTCGATTCAGACTGTTCAATCAACAAAACTTCCACCATTTTGCTTTTCGTTTTCATCGAGCACATCTGGAGAAATGTGATACCGCATTCCGATGTCTGGCCACGATGTGCTCTTGATGCATACCGTGCCACTAAGTTCTCATGGTACGACTTCTCCGCGGATGTCCTAGCCGCTGTAAAGTGATCAGTGATCCTTTCCTTCATGCGTCTGTTTGGTTCCCAATCTAAACCTCCTTGCTCTCCCTATCTTCCATCCCGCAAACCTAGTGATATATATTTTTGACGCATATTACTCCTTCCTCAACGTTTACATTCGTAAAGGTATTTTTGGTGCATACAAAAGTACAATGTGAGTGTGGTCTGTTCGTTCGAATGATTGAAGTTTGAAGGAAATAACTTTAGCAGTCGACACTGTTCTGAAATCAATTCGATATGAAACAGCTCGAGGAAGGACTGCAGTTAGCACAATAGAAATTAAAAGCTGTTGTTTACACGTGGCATATATTAATGGAAAACGAGTAATATGTCCCAAAAATGCATGTGCACAACTCTCACAGCAGTTTATATGAGTTTATACTATTTGCATACTTCTTTCCATGCCCTCACTGCTAGGAAATTTTCACCAATGATATTCAGACAACCAATGACGTTGTTCTATGGTTATTCACTTATCCGCATTATTCACTGCCGTAAGTCAATACGGTTTATAAGAACAGTGATCATCGTGCCCTCCTAACACTGAAGTGTCACCAATATATTATCACCGTCAGAAATGAATGTTCATAGGATGGTTCACCGGTTGACCGTATGTATGTTCAAGCGAAATGCCAATAAGGATACAATGTTAACCCATAAATTTGACCCCGATCAACTAATGAGCTATAGCGTCAAAAGGAAAGATGAAATCGAATATTATTAGGAAGCAAGAAGTTTCCCCATGCATGTGTCCCATAGATAAAGCAAAACGTTGATTTAGACGAATCGACCACTGCCAGAGTGTGACAGAAATATCGCAAACTGATGCAGTCATTTGAGACATGCACAAACTTCACTGAAAAAGACACATTACGTTGAGTTGATAGTTATTTTAGTAACAGCTCCGAAAATAACCGAAAAAACAAATATAGCGAGGGAAGAATGAATATGCGCAAGTGTCGAGCCTGCTTCGAAGGAGACAAACAGTCCAATGAACTAACAACTCTAACATCATGTATAAGGTTTTAGCAAATTTTCGGTCACCTATTTTTGGAAAGACAGATAAGAAAAAGCCTGTTTTTGCTAATTTTCTGAGCAACTTCACTCTCTGGAGGAAAGTTGGAAATTCAATATGTCTAATTAATGATCGTGATGCCATCAACATATGTTGTCTGCAGAAATGAGTGTTCATCAGCGCTGATCTTTTGAAAACACCTTCTAGTGAAATGGTTAGTAAATATGAGGCAGCAGTATGCGATAGGGTGATTCCTTTAAGAGCGCCTATAAACAAAGTGCAGATATTTCTACGACTGCGTGTAAATAAGCAGCCTTCTCCAGCACCTATACTCTGAAAGCTCGTCTAGAAGTTATCATATTCTTGAGGCATTTCACGTCTTTATTAGGGATATATTTGGTCGGAATACTTCATTTTAATGAAAATCATTGCAAACGGAGTTTCGTAGAACATAAATAGTTTGAAAAAATCGATCTACCGAAACCGAGCTGAATTAGACTTGGATGGGTTGGATTAAACTCGGATTAAAATTGAATTAAGACTAAGTTATTAATGTCTTCTGTGCAACTCGATTGAAAGCCAGAAAGGATTGTCACGGGTGAGCTACGTACTTGGCGCAGTGCTCTGAACCATATTGGGCAATTTAATTCCATAAGCTGACACTCGTTGCAGTTTTTATGCGTGCGCCACGCTCATCACACCACCCATTCACTCATGACTCTCAATAACGCAGAAGTAAGTAAGTCCCTTGACACATCGACGTTCGCTAGTAGCATTCCAAGAAAGGAACACTGCCTGCATAAATAAAGTAGACTGTCACTTTGGCGGCAATTTTCCTCTATGCTGTAGCATGTTTTCCATGTACATTCCACAGATGTATGCACACATGGACGACATGCTGCTACATATAGAAAGATATATATATATATATAGTGTTTTACGCATGTGCACTTGTGTGCGGAAAATTTGAAAGGCAACTCGGGAAAACCAGAATACGGGACAAAAATAAAGAAATGAAAAAACTCTTAATTAGCCTGAAGTTTATTAAAAAACACCTTTCTTCATCAATTAGTTACACCTACAGGTGGCAACAACTCATCTCTGCGCCAGAAAGATAGAGGAGGAATTTCTGTAGGAATTTTTATGACGGCTATCATCATACACCAGCAGTACTTGTTTAGACATTGATCTGTGCATCAGTGTGTCTAATTTCACCTTTAGCATAACAAATACCCATATGCATCAGTGCCGCGCGGATTACTACCTTCCTCAGAATAATTCAATTAGAAATTTCATATTTTGCTTTCATACGTTGATTCCTCAAACGATTACGAAAGAGCTCAAAAGTGTAATACTTGCTTTACTATTACAACAGATTTCAACACATAATGACAACGAACAATTTGGTGACGTGAGGTTTTGCTCACTTCTCTAATTTATTATGCCTTCAACTGTTCGAGAGTGACTGCATTCCACTTCTTTCCCTTCTTACGACGTCAAATGTGCCGCTGCTTGAGTTCCGCCTGGAGGTATCTGAATGTTGCTGATAACTTTGGAGATCTCTACAAGTGCTATAATTATAAACTTGTCTTGCAATTGTTTGATAAATATAACTCCTAAAGACTCACAGATGTGCAAAAAATATCAGCCTTAAGTGCCTCATTACTAATGTGCTGCATAAAAGCGATCATTTGAAAGCACCATCCAATTCTTTAGCGATGCAATGTGAGCAACAACTCTCACCCACCAAAAGAGCGCCATTGTCCGGAAACAGCAAATGACGAAGTACTTCCACTTCGCTTCTCCAACCTTTTCCACATTTGAACTGCAAAATTTAAATACCCCTTATATATTAGATGCCTCTATCGACTACGACGTTGTTGTCAATGAGTGATGCATCTTTGCGTCGAAGCATCTAACGTCCAACGAATAAATTCTCATTCTTATGCTGTTACGTCCCATCAAACCTAAAATGAGTCCACAACGCAAAACTTAACGTTTGTCTGCATCCATCCGATTTCGGAATTTACAGATACAAATGTGGCTTTACTTTTTTGCTCAATAGCGCAAGAATAAATACGCGTCATATTTTGTCATTAACGCTTCCACCATCTGTGAATTGCGGCTATCTGTACAAATATGAGTTACACTTTCATACCTCGGCAGATATATGGATTTCATCAGATATACCCTCACAAAGGGATGCGAAAGATGGAAAAAATGATAAGAATGCAACTTGCTTATTAATAGCAGTCAACAGTCGTCCAGCACGATCATTTTTAGCTTGTTAATCGTCCTTTCAATCTCACACAATGTATATCTCTCTATCTGCTGGCAGTCAAACTCTGCAATGCGTTGGCACTTTATGTTCCCGGAAAAGAATAAAACCCATTTAACGATAAGGATATTTGTTGAATGACGACAACTTTTTTCACTTAACTGCTCCGCACCTCTCCGACGTTCATTCCAAAGAGGCAATATATTTTACCTTCGAATAGATTTTCGTTGCCATGCTCTCTCATATTCTCAGTTTATGCGAAATTCCATTCTCGAGCATACTAACTTGTATCAGCGGATTCTACTGCCTGTTATAGATGGGACTGTATAACTCACGTACGCACGGTCACTGACTACGCATTATATATATAGTTTTTCTTCAAATGAGAGGCCAGAAAAAAGAAAATATTTCCTCAACCGGGAAAGAATGAATTCCGGAAAGACATCTTCAAAGACGAACTTTACTTTTTAATGTATTTCTTAAAGTGCTTCCATCAAGAATTTCAAACTGTTGTATTCGAAGTGGCAGATCTTCGAGAAGAACAGTATCACTGTTACTGCATGTTAATTTCCGGATTTGCTCTAAACAGGCCGAAGTTACTCTTGACGAGATACGACCGCCTTATCGAATTTTCTAATTACGGCACTCTGCCTGAAATTAATGCATATGCATTTTCTTTAGTGGACGAGTTGAAAGATGAAACATTTTGCGGAAATGAAAAGAAACGATGAAGTCTTGTGCATCATTTTTGTACTTCACTGTTCCAGGTAATACTTCGCCTCCTGAGTTCTTTTCACACTGCATTATTCCTCTTTGAGATCAACTTTTGGGATTCGGGAAAACAGCCCTGCTTCCTTCTCTGCAACGATGAAATTCGAAAGTTCACCCCTAAGTATTTGTATGCCGAAGATGTTCAGTTATAGCTGATATAATAATTCAACAGAACTGCATTGTTTTATACTCACCACAGCCTTGTACTTAGCATTAACTATGTCGAACGACATTTAAGTTTTATTTATATACCCGCATATTCTAAAAGTAACAAACCTCTCCATCTCTCATTGCTGCGGAATTTACAACGACGAGAACCCCCCACAAGAACTCCCTGCTTTCGTTTGGATTTAGTTGTAACATGATGAGAGCTAAACGCTAATAGGCTAGCATCATCCTATCACCTTCATAAAACGAACGCATCGAATGATGCGATCTGCCTAACGCGCTCTTTGAACTGCAGTAGGCAGTGAGTGACGATGAGTGGCAGCTGCAATGAAGCGATCATTAAAGATTGCTGCAGCATTGCAGCAGCACTTTCGTTGATGTACACTATATAGACATATCACGGTTCATTTATGGTTTTTCTCTTAGGCAGTGCGACGGAAGTAGTATGCTAGAAATGCCCTTACTACGACATGGTTCCTGCTATCAACGTCCATCATTAGCGTCGCTGAAAACCTAATGGGATGATGTGAGTTCTGCAAGAGCAATTTCGCAGTAGAAGTAATTATAACTCCGCGGCCGGAGTTGATTTCACTTTTGTGCAACAGGGGTCATAGATTCTTTTATTTCATAACTAGACACAATATCATGGCCACGATGCTGTGTTATAAGCGCGTCAGGGTCACCCATCTCAATTTTATATGTCCAGAAGCTCGTACCCTTAAAACATATGGCATGTATAACAATAAGAATGCTCTTTGGAACGCAAAGTACACCTGCATCATATGCAGTTGAGGCAAATATGTAGTGCAATCAATTTGAAGCAGTATTTAATGAGGCACGAAAGCTTAGTAGGCTTTGAGAATTATGTGAGTTACTTTTGTTGTATGGCTTGCGCAGGCAATATGGCTTCTCTAAAAATGTGGGCACGGTTTCAGCAGTGGATACTTTCGCTAGGGTGTTGGCAATAAAGACAATAAAGTGATGCAATGCCGACCTTCATCAAAAGTTAATATTTGTGATTACTGCGGGCAAACAGCCTTAACAAATCATTAGCGAATGCACATGAACCTCCTACAAGCGATCAGCAATGGAACTGCTTCCCATGCTCCTAGTCTCCTTCTCCATCTCACGTCTCAACATTTATGCAACAATGACGACATATGAGATTCACTCTCCTCGAGCGCTAAAGTACAGATCACTCGCCTTATCGGAAAACGCAAAAAATTAACCAGCAACAAGCCAATCGAATTTCAAGATCAAATTCCCATCAGAAGAAAGGCAACCGCTATTGCTCGAAAAATTGAACCTCTTCGATCCCAACTGTGAATAAGCGATCTATAAGAACACTGAATCTTAAAAAGTGGAATAAAATTTGAGAAATTGAATAAATCTGATTTGAGGCATTAAATTCCAAAATAGAAGTAGAACATATTTCACTAGTTAAACAAAAGAAGTGCGACTATAAATAGGAACAAAGAAATTGAAAGAACAACGATAAAAAGCTTATCCGAGTGTTTCAAAAGCCAATAAATTGATGGCTTTAAGGTTTTCGTGTGATGAATGATGAAATGCCTTTACAACACATCTCATTGAAGTCACGTAATTCGAGCCTATATCGAATCTCACTTTACAAATACAATTCACTTTCCCGTCACTCCATTCGAAGGAGCAAATCTTAGAGAATCTGCAATGCGAACTTATCTTAGAGAATCAACGATTAATTTATTGCAAGCAGCGATTTCAAACTATTCAGTAAAAATCATTCGCTATTTTTAGTTCGAACAACTGAATCTAGTCCATCTAAAACGTGCGGTACTTATACTGTTTCTTTGTTGGCCGATTTCTTTAAAGATCCTGACCGAACTTTCAGAAGGAAGTTGAAGACAATATTTAATGGCCACTCCCTCTCTCCGATTTTGGATTATAGCGTAATTTTTTCGATCTATTTATAAATTTCGTCCCGAAGATAAGCACAAATGCCCTCACTTCCGGCTATCTGGAGTAGGTAGCTGCAACTTCAACAGCTGTTCTGCATTTAATTCTTTACAAGCGCATCCTACAGGATTATGTGGACGTAGCGAGTATTTCACAATGCGCATTATGAACTAGCCGCATATTCGGATGGTCAAACGAGCAGCAGCTGAAACGGTTTCCAAAGTTTCTAAATGAGTATATTTTTTTGAGGAGACACGAGAAAATTTCAATAAACGCAATCAATACTCAGCTTCTCGACGTAAGGTCCCTTTTTTCGCATCATATGATCAACTATCTTTTGTTAATCTGCGTCGCCATCTTATTCGAGTGTGGGTATTTGTGCTGTCTCTACAAAGTTTTCAACTCGCAGATCACTAACGAGATTGGTTACCGGTAGAGGTCACTTTACTGATTACAGATAGAGTCAAGTTACAGATTACCGGTAGAGGTCAATTTGCTTTTATGTCATATGAACGTTCGAAATTTTGAGTTACGACGTTTTTTGTTTGATGTCATAAGAAATTCTTTGTCTTTTTTAGAGAAAGAGGAAGATATAAGACGTGCTGAAGGTAAAGAGAGCATTAATAGGCCAGTGTCAAAAGATGAAATATTAACAATGCAGGAATATGGACAAAACGCCCTATGTGAATAAAGGGTGACCATGTTTCAGCCCTTATCCGATGACGTGTGCACCCAAGTTATGCGCGAGCCGCCGTCGAAACGAACCGCGTAACCTTTGTTAGAACAGGGGAAAATTGCATTGACAATTTAATTACGCGTCGAGAGGAGGCTAAAGAAGCGAAACATACAAGTGCGCAGATAAAATGTCTCTTATGAATGCACAATGAACATAAAATGATGATACTTGGGGCCCGCCCGGTCACTGTTATTCGTTTTTAGTAAATAATGAAATCGCCGCCAAGTAAACTTTTACATATACATTTACCTAGTACTCCAGTAAATAAAGAAAAAGCACTCGACAAGTTTCGAATGTCCTATGCCAGTGGATCAATAAACACTGGAATAAACAATGTATGTGGATTCTTCAAAGCCAGTATGAAATGTGGTGTTAAGTACCATAAGGTGAGAGAATTTTTTCAAATACCTCTACGCAAAAGAAACTCGAAGTGAAAACACGACGTGTGTGATAGGAGAGGAGAGCAGTATAGGAGGGATGGTATACTTAATAAGAAGACAAAGAATTTAAGAATTAAAAACCACAAAATCTCCCCTATTATGGAACTCCAATGGTAAATAGCTATAACCATTGTAGTTTATCGAAAATGCGTTTAGTGAAACATATCCAAAAACTATAATGGAAATACCCAAACTTCTCATATATCAACGACGCTCTTGTGCACCTAAGCATAAATGGTACTAACACAGTATCGATAAACGAAAACATCTATGTTGAAGTCATCCACGTTAGCGTAGTTACACATGTATATGCTCTACTTGAACTAACGAATGAATGTAGCGCTGAGATTCAATATAACTGAAACGTCCAATGTGAACGCATCAAAACAGATAATAAAAGTTTATGAAATTGCATGTGTATAATATAGATGCTCTACTATGAAATCAGTGATCCAATTTTACTCTATAACTCTTCAAATGTATCAATCATATGTGGGTAAGACGTTAAGAGACAATCCCTTTAGTTGGCACGATAGGAAGTAAGAGTGAATAAAACACATAAAACATTTCATTAATTGAACTTTGGTACTTTATCTACCCGGGTAGGCAAACCTAATTCTAGTTTACTAATTAATGCCTTAAATAGATATTCCTCCATTTATATAACACTTAAACCTTTCTCTTTGTAATATTTAAGCAAACCTCTGCATTTGTTGATGAAATTTGTCCTAAATGAACACACACTGCTTATGCTAAAGATCTGAGCCATTATAAGGTTTTTGTGTATGAGTATTGAGATATTACTATCCAATTACGCATGCTTATTCACTGCTGAATTAAACTGCTCCTTCTTATCATTATTGTCTGAAATGACATCTTTGCAGTTGACAATTCAATTTAAGCTCAAGAAATTAGCCTTGCTCCCCACATATGTAATTTCAGCTTGCAATGAGCCTTTGTAAATTATTTTAGCAATACTACGAAAACTTTAGCATGAAGTACTAGTAAATCATCAATATACCTACGATAAACAGCATTAAAACATGAAATTTCGGCATGTTTATATCCATAACAGATAGATTAGGACCGATATCGGGATCTCCCATGAGTAATACTTTAATGTGAGTAATCACCTCCCATGAGTGATACTTTAATGTGGCTAAAAATAAAACCGACAGAGGTAACCTCGCTTTCATTAACAACAAAATTAATCCGTGCTTTATCCGAGGCTTGAAGTGAATAAAGCGCGACTGTCGCAAACTTTCAGATAGGCCTTTTTTGAATTTTCAAAATATATAAGGGTTATAAATTCCATTGCTTTAATGATACCATCATATGGCAATGCAGTGAATAAAGTAAAGAATGCAGCAGTTAAAACCGTTCTAACATGCTTAATATATTTGTTACTTATATCCACAGCGCCATAAGAATTCTTTACACTATAATAATAATTAATCGCGCTTCTCTGACTCGCCATGTTAGAGTAATTGCGAAAATGATTTTTCAATAACTATAGAACGATATGTTGATATGCATTCAGCTGCTAAGTAGCGCTTTGGGTCGACCTGAATTTTACATCATCTCAGATATTTTCGAGCAAATTAATTTCACAAGATTTGTCGCATTTAAGGAGAAGCAATATTCGACACTCTACTCGAGACACACGAATAAGGTCTTCGGATATTTGAAACAACAGAGATGATACTGATATCTCGAAATGCTTGCAGATTATTCACCTCAGAACAACGATGTGAAACTATAGCGATGAGTTATTGAGCATTGTGCAGTGAGTGGTGACCTCGAATGAACCGATTATGCATTCAACCGCTGTTTGCAAGTGATTTGTTATGTAGCGTGATCAGTACGGTTCATTTCCAGATTTGAAAAATCCCGTTTTCTTTGCCTAACTTTTTTGCGAAGTTTTTTCAAGGTTTGCTCAAATTTTTCAAAGACGATAATTTAGCTCGACGGGTGCTTTATATGGACAAAATTTTGCCCAAGTCATGTCATAACAAGCGCATCATCAACAAACTGGGGTACATTATTGAGATGAGTGGAAAAGATGGAAACGGAAATAAAATTCGTCGAATCTGCGAACACTTTGCAAGAAATTGTTTGCGTGCATATCAATAGCTCTCATCACAGAAGTGTGGCATGCCCACAGTGCGCTAAAGAGATGAGTAAAATTAGTTTATAAGAGGGCAAATAGATGAGAAAAAGAGTATGTATAAAAAATAACCCTTCCAAGGTCGATTTAATCCCGAAATTCACGCTGAACTTTTTTTCACTAATATTGAAAATAGAACCTCCTCAGAATGAAATCTGCACGAATTTCATAATTACGAAAACTTAGACTTTTCCCATAAGTATTTTATCATAGAACTTAATGGTAAAGTTAGATTTGTGTGTAATAATCAGTTTTCCATTGTTTCTATTTGCGATAAAGGGAATGGTGCGAATTTTTTAATGAACGCTTTCAGTGAAGCTCAAAGAGGCTGGCAGAAAAGTCGTTTTACCTCAAAGCGTCAAAAAAAGACAATCCTCGATATGCGACCATTCAACTATCAACCATTAGCGATCGAAAATAATGAACCTCGTGGAAAAATTGAATTTCTCCAAACGTAAAGTTTGCATTTAATGCATCCTTATGCATAAAATATGATCTCCGCAATGTGATTCAGAACATTTACCGAAGACTACGAACTCTTAACTTCTCTTCAAGTCGCAGTCGTTATTAGAACTGCAAAATAAATAGTTGCCATAGGACATGTAATTTATTAAATTTTCCATTTATTAGGCGAACTTTCACCTTGAGTTTCTTTTCGATGTATCCTCCAGTGTTTAAATGGTTTCAAAATAAAATTTACTGCTACTAGTGGAAGCAATCATTTAAGAGCTTGTTATCACTAACTTTAAGAGCAATTTGAGAGTCTCAAGCGATTGCGTGGGTACTTATACCCAGTGCATAGGAACACTGAAACCCATATATCTTTAAGCCGCTTATTAAATAACTGTGCTTTGGGTCATAAATTCTGAGTGAATTATCCACTTAACTGCTTGTCACGCTCACTTCCTTCGTTTATGCGCTGGATATTCTTTATGCACAGTTGGCATTGTCAACACTGAATCCGCAGTCTCCTTTAATGAGGCATGATGGCGATTCGACGAACGCAACGACACACTGGATGGAATTTCGTTAACCTTTACACGTCAATTACGCACCCATCTGTCAATATGTTCGCTTTTAGTGACGCAAATCTTTGATAGCTTAGGTAATGTAACTCTAGAAGTGGGAGGTTCGTAATCGACAGCTCCATCTCTTTTGAGTGCATTCTTGGCAATAATCTTCTAAGGAATTTTTGCACCTTTAGGGTTTCAGGATACTGTTAGGGGTTCCAGAGAATCGACGCATTTTCCTGCTATAAATTATAAAAATTCCTGCGACGGGGAACGATCAAACGAGAATACGTCGCGATATAGTGCTTTAAAACTGAATAATGACCATAAATTTGCAATTTGATGGATGAAAGAGATGGCGACGCAGATAATTGTTCGTTGTTGTTGTTGTGATTGTGCTATTGCAGTGCTTTAAAAGGCGGAATCTGATGTTTTTCCAAGTGTATTCGACGCCCGAATAGATACTTGAAATGACTAATGTAACTCCGCGGGACGATCATCTAAATTCGGCGGATCTCAGTACTGCGAACATTATTCGCTATAATGTCTTTGGAATAACTGATAAATGCCGAAAGGCTTTGAAATGACATCATTCAGTATGAGATGCAGGAAATAATATTTAGTATGAATACGTTAAGAGGACTACGATCTAAGTCGCGCAAATTTTAAACTCAAGTTATTAATTTTCATTAGAACAATTCTATAGGATCTCTATCGCTTCTCATTTGCATTGTCTTTTTAGCACAAATTTATTGAACAACGAAAACAATCCGACACAATAATCGCATTATGAGAGGAAAATTTGCTTTTTGTGCTGAGATGCATTCATTTACGAATGACTCTGTCAGTGGTGAAGACTGAATTCCGCACTTTAAAGCATTGCACTACTCGGTTACACAAACTACCACTTGTCATCTTCACCGCTTTCATTTATACAACACCTTGAAATCCATAAAGTTCAGTGCACTGCGCCTCGAAAACAACTGATATTTCCAGCAGGAATCCAGGATTCTGCGGTATTCTCTGCTCGCAGGGTCCGACGAGAACTTTCTGCGGTTTGTGGTTTTCCGACGTCGGCTGGTCAGCGAAATGCAAAGTTCTTGCAAAATCTGCGAATGCAAACCGAGTAATGAGAGCTGCCGCAGAAAAATCCGACTTCGAATTAAACCGAGCCTAAGAAGCTGTCAAAGCTGCGACCTTAAATTTTAGTTCCCGCAGGCTATTAAATGTTGCACGCGTAAGGGGAAATTTAAGAGTTGTTGTTGGCAATGTTCTTTGATTCGGAACGAGTTGCCACAAATGCTGTAATTTTCCCTAACCCGTTAATTTCGGATAATTGGGATGAAAACGCGTGTACCTAGCGGGGGAAGGGAGGGGAAAAGAGGGCAAGGAGATGAGTGTGCTCCGTTGACCAGGTCAGCCAGCTCCTGCGATTCTAATTCTTGCCCCACGCGAGCCCTTGTAACTTGAACTCTTTATTTCACACTAGCTCCTACAGCTCGAATTCCTCTCTCCCTAATGCTTGTGTTAGGCGAGCAGGGGGATCTTTACAAATTTTCAAGGCGCACTATGATGAACTTATATCTCTCACTATGCGTCTATCTGCCGTGTGTCAGGCTGTTCCGGCTCAGAGAACTATTAAGATTTGACCAGTGGAGCTTCCCAAACGACCATCCATCAGCTTCGAAAAGAGGTGGTGGTGCTTGATCTTAAAAAGTTAACAATAAACGAACCTTTCGCAGAGACTACTAAAAGCGGACCTTTCGTAGAAGAGGTGCATTTGAGGGGTCGGACTCATTAATATATGAACGCTGTACTAGTTCTTACTTCGCATAATAGTAGTTGCTGTTGTTCCTGTTTATACACTGTCGACTGAAGCACTGTGGAGTGGACTGTCCCGAACACTGACCTCACTGAAGTTGCGTTGCGCTGTACACAACAGGTCTCAGCTAGATGCCCCTGAAAATATTATTTATAACAAAGGAGCCACTTCAACAATACTTTCGCAGTCCGCATAAGACTTATCGACGGTCTATGGATACTTGAACACATCATGAAATCTGCATATGCTGAACAACAACAAAAAGAATCAACAATTCTGTTCGAATGTTTGATGATTCAAAAACGATACAGCTGAATGTGCTGCACAGGTGCATTTGACATCAGATGCAGCCAACGCTTTCAACTATATCAATTTGCTGCACATCCAACTCTTCTCGACAGTGGCTATTACTATGATACTGAGATATGTTCCTCATTCGGCTCTCAAATCCCATATAAGCTCATTTTGTTGGATTCTAGGCTTGCGAAGCTCTTATGACACTTCCTAGTTTCGGTTCCAACTCCGCTAAAGGAGTATGACCTTTGAGAGGGAATATCATAAAACATCAGTGAAGGAAATTTCACTGAACCAAGTAGACACACCCGTCACGACTTGCGAATCAAGTGCCTATAAATAATCATTTAGCGATGCAGAACGCCAGCACCGCTGAATGTGGAATGGTAAAGGATAGGCATCACTTTTCTCATCTTCAGTAGTAGCGAAGTGGATCTGAAATAAACGCTCACTTCAAAGGCGTTTAAGGCATCTTAATTTTTATGAAGTTATGCCCTTTGATAGGAGAACACACTGTACTTCTTAATTTTTCTGATGCTACACTATACTATATTTTAGTGCAGTTTTCCTAACGCAACGTTCTAGAGGACGACTTCCACTTGAAAGGATCGAGTCAGATTAGGGTTCTGAGTGAGTGAGGCTCGATCAAGCAGTTGGGAAGTGATTTGCTGAGGGAAACCCCATAAGGGGAGGAGGTGGTTTTGGCAAAGAAAAGGAATCTATCAGAAATGGGTCCGCTTGGAGTAAAATCTCGACTGGCGAGCTCTGGACGGCTTCTTCTCAGGGATCTTCAGTAGGTATACCATGTGGGAATGGTGCGTTAACTGTAGCCTACTATTTGGTCTAAATGATTTTTGAAATAGCGCAGTTGGCCAGATTTGAAAGGCAACCAACATAAAACTGACTCTGCATATAGAAACGGTATAAACTACCCATAACGTTCTAACAGGAAAAGTGCAACCTATAAGGCAATGATATCGAAAACACTGTCGATCTAATTTCAGCTGCCCCCCGGAGACGATTTTCACTTATTTCGAGTGCTGCGACGGGTCGTGCTGTCGGAAGCAACACTTCTGGGTCTTGTGAGTGAATGCCGCCTTTGAAATTTTAACAGTTGCAGGTCTTATATACTTTACAAGTAAATCTCATTCAGTTCGTTGTCAACTTTCTGATAGGCTTTTATATTCGGTTTCAAGCATGGGCGTTCACTGTGCATGCTTTCACAGTAGACCTCCGAAGTGATACAACAGCTCTTTAACAGGTTTTGTGGGTAATTTGATTACGAATAAACCCCACACCAAAGAGAATAAAGATTACGCAGAATCCTCCGGAAATGTAAAATTGACCGAACAAGTTTCCCAAGTGAAAGCGTTGAAGAAAATAGTCCCAATTTTTTCATCCAAGCTTGTAAAAATTTCAAAAAGTCTAAACTTATCAGACGAGACGGTGGTGTTAAAAAACTAAGCAGTTCAACTAAACGTACCCAATTCAAGCTAACGTATGTCTATGCTCTTCACCCACAGAGCTTCCATCATAATTCGACATTTTGGAAAACTTCTCGACTTGCTCGAGTTCTACTCTTGATCACCTTTCATTAGTAAAGCTCAAACTTTTCGCCGAATAATTCCACAATATCAGCGGAAATCTCCGATCACAGCTTTTCCTGAATAACAAGTTGTATCCCTTCACTATTTAGCGCTTTAAAGCTGCCTTTTCTCTATTTCAGTAGTATTTCTTTCCCCTGTTTCACTATATTCCTATTGCATCTTTTTCTGTTTCGCATACCGCGCACTGATGTGTTCCCTACTTTTAACAGCCAACAGTATTTCCCATCTCCTTTAAAGTTTGCCTTTGATGAAATAAATGAAAAGTTCTCGGAATCCTTAATGCCCATTAAGCAGAATTTGGCAACTCGAATAGAGTCATGTGAGACTGATCAGAATTTAGGTTTTGCCCGGACCATAGCCTTTTGCATAGCGATGCTTCTACAATATGTGGCAAGCACCTCTCATCCGACAGCCCGGAATGTCTGGTGACTTAAGTTCACGCCATGTGCTAAAATATTCGACTCCCAAGTGGAAATTCTCGCCACTCAAGTGCAAACAACACATCCAGAAACTGAGGATCGGAAATAAATTGGAAATATTGGGATGCCATTTCACAGACGAAGTTACGGCCGTCGATATGTGGGAATTTCTCTATTTTTCCACCTAAAAGCAACGGATGGGCAAACACGCGCGCACATAAGACAATCTCTTCATGGAAGAGATGCGTACCTCCCCCTCCCTGATGAGTTCTTGCCTTTACGTTGGTGATAACAAGTTGTTCATTTTGTAAGCATGCACTGGTACAATCTGTCTGCGACTGTTTCGCATTTCAACCATGACGTCATTCCAACTTATCTCCAGCAATATTTCGGTACTCTCCACCGTCGAAGGAGACAACAGTCACCATTTCCGACGTCTCTGGTTTGCGGTGATAAGCAACGTCATCCATAAAAACTGTCATCTTCAGGCCCGCAGCAATCGCAACGAGTGCTTTCGCACTGGGCGCCTTCTTCGCGATGTGCTTTCAATGTCGATAATGAAGTGCAGCTGTCAGCAATAGGTCAGGGGGCAGTCGCTAACACAACGCGTCAAGTTCCTCTTTTATCATCAATTCGACGTAAAACATAACATAAACTCATTGACAGTATGAAAACATCGACAATAATAAAATATGGTAGTAATGATGTAATAATAATAAAGACATAATCCTCTCTCATAATACGAAACCATCTGATATCACTTTCGAAATAAAGAACCGAAACATTAACAAAACAACTTAGTCGAGTGCCCCCAACAGAAACCAAATCCTTCCTCGCAAAACGCATCCGAACAACGCACAACTTTTCCCCCAAAATTACAGTCAACTTGCATGGCTCACTACATTTTGTATATACGCAGGTGCTAATAGGAGTCACATCATTCACGAGAGAATGTCGTCAAATGTTGTTGTCTGAAAGATGTCGTCGAACGATGTCGGCACCGATGTTTGTTGTTGCTGACCCATATAGTAGCTACGCACTGTTGACTCCTGCAAGTCAATTGCCCTTGACGGGTGGCTATGGTAACTTTAGGAACTACAATCGGTGAATTGATTATGTAGAACTATGCACTCCAAATCAGCATCAGCGCGCCTTTCAAAGGCACGCTCATGCATAGCATTTGTAAAGCAGAAGTGCCAAACGATCGCCCAAATCATCCGCCATTCCAATAAATGAATATGACCAATTGTTTGACTTCTTCGCAACTGTCAGTAGCTTTATAAAAAACAGTCGTTTGTATATGTGAATATAGGCATTATAAGTATCATGCAGAAGGCAGATCTTCGACTACGCATACGCTGGAAATATGTCGCCAAAGCTCCAGATTTCGCAAGCACTTAGAGCATAGAGGAGGAGGGATGTTGTGCAGGAATAAATTAACATCGTTGAACACAAACTGCTCCAATCAAGGAATCATAATCTGCTGGCGGTGGATGCCCATTAGGTATAAATTTAATGCTAAAGTGGCCTTGACTGTACTATTCACAGCTTCATAAGCTGCCGCCTCAAGAAGAGTAACCCCCAATTAAATAAACAGTGAATAGGTGGAACGGTGCAAGGAGGTGACCGATTCATGCCTTCAGATTTTTCTCTTTATTCGAGTTCCTATAAAGTAAACTGTAAGCCATCACTTGAGGCTTAATACTTCATAGGTGGGAGGGTTGCAGCTTACCAACCTACAAGTGAAAATAAGCTGAGGCGAAACTTTGGCGTTATGAGTGACCAGTGACCACAGGATTTCAACATCTGAATGCCTTACCATTCATCGGGAAGTACGCTCCTTTCACGATTCATTTTAATCATTACTCTGAGACTGCCGTTTTCGAATGCTCACTGCTTCATAAAAAAACACTTTGAACGGCAAAAAGAAATTGAACGGCTACAAAAACAGTCTTACCTATCAAAACAGTATGCGAACGGTGGCACAATAAATGAAATGGCAAAAAGAAATTTGCGAAAGAAAAATTCAATAAAAAAGTCAGTTCGTTTTTAAAGAGCTCAAAGGGACGGAAAAAAACCAGAAATATTGGAATATGCAGCTTTTCTGTTCAGATTCCCCTTTAAAGCAATAAGGATAGAGTAAAGATGCAAATATCAATGCCAAGTCTAAAAATAATATAATAAAACAGGATAAGGAATAAGAACGTGATACAGAATGAGAGAAAGAAGAGAAAAATGAACAAACCCAAGTTTCTAGATAGTCGGCAATGGTAGTCAATCCGGGTCTGGCGAGTCGTTCGTGTATTACATTTTGCAAGTCATCGAAGAAAAACGAATCTGCAGGAATTTTAATATTATATCTCTTTGAAAGCAACAAAACTGACTGAAACGCAATAACGGCATTAACACCGCGATGAAGTTTCCACTAAACTCTAAACTGCAAGTATTGGAGTTTAGTGGAGACTGTCACCGTCATTTCTCGCCAGACTGTCACCATTTCCAAAGCTTTTATTTAGCGTTAAAGAGAACAATGAATCAGGACTGTTATATGTATATATACATTTGAAAATCTAAGAGGTATAATGGAAGAGAAGAATATCTTTTCTATCTTCTCAAATGAAAGCATAAACAATAAAAGTTTATAAAGTTCTAAATGAAGACCTCGCAGGCGGCTGGTGCTCCTTTATGCAACAAAGAAGGCTGCTATCAAACAATGCACATCGTCTTGTTGCCTAAAGTCCACTACATCCACCCATTCATTTTCAGCTTCAGGCAGATGGAGATGAAAGTTAGAAATAATGCAAATTCCTTCATGAATCAACTACCTGAGCAATATTCGAAAATTGTGAGATGCGCAAAAATCCAGCAACTCAATGAGTGAGAACTAACCAAGATCCAGTGCCGCGCGATCAACTGATAGTGGCCCAGCCGGATAAGTCCTTGGAACTACCAATCGCAGTGGTGGCACAGGTTGTGAGTCTGCAATTCGACATCATCTCAGAGTTCAGTTTCAACTCCACATATATAAAATGAGATTCTCAAGTATTTTTATATTGCACAAAATAATTATGTAAGTCGACGCTTCAGTAATTTCTAAAATAATGAATTCATGAAAGGTACAATAAATCCTACGGACTAACTTATGAAACGAATGTGTTGGGAATCGACATAACGCCTTATTATCAGCATTACGAATAAAAGAGCGTTATAGAAAATCATTGGTAATTCACTACACATTAATGTTTAGAGAGGAAATAGTCCGACATAAAAAAGAGAGGGATTGAGTGTTCGGGAATATGAATGCGAGGCGATAGCAACGTTAAGAAGAGATTATGGCCGAAAATGAAGCTTTGGCCATCCACAAGGGAGCACTGATGGATGGCACTGCTGTTGTGCGCAAACACCACTATTACGCTTCCAGAAAAACAATCAATTTTCCAAATGGAAACGCAGCGAACTCTCTATAAAATCAGAAATTCTGCGAACAGACGAAGGCTGATATCTGTCCACCGACGTATGCTACGTATTTCCTGGATGATAGTTGTTTTGAAAATATTATCAAAGACAGTCACAATAATAATTATAGTTAGTAACACAAATGTAAAGAAAGATACACGTGTTGGTAATGATAAAACATTACTAACGAAAGTAAACAAATAAGCTTACAAATACAGAAGTATAAATAAAAATAAATGTAAACAATATATAAACATAAATATATATATAGTGCAAACAATAATGTCTTGGATATTGTCAAATTCCCATCATAAGTATAGCAGAATGAGACTTCCTCACATATCTGATACACAAAACGGAAAAACCAGGAAGGATGCGGAAGAGATCTGTACGATATTCTACGCAATGGTGTTTTTATGAAGGCGCAATAGCCCTCTATATAAGCTGAAAGTTGCTGCCATCTCACTCTGTTATTCAATAATCCATTACCTAATAAAACTTAGCATCGGTCAGCATATAACGTACTCTTGGACACTCATAACTCACCTCCCCTCCTCTACCTCTGTGAACAATTCATTAATCTCTTTCTCCATCCATATCATTTAACGCTCCAACGCGTCGTCCATAAATGCAAATTAGCGTTATGCTTTTCATCCACAAGAACGCTGACCACACGATCAACGCAAAAACGTCATTCTAAAATGTGTTGGTGTGCACTTTATTCTACACAATGGTGTTTTTATGAAGGGCAATAGCCCTCTATATAAGCGGAAAACTGCGGCGATTTCACAGTGTTATTCAATCTTCCATCACTTGCTGCGATTTCATAGTGTTATTCAACGCACGACCTTCCAATCATTCATACAATCTGCATTCAATTCATAACAATGAAATTTATAGCGTTGAACGTGGCTAAGCGAAAACACGTACCAACCGCCTGCGAGCTTACTACCGTTTAGATTGTGCCAGTAGGATTTTATAAACGGGAATGCAACTTGGAGATTACTCAAAGAACATGACGTTCCCTCATCATCTACTTCTCATACCTATCGCATAACACCACAACTCAATCCCTATCATAAAGTCAGCTTCTCATGTGATCGCATTAAAAAATTGTGCATTCGGGAATAGAAACAAGGAATACTATAGAACGAATCGAATAAGCTCACATGCACACCGTTATTTCGCCAGTTTTCAAAAAAATCCCCCTCTACAGGTCACTATGAATAATCCTATCGTTAGGCTTAGTCATCCGAGATGGGTAAATGATCGCTGCTTAAAAACACTCCTTATCTACGCCAACATTTGACAAATCAATCGTACAACATCGCAAATCGCATAGAGCTCAACCGCATCTTCTTTGGGGAACCGACGATTATGAAGTAATTAATGGAGATATTAGTGAATATAATTAGCGAAAATGCAAGCGCCGAAGGAAAGGACTGTTGAAGAAGTTAGAACACGGAAAATGCCACATGCTAATAACGATCAAATATAACTTGAGGATACTGGTAATTAGTCGAATTAAGATTGCTTAATCGTCCTCGTTTTCAGAAGAAAACCATCACTTCCCTCATCAAAGTGCCTCATAACAGCGATGAAATAAGACTCGATCTCTTGCCCCTCTGCTATTCATTCACACTTTAAACATCTACGTAAAGTGATGCGAAATAATCGCGAATGTTGACATAATGAATAACCTTCATGGAAAGTGCTTGCAATTTTGTTTATCTGCATATTAAGAACGTAGATAAAATAACAACAAATTCCAGTTTCTCTTAAGTCTTCAGATCGGAGTGAGAGGGGAGGTAGGAGGAGGAGAGTACTGGGCCTGGTAACCTGCAGCTCCGCCTACGGATAAACAATCGGGTAAAAAAGAACGTCCCCTCTCGATCTCCCTTATTGCTTCTTTCCCATTTTATCGCAATCCCAATTGGGAAGCATCATTGCCTAATTTGTTAGCGCACTTTTAGCCACGCATCAAAAATTTATCTTCGTGGAAACACGGGACAATCGATAGGGAGACGTCTTCAAATATTCATTTCATAATATAAAAAATTTATGGACCCCATTATTTAAGCTATCGCGAACAACAACACTAGCTGGGCAAGCAAAGAAAAAAGAAATTAGCTAAGCACCACTGCAACAGTTCACGTTCAGGCAAGTCTTCGTTATACAGCTTCTTAATGGTGACTATATTTTGAGGGGAAATAATGTCCCCGATAGGAAAAATTTCGTGTGAAACCCCATCTTCTGGATTATCCAGGAAGAGTGATCTCCTGAAAAAGTGAAAATTGGTAAAAATTACTTATAACCGATAAAATGCGATTTTACTAACCCTCAAAATCAGCCATATTTCTCTGCCGTGGTTAGTGAAAAAACATGATTGCGAAAGGGTGCGGGGATGGGAAGAGCCCACAATAAACAGATGCACAATTACAATTAAGACGCGAAACTCTTTATACAGACGAATGATAAAACAAAGAATTTTCTGCCCATAAGGACAGAAATGTGAAAAGCATGCCAATTTGGTCCATACAGTATACATGGACGGAATACGTTTTTTTAAGGCAGCTAATGTCGCAGAGAGATCTCCTAACTTTGCCGTCAACATACCATTTTGCAGCGAAGACTCGTTTGGAGGCAAAACGCATACTCAAACAGTATCCTTTGAAAGTACTAGGAAAACAGCACAACGTATTGCTTCATTTTACAGATAACCGCGAAACGATTGAGCTCGGGAATTCAGAGCAAAATAAATTCTCAAACATCCTGTAGGAAAATACCAGAACAGAACCTTTGAAGAACCGCACATTTGCTTAGAGAAATTAAAAGACTGATAATAACGAGCTGTTGTGAGCAAACTTCAGCCTCTTCCTAAGAGTACATCCTCAGTTTTCTCGCTGTACGTACACTTCATTTGACAGTCGACATGTCAGTGGTCATAAAGATTGCGGGAAAATTGTACAACGACATATCAACCATGACCACAACACTGCTGAACTATCTATCTACCTGTGGTCAATGAAGCCAACTTCTTGTAACCCCTGTCTCTCACCGATCCGCTTAATTAAATCGCATACAAAAATGTGACGTTTTGTTTAGAATGATTAAAACGAACTGAGGTTGCACTTGACGATTAGTGCATTCGAACCAGGAGCTGACTCGATTGACGGATCAACGGTGAATCGATCACCTAGAGCCATCAGCTCTCGTCTCGCTGCCTCTGGCAATTGCGCACCAACCTTCAATCAAACAATGTCATATTCATATAAACATCGATTCCACACCACTTCCATACTTTAATTCGTTCCTTGCAGATCCGTGTTGCTAAACTGCATTAAGTATAACAGTAATGTATGCGTATGTGTGTATTCATATGTGGCATTACCGAGCTCAAAAATAACCAAATCAAAGTGATATATTACATTACGGTACAAACAAATCTGAACTAAAGAGGAATGATGACAATTTCTGAACAAAGTATAGGGCTAAGTTTTGCCAATTTTTCCGACGATAACTATAAAAGTGTGGAAATTTGCAGCACAATGCAAAAACTGGATAACTGAGTTACCTTCAACGCTCAAACAAGTAGCAACAATCGGCTCCTATATAAGCTTTTTTTCCTCTCATTTCTGATACTTTATTCAGCCGGTTAGCTGCTTCTAATGGCAATTAAAAACTCATAGTATGCCGGATTGATAACCCACTAATAAAATGACAAAATTCGACAGAAACTGCAATTACGGAGGTCAATTAAGAGCGGCCATATTCACGATTCAATTAGAAATGAAAAATATGACCACAAAAACACCGCATATCACAGTCAATGAGGCTTACAGCTAGATTAAAATGCGTTTTCATAGCAAAGGAATTAAGTCGGCGATATATCCCGACAATAAAAATCACCCACTGCTGGAATTCGCCATCAAACGGCTTTGCTTGATATATTGGAATATACCAGCAATGATTAAGCTTACTGATTCAAAGATGACAGAAAGTAATGAAAACAGTGAACTTTGCGAACAAGGACTTGAAGGGGCCCATGAGTGGTTTGCATCGAGTTTCATGGCTGGAAACATCAGGCTGTCAAAATGTTCAAGGCTTTTGAATAGAAGCAACTCACCGACTGAAAACTTGAAAAGTCCCTTAAAAGGTACAAAAAAAAAATCCGGAAATCCGTGAATGCCACAATGATGAGGCGCTTCATTATAAGCCACAAGCTCCTTTTTTCCTACGAAAAGAATAAATTTCTTACAGAAAACTACATGGAATCATTCCGTTTCTTTCCTATTCATTTCTTGCGCTCCTCCATTTAACGCATGCCGTCATCTCCTTCAAATCTCAGCTCGGATCAGTTGAGGTCAAAATGCCAGTAAAAAATGCCAAACATATACACTGTCAAAGGCATCGAAATCTCAATCACAGATGCAAAACTATCACATACGAACTCCCCCTCTCCAATACTCTCTCCAAAAATAGAAAGTGAGAGGCAATCAGACCATGGTAAATAAAAAAGGTCCGAAAAGATATATCTTGTAGACAATGAGAAGCGATAAATAAAAAGTGCATACTTGTGGTAACGTATTGCTGGGCATGGCTTCCATTGGCGTGGGCAGGAAGTCATCCATAACATACAAGTCTTCCACTCCACTGCCATTATCAACTTGTCCACCTCGAGTTGGTTCTATCATCGGCGGTGGTGCAGGAGCCATCCCACTTGGTGGTGCCTATAACGTGACAGCACAGTTTGTCCCAACCGGTATAATTACCCATATTCATCTGTGCTTTATTTAATGTGGCTGCAGTATGTGTATCATAGAAAGGCAAATAAATAGATCCAATGATGTGAGCTTCCAGAAAACTGTTTTCGACTGTTTACCTGCTCGTATATCAATCAGACGTCATAATACCTTTTAGAACCCTAGGAGGCGCTCGCGGAAACCCTTATTTACTAAAAAAGACCCACGAAATGAAAGCAAGATTCAGCAAAATAGCAAGTCCATGAAAAAAAAAACAGCAGGTCACGTTGCAAAGTGCACGCGTCTCGATCGGGCATAAAAAGCGCAGTCAAACATCCACCATTGCACTTCAAGACCATTCAAACATTAATAAATGCTACGAAACTGCGAGGATAACCCAACGAAATCACTTTAAATTTCGAATCCTTACAAATCACTTAGCGCACTCTCGAAAGCAACTGCTTTTCAGTCGTTCCCTCAGCCTACTTTAAGTCTCCCACTGCTTCTGCTCCTTCTCACCGTCGACTCATTCTGTTCATTGAAAACTGTTGTCGCAAGCTGCACGATATAATTAAGCTAGAGGCACCGTTAACAAAGCGACGTTGTTAAGCAGTTCAGTTAGCGAAGGACAATAAGCATTGGATATGAATTATTAGACCAGCTTTTAACGAATAATAATATTTTATGAATGAATAACCGGTGGTTTTCGCCGTTTTGTAAAGGGACCGAAAGAAGAAGAAACCATTCTGGGCGGCAGCTGATGCATCGACTGCTGTTGCGCATGATGCTGTGAATTCGACCGCAATGGGGCTGACGGGTGAGGGTACGGGGAGTGACGCTGATAGGGGTTGTGCTCCATCGAATGGTGCACCTGCATCGGCGGTCCTTGCGTGCCCCCATGCAGTTGGGGGGAATGCATTCGGGGTAGCGGGACGCTCGGCGGCCCAGTGGGCGGAGGCTGCATCTGTGGGTTCATACCCATAGGCGAAACCATGCTCGGGGGAGCATGAGGGGACTGTTGAGTGCTGACAGGAGGTTGCCATTGAGGCGCAGAAGGTCCCACCGGGGGACCCGACGGCTGCATTCGTTCAGTATAACCACCTTGTGAATCGCCGTTCAGAAGCACCGCATTTACGGCATCAACTAGCGGTTGCGGCTGCGTCTGTGAGGACGCAACAGAAACTGGGGGAACCAATGCAGCGTGCTGAAAAAATTTACTCACTGTGCCGATTCGACGAGATCAGCATTTGTTAGAACTGCGCCACACCTCCCCTCTTTAACTCCCTATTCATATTGCCGGATTCATGCTACTGTTGGACTGAGATAGATAAAACAAATGAGTGACATAAAAGAGCCTAGAAAGAAGCTCCATTGTTTACTTATTTATGCACTCGCTTAAGAGGAGAAATATTTCGCTAATCATGCTCACATAATTTTGTATGTTTTCCTAGTGCGGGACACGAGCATCATGACCGCTAACTAATGAACAAAAGCCATCAGTGCATTGTGCAAAGAACAACTACCTGCTTAGCGCGCCCTCTCCATGAATCTCTACGTAATGAAACCTCAACCATCTTTGCCAGATTTTTTGTAAAGACGAGAGGAAAAAAGAAGACAGCTTAAGCATACAACAGCAATACCAGAAACTTTCTAAGGTGTAACTTATTCCATAATCTGATTAATTCCCATAAGTCTTAAAGGCTCCTTTCATTCATACCAATTCCATCCACAGGCAAAATCTGGAACCAAAGAAAGGACATTATTGGATACCTACCAGGAAATCTTGTTTCTTGTATATCCAAGTTTCCACCTGCTGCAAATACTCGAATGAAACTCGCCTGAAAACGAAACAAAAATCACGCAAGGAAGAAGCGGGCTGTCAAGGATTTTATTTAAGACAACTCTCCTCCTTCCCAACCGGTAACAGATGTGACGAAAAAGTGGTCTGCCTATCTACTGCCCCAAATAAAACTTTATATATTTGGGAAGAAAAACAATAAATTCTTTCCCTCAACAACGATACCTTTCAATCTTCAGATAAATTTCCCGAGCTCGATATTTGATCAGACGATAAATTAACCACCGATTGGTTTAAATTCAATATAGGCGGATTTCTCTTATTGCAGCTTTTTTCTATCGATATTATTTGAACAAAATTTTTCCACAAATGAGGGCATTCTCTCTCGTCTTTCAAGTATACATCTGAAGCAATTGGAATAGTGGACATAATATTCCGATATTGTCAAATCTGCGGCAACATTTTCATTGTGGACGAAAATATAATTAGATTCCAGAAGCATCAACAGCAAAAGCTCTCCTTTCACCATTCTCTGTTTGAAAATACTGCTGAAATAGGCCAATATAAAGCGTTGGGCAAGCTAGAAATAGTCATATGATTAGGCTCGTCCGTGCAAATCATGGTGGCTGGCTAATGCTTTCGTTTTCGTTATGATTTTTCAAGCAATCAATCCAAGGCATCCCGCTACTGCTCCATCTAACTAACAAGAGATCCGTGCAAACCAACGACGCAAACCTCTAATCTTATGCTTCTAAAAATTTTAGCAAAGGAGAGGAGATAAAAAATATGGATAATATAGAAATAAGCTTATATTCCGAAAAAAGGTTATTTCGAAAACTTGCAGCTTCAGTGAAATAACATACGGTCATCCGTTTTACCTCTTTTGTGATGTTAGCAGCGATCAGAAAACAAAAAGCACTTTCAGGCAACAAAATCCATAGTCATTTCGTGGCATAAAGTCTTTAGCTGCACAATGGCACTTCAAAGTTTGTCAACCAAACAATACTTCAAAAAGACTCCACTAGTCATAAAATGCGCATTTGCAAGATATAAGGCGCTAATATAAAAAAAAGTTGCTGTTTTCTTATCAAGAACTTACGACCTTCTGTATTCTATAGAATGGAATGAACCAGGCTAAATAAAACGCGCTTCATGTAGCCATGTTACTCATCCATTTGATGTGAAAGAATCACAGCAAAGCACGATCATCAGAATATCGCTCCTCCTAATTGTGGGATGCTGCCCTATTGCCTCAGTTGCCCTATTGCTATCCCTCTATTTCAGGAAATTCCCAATGCGCACATGAAGCTTCTCAAGTGTAACAGCGCCTATACAACTGCCGTAATCGACAATTTTGCGATGTGCTTATTCGATTAACCTCGTTTCCGCAAACTGCAACGCTTTTAATGCTTTCACTGTTGACGTATCGGAGTGAACGTCAGCCTACTGCATACAATCACTTTGTTCAATTTCATCGTTCCACCTTCGCTGCTCCGAGAATCAGAACCATCCAACACACAAACGGATATGCACATACATACGCATCGAAACTTCCTTGCTATAGTAGACCTTTGCAGAGTTTTGATGGATAATCTAGCCATGGAGTGGGTTGGGAAGTGGAACGTGATGAGCGGAGAAGGGAAGGAGTGTGCACTTACGTCCTTCCTTCGATAACGCTGCACATTGTGTCGAATTTGTTCGCAGCACTATCGTTACCCTCCATCCTGCACTGCTGTGCACGAGCCCGCAAAGGTTCACAGTATGGTTTCAGAGCCCTCAGCTTTTCCATATACATTCGCTGAAAAGCAATTTAATGGGCTAGAGAAAAATCCGTTTTCGGAAGGAACGATCAGCGAGACGGGCGGTGGGAAGATCACTGCATAATGCGTACATATCGCACACCTTTCAACCGCAAAGACTTGCTCCGAATTGTTATGCGAGCTCTATTCTTTTCTCATATTGCCATTGACAACTGCTCAATCTGGCATCGAGAGGCACTCCTATCGACGCCAATTTTATCTCCTTCACTAACATCTCTACCCCTCAATCTCCTTTCCGCGTGTTCACATTTCATATTTATTCCAAAACAATACCTAGCCGCATGACCTGAAAGAAGACCTGAAGAAACACTCCAAAAAGTCGTCGCCTGTGAGGATCAAGAGTGAATCAGAAAGAAACCAACAATTCGTACTTCTAGTGCATACCGAAGTACCCCTGGCACCCCTACGTGGATCTCAGGCCATCTTTTGGGCGAATGTTAGCCGCATGAAGAAGGAGAAACCTTATGCTGTCCCCTCGGCTTCGAGATATCATGATTTAGTGGTTTCGAGGATCCCTAGCAGAAAAGGTTTTTGTTCGTCTGCTTCTTCGGGTTCTTGCATTCAGTGCTGAAGAGTTGTGCCTTTTGAAATGAAAGCGACAACGGAGGAAGCAATTCATGAAATCCAACCCATCCGTTCGGACAGATTTTAAAGATTGCTGTCTTGAGCACAGTTAACTGTGGTTTCAAAACAAGGTTATTCCAATTGTTTATAAGGCAATAAGTGAAGAGGCACAGTTACCGGCACGAAATGAGCTTCTGTTTCGTGACCACCTAGTTAATCAGTTTCGCACATCACGGTTTCTTTCGCAAATGTCAGAGAGACCCGATCTGTTAAAGTAAACAACAAATAGAGTATGACTTCGTTTCTATGCATACAAACGACATAAGACTTTTTTGGCAAGGATGTAAAGATGCGATTCGACATGCATTCTCGACATAATTCACTCTCTGATTGATTAGCAAATGTTATTCATAAAACGCCCACTATAAACGGCGCATATTTCACAGTAATTTGATCAGAATACTTCAACACCAATCTTAATTAAGGGTTCTACGATGCCTGTATCGAACATACCTCCTTTACACCTTCTACAGATCGAACCATCTCATCTCCTCTCTCGCTCAAGCAACTGCAACATTCTCGATAAATCCATGCAAAATTGCACACTTCGGCCTAGATAACGAGTCTCACCTGCTCGTTGTGTTGTGCAGCACTGATGTTTGAGTGTGGTTGGGGCATATCGACCAAAGCTTGGCTAACCATGTTTAACGAGCCACTCATAGGCCGACCGGGGGGTGTTGGCTGAGAGCCAAACTGAGGTGAGTTGATGAGGTTTTCCAGAACAGACGGTTGCTGTTGTGATGGCACATGAGGGGGTGGTGGCTGCTGTTGAGGAGGTGGTGCTCCTTGTGATGGAGGCAATCCCGATGGATAAGATGTCGACGCATGCATCGGCTCTATGTACGAACTTGGTGCACTGAAATTGTGTCTTCCATTCACCTTAATGGATTTCCTCGGCACTCATCAAGTCATCACCCCGACGTGATACTTTAAGCTTTTTCCTTTCCGCTTGCAGATTTCCTGATCCTTTCGACAATATTGGAAGATCACGAGGTGGCTTTAACTTAAGTTTGGGGCAAAATGAGACAACGAGCAAAGAACCTCTTTGATTGCAACTGAAAATGATCAGAAATAATTAATTAGTCATATGAGGCTGCATTCTTTCAGTGCAAAACTTCTACAGCGACGACGGCGCAAGATCTAACTCTATCCTCATCACACAAATAATACAATTATCGAAGACCCGCTTAGAGGCTGATGAATGTAAAAGCATTTTGCGGTATCGAAAAAGAACTATATATATAACCCAATCAAGAAATCGCCAACAATAATATGTCTTTGCAAATGAATCACAAAGCACCGAAAAATCTTCGAAAGGTGATCCCTAAAACGAACAGAAAAACCTCCATCGGATCAGTTCCAAATGTTTCTCATATACTTTTGCAAAAATGAGGTGGGCAAGCATTTTTTATACACATGAACATATGCAGCTGCAAATTGAGGAGGAAGATTCTGTTTGGGCTCTACCTTTGGGCTACTTGCTTGAGAAGTGAAGAACTAGTATGCATTAGTTAATGGCAGCGCAGAGTGGAAAGCGCAACTCGTTGTGAGAGCTCCGATGCACATAAGAAGCCTTTTCCGCATACAGCGACTTCGACCAACAGCCGATAGCTGCCAGTTCGCGAAAGGTGGAACAAATGAAATGGAAAATCCCTCCAACTGATGCACCAGCATCACAAAAAATCTCGACCGATACGCAAATCTAAGTCACTGCAGTTGTTTCGATATTCGAATGGGAAAAACAATAAAGATGCTTTCAACAGACAAAGTCACCACTAAACAGTTCCCCTCAGGTCAAGGGACGTTTCATCGCTCCCCCTCCTCCCTTTCCCCCTCCAATATCGATGCTAAAACACAGCATGTAACCGGAAATAACGAAAATGTGGAGGGGAAATGTGCAATCTACAACAAGCGAAGCACAACTACAACCTATTAATCTGACCAGATCGATTTCACTGAGGAAAGATCTGCGACATAATGCCACTAAATTCACCCTGCACAGAACAATTTTATGGACAGTTCCTGCAATAACGCGCTAAAATGTGCTGCTGATCATTTGGAAATTTGAGATCATCTGCCTTCTACTTCAAATCAGTTTCATTTTCGATATTATTTACCGCGAAGATGCCTTATGAAAATTGAAAACGAAAAAAAAACAATGAAAAAGGATTCACAACTGCGAATGAATATCACCTCGATTCACAATTCAAAGCATCTTTCCAAGGCCACAAAGATATTACAAACTCTTTACGTAACTGCGCACTTGACTTGTCTGTTAAAGTCGAAATTCAGACTATGCTTTTCTTCAGCCTACGTGAAACGTGCTAAAAGGAATGCAACTTGCCTGCCATAAACCGTTGGATTAGGTGCATAAGCGCCGCCAGAGTTATCCTGCGGCTGCTTCCACATACGGTGCATCATTGCCTCACGCTGCGTCATTTCCGATCCACCTACTTTCGGCTGTTCCGTTTTACTCATCCGTCCATATACTTGATGACTTGGCGAAGGCTGTCCAGGTGGTGCGGAAGGTACTGGTGAGGACATCATACCATAAGGAGGTGCCTGGTGGGGTACCGAAGGGTGACCCAACGAGGCTTGTTGCACACCCTGTGCTACATTTGTACCCATTCCGCCAGCCGGCGACGTTTGTTGTGGCTGCATCATTGGTGGCGGTTGTCCTAACGGTGGCGCCTGATATCGTTCCTGCTGAGGAAAAATAGTGCAATTAAAAAGAAAAACTCCAACTGACCCATTCGTAAAAATCACTGTAACAAAATAACGAACACTTCTAATTAATATTCCACGTGCTAGGCGACATTTAATGTGGCCTCACAGATGGGGGCTCGACAAAATAAGATATGCATTACAAAAATGTTAGCAACTTTCATAGCATTCCACGTTTTCCAAACCACGATACCGAAACCTATAAAAGAACCTATGAAGGAGTTCCGCACTAATTGTTTCACATCACGGGTCCATCGTATATATTTGTGGCACTTTGAAAGCATTCATGTGAAAAAAGCGTTCGACGACTTCAACAACAAACAATACAATATTATTTATCTTTGGCGTAAATACTGTCAGAAAATCTTCAAGGTAAGCGAATGCACAAAACTCTGCAATAACCTAATAACACCTGTCGTTGAGCGATCTTACAACTGCTCAAATAATTAAAGGAAACACTCTCTGCCTAATAGATCGGCCGATCCTCTCCACCAAAAGATTATAACAACACTCTCTCCAATTTTAAACTACATTTGCACATTTGCAAAGCCCTGCCTAAATATGTCGCGTTGCTGCACACATTAATAGCAAAAAAATTCTTAAGAATATGCCTCTCCCTGAACATTTCCTTTCATCAAGACTGCGCATAGTCTTACAATTTGCAGCATTATACAAACCATGATCCTTTGTTGGTGCTGCTGATGGGTAGGCTGAGGATCGGGTGGAACACCAGGTGCCCGATAGTTGTGTTGCGCTGATTGCGGCGACTGATACTGCGACGTTTGCAGCACTGACGGGACTGCCGCCGATTTCGCTGTAGTTAAAGATCAGTGAATTAAATAACTGTCAAGAACAGTCTTGCAATGGCGTTTAATAACAGCTTTCTAATTTCACATCCCAACAAATCCTATCAGAACTCTTTAACGGAAGAACAATCTAGCCACATTCTTTACAACTGCCAGCATATTGAGGGAGACAGGCAAGTATCGCAATACGCTGCGATCGAATCAGTACGATATACGTACGTATAGCTCGCAAACGCACCAGCCAAGCAGAAACTATTTTACCGAATCGACCATATGAATGAGGTTACAAAGAACTCTCGTACAGACGCTAAAAGTATCTTCTCATGACTTTGCGATCACCGACTTTTAGCTGCTGGAGTTTCGATAAGCTCCCAAACAATCAAATACTGGCTCCTACCATCTACCTCATCACATCACCTCCTTCAGAGTGGAAGTGGATGACGTAAAGGAATGGGTTAACCGATAAATGTCGGTTCGTATTAAAAAAAAAACCGGTTTGTTGTTCAGCCGTTCTGCGTGAATTTAGAAAAATAAATCGAAGACACTAGAAATAGAAGAACGCCAATACAAAAAAAAACGTACACATTGAAATAACTCACAATTACAGTTGATGGCATTAATGACTTTGGCAATTGTTCGCATATATTCGTCTTTACTGAGACACTTTTGAAATACATATTCCTCCACCTGTAAATCATTAGCCCTCTTTACAGCAACATACAACAACAGAAGAGCGTCTCGCTCCTGCCGTCCTCTATGATTATAGACTTAGTAGTCATCCTTAGGGATAATCTGCGCTAGAGAAACATCCCAAATATCATTACCACTATTTCAATTTTCCATATATTTCAGCATTATCACATTTTCTGAACGAATATTTCGAATAAAAGAGAGAAAGTGGTTTGATTATATCGACGTATTTTCGGCTCTAGGGAAGAAAGGACCGAATAGTTAGCGGTCGCTTCACATTCCACTGTATAGCAAGAGGTGCGACTGACGAAAACGAAGCGAACGATACTGAAAGAAACGAGATTGAAGCCATTTTATGACTACTCTGAGCAAGAAATTCATTAGTAATAACACAATGAACGCTAACGGGTGCAACTATCAACACGAACAAGAGGCACCTCGACTTGTGCACAATAAACATTCATCGAAAATGTGCCCCTATGAAAGAATTTATTTGCAAAGCCACATTCACCATTAAATAACTTCACGACGACTGCGATACTCAACGTTGGCCCAACAAAAGTCCACAAGAGAATAGGCTACAAAGTTCGAAATCTCTCATGAACTCATCGATTTGTCCAAAACTGTGACGCTCATGTCCACGACGTTTACTCGATTGAACGAAGGAAAGAGGAGGAGGAGGAGGGAAGGGGAAATTCACCTTACTACTGCATGAAAAAATACGATCTATTTACTGCAAAATGTATATAAATGCTCAAAAAAACGAATGCAAAGGATGTGCGAATGTTTCGTCTCTTTTCGTTCTCAGCAAAGCCCTGCTGCAATGGCACAGAAGGGAATAAAAGGTTTATCTCTCTTCTTTACTCAAAATTGCAAAACAATATATCACGAGATAAAAGCTTACTCTTTTTCTTTCAGTATCACCGGCAATTGTCATGGAAGGAACACAGAATTCAGCATTTAGTCCTAAAGGATGTTTCCTCTTGAAATTGCAACTCTCATCGGAGGAATAAGCTTTTCGAAAGGAACTCCAAGAGGGACGTACCAATCGAACCAACGAACAAGCTGTCCCCTACTTGCTTAATTCTTGCCAATCTTATCAAGCTCCCCCAATAGACAAAAAGTTACCCACTCGCAAGCCAGATCCCCTTTAACAGCATCACTTCTGTGTTACTAAAAAAAGCACGATCAGAAGCAAACATTAAAAATACCACACTGATATCATATATTTTCCTTCCTCTAATTCTTCGCTGCCACGTATATTTCAGTCGTTTTGGCGTTCACTTTGTAAAGTAGGTTTCAATGCTTCGAACGAGCCATTTATTCGCACCACTAAGTAAATACTACAGGTGATCAAGCAATCGCTATAAACTCGTTGCTCAAAACCAGCTTTCAAATATATTCATTCAGCATCATTTCCATTTCCTCTTCTTGCCCTCCTATCCCTCGAAATATGTCTAGTACTCTAGTATAATCACTGGAAATGTTCTCTTCTCACCTGTCTAGCATCACCTGGCACTGGCAAATTGGGTGCATTCTGCCGATTGCGGGCCAACTCAGGCTCCAGTCGATTGATAACATGGTCCCGAAAACGTTGTGACGGCCAATCGTCGTCCCCCATTCACGACGTCGTTTAATATACACTCATCCACATTTCACAAATCCTTAAAGGTCAGCATATCATTAAATCATATGAAATCACAGGATGCAGCCGAATGCGGAGAAACAACGAAAACAAGGATATGTAACAAAGCATACACTTAAGGCAATATAACAAAGAGAATAAAATAGTAGCGAGTGGAATTGAAGAGTTGCTAAGATTAGCAAAGAAAGCGATCAAATGAAAACATAGCCACCACCTCGTTCTTGGTAAGTTCTCGCTGCGGAGAGCATTTATTCGGCCTTCCACGATTATTTAAACACTTCACTGCTTTCAAATAAAGGAATATCTAACGTTTCGAACGCCATTGACCAGTTCTTTATCGCTATCAGTAAGGACTGTCAAGTGAAATACTTAAATACACCAAGAAATGCAATGCTCCATAAGTGAAGCAGCAATGAAACCACTAGAGAGGAACTAATTTTGAGAAGAACGCACTATTTCAGTTACTTATAAGGGATGTCACTTGCGCACCACCCATCGATTAAACTTATCACTAAAAACTGACAATTATCAATCACTCTATCGAAAGCATCCCATCTGCGAAAAGAAGCAATCGAGGAATCATACAGCACTTAGCAAATAACATCGACAATTCACTTCATGTGCCAACCATCGATTTCTATACAACATATACAGGTGTGCTCACAAACACCGAACTTAATCGGCACTGCGAGCACAACATGGCTATTCACAAGCAGTGCATATATTATGTATAGAAATGAGTACAATACATCGATGAGCAAAGAGAACGAATTCTTTAAAATTCCGCACAATCGAAAATGAAATTCATAAGGCATTCACATTCGCCCAAATACTTTAATTCACTAAAATTCATATTTCCGTTGAAAAGTTCGATTTCCAACGCCAATGATCGCTAAGATCGACGACAAACGACAACAAACAGATGATTACGTTAATGATCAATAATAAAATTAGAGAAGATCCAAAGACTTCCTTTTAGAAGTCGATAAATTTCATGAAAGATTATTCGAATGGACCTATACCGACATACGGCATCAGAAACAATAAACGTATATGCATTCTGCCAAGAGAAGAAATCAAGAAGCGGCAATCATCACCGCATTCGCTTCCCGATATGGGCGTGATGGAATATTTATCGAAATGCCAATAAAACAGCTAAAATAACAAGAGATAAAAACATATCTGAAACTGCTCGACACTTGGAACACAAGCGAACTGTTCTCAAGCTGACGACGGGAAGTGCCTTCAACGTCGAATGGGGAATTGAAATGCATTCAAAACTACCATCGAATGTCGTTTCGTTGCCAACTAATTCAAAAAACCCTCTCATTTGACGAATAATTCGACCGAATCGTCACTGTCAACAATCGCTTCAAACAATATTATCATCTATTCCACTCGACTCATATCACTTCCTTCTCACCGGCAACCACATACATCCACGCTTCTATTACGTTCCAATTAATACGGCATCAGATCGCGATGGGCAATACGGCAGTCGACAATGCATATGCATCAACGCACTAAGCAGCTTATGCTCATCGATGAACATGTAGCCCGTTATTGCCTCTATTCACACCGTTGTGCTTTGCCATGCTTCACCATAATCAGTAAAGACTCTTTAAGACAACGATGCAAGAGTTTCCTCTATCCGGCTCCTATATTTTGCTTCAAAGAGTTCGTTCCTTGATTGTGATTGTAAAGATCAGCTAAACACGACATAAGCGATATACAGTGCCACCAAACCATCGCACTTTTGTAAATATGCCCGAAGATAATAAATTAAGGGAGAGCAATTGGATTTTTATAGCAACAAAAAAACGCTTTAAAAACTCCTACAAACAAGTCGAAGCAAATCAGTTAATTTCAAAATTAAGTTCACTTATCGATAAAACAGTTCTTGAAAGCTCTTCTTTGTTTGAACCCGCGAAATACTACTTCGATACTAAACAAATTGAACTCGGATGAAGCCCGAACGCCTTCCTCCCACATCTATCTTCGTGTCTCCAACTATCCCATCACTTATTGAAAGCGAAATAACCGACTGCTTCGGACTTCTCGAGGAACACTGTCAAGACGCCCGATGCGAAACTGCCGCCAACATCCCAATACACTGCCGTACAATTACAACAAAACTCAGTGAATATAAAAGAAATATAAAATCCTATTCGAATCCATTGCCCATTGATTCTATTTAATCTCCTATGCCCTGAATGAAACGATATGAAAATGTTCAATAAAATAGACGCTCAACTATAAGCGCATTGCGTTGAGAACGCATAAAGAAGCAAAGAATTTGCAACGAATGTAAACTGTTGTATTTATGAACGACAGACGTAGAAAACAACAGCGGCAACAAAATTCGGCAAATACAAACAATTGCAAATCCTTCAATTAAACCGTATCTTGCATATGAGGACATTTGCATTTTGCACATCCGGCGAACGATTCAACTTCACCATGCTGACCGCAAATAATGTCCATAGAACATCAAGTCACTCCTACGCATTATACTTTGCAATCCATCAACACCAACAAATTTTCTTATATACTTCGTTGCATTAGTGAAAATAAACATGCACTTCGATTTCGTATTCTGATGGTCAGTCAGTGGTCAACATCAACATAGTCACTAATACCTCAACCGATGCTCAGTTTATGTTGCAAGGAAAAATGTTCTCGCCAGAATATTGCATTCATTGAGGTCGTTATGTTGTGGGCTACTATTTATGGAGCTTTTAAAATCCTCCTGCATATCCCTCAACAATGTGGCAGGTAGTTCGTTGGAAAATACAAACGATGTCCTCAACATCGTTCAAAGAAAGCTCTCCAGCAGCATCCTGAAGGCAATTCAAATACCAGATATAATCGTGTAGCCGACACCCGGAAACAGCATAATCTTTTTTCCAGCTATCGATCTCCCTCCTCCATAAACGACAAATCGTGAATAAGCGACAATTCTCCTCCACTGAAGATACACGGAGAAGTAATTTAACAAAGAAAACTTGTCCGAGCACTTGAGATCAATTGAGCAACGAGGGGGAAAAGCAGTAGGAGTGGAGTGGAAGGAGGCGAGGACGCGAGGTCATCAATTGCGATAGAGGGTTTCATCTTGGCGCTTCTTCGGTACAAACGTTCCCGGCTTCTGTTGTGCCTCTGGATGATTTGCCAATTCAGGTGGACAAGTCGAGATCGGACTTTCCAGAAGGCACTGTTTTAAATCGTAGAAAACATCCTTATCTTCAGGTGTCAAGAACGTTATCGCTTTGCCATGCTTACCCGCACGACCTGAAATTATAGGCGCTTTCATAATTGACCATGACGAAACGAAACAGCGCAAATATAGAATCTGTTTGGATAAAAGTGTATGTTTGAGTGAAATACGTCACTGAAAGCCATGACTTATTCAATCACCGATCAGAACTGAATTTTAAAAATTTAAGAAGTGGTCTATGTTTGGCGTGCACTTATACACTTAAACGGAATATTACAAACATCAGAGGTAAGCAAATGAACAACCAGAGTATTACACAAGCAATTTTACGACATTTCAAGACGTTTACTGGGAATAACGGTTAACAAACATTCAGCTGGCGAATTCCCTTCCGCGCACAAACTGGATGCCACTGCAAATGGACCAACAGTCGTCGAGAGAAATTAAACAAAAAAATCCACAATTTCGGAGGAAAAAAACGCAAATATCCGTTTCAAATAGTAATAAAACACTGATACGCGGAAAAGGACGAATGTTCCGAGGAAACTCGCAAATATGCAAAGGGTGTTATAAACATTTCCTTAACAACTGAAGCGCTGCAATTTCCAGTCAGTCTAGGCTACTTCACGATTCCAGACACCTCAAAATAACCAACGAGGTTAAAGCTGTTGAGCTACCTGATAAATCATTAGATCAGTGGCGTTGAAAGTGCTCAATTACCCTACAATCTCGAATAAAAGTCCGGCGGAAAGCAACATTGAAATATTTCCTTCTACTTTCTTCCAGGAGAAGCTCCTCACTTTGAACAGTAAGACGGCTATAATCAGATGTTTTCATCACAGAACATACTCTGACCATTAAGTGCAGTTTCATTCCACCACCTTGTCCGCACCTTCGTTTTCTTCAAAACAGGTTTTACTAAAACTTACGTTACACTTTCGCTGAAAAGATTTCAATCACCTCCTCCCGCCTCACCGGCCATTCCCTCCGCAACTGTCCACAACAGAGCCCTTCGGAATGGGAAGACCACAACCTTTGGAGCCTATATGATAAGTTATGCGATATTGTAATAAAAAATCGAGCTGCTATCAAAATTACGATCCCAATCTATAATGAAGGATTGATATTCAGATTTCTAAACAGCTATCGTCAAAATGCGCACAATTTCACTCACTTCAAAGAGCAACTAAGTACGGCCTCAAAGTATATTTGCTGCACGTATGCGAAAGTGAGAGATTCTTTGCGATAGCACGCTTGTCTGCTGAGCTAATTAAACATATGCGCGAGCAAGCTAACTAAAAGTGGGACGTCTGTCTGCTTCCCCATCAATCCATTGCGAGCAACAAACTATTTTTCACTGCAATCTGCAAGTGAGAGTGTTACTTGCAACAAAATTCATTGAGCTATTGCACATGCAACGAAATAATGCAATGCAACCGATCAGTAAATTATGCAAAAAGAAACATCTACTGACTGAATTTCACTTCAACTACTATTGCAAAGTGGAGGCGAAAAATCGCAATACGCAGAAAACTGTTCTCAGAAAATGGGAAAGCTCACCAGAAAGGCTGACAGCTTACGGTTTGTTTACAGACTTTTACAAAAATGAGTAGACAATCTGCAACCGTTGCTTTTCTGCAGCACTCAGAAAGGAAACATAAACTGCTTTGCTCGAAGACAATAATCAACTCACGCGGTTCAATCAACGCTAATCGTTGATTTGCACGCAACCAATTCGAGGGCGGATTAAATCTGGGATGCAATTTTTGGCATTACAACTATGCACGTTTTAGAACATAATTCTTAATATAGGCTATTACTGACCAAACTGTACTTTCGTCAGCGTCATCCCCTTCCTCGTTCCCGACTTTCATAGTCGACTACTACATGGGGCTGGGAAGCCGGAAAAAAGTAAGTGTGCATGAATATGAGTACAAGTTCTCAGCGAAAGCACGCAATAAGAACGCAAAACCACAATAAAAGCCCTTCGCTTTAAAAGAAATTAAATTCTCTACACGTTGCTTATTACTTAAAAACGAAGTTTACTGTGTATTCGAATAGAATACAGATAGCGGTAAACGATGTCCACGAGAAAGAAGCACTGCGGTGGTGCATTTCAAGAAAGAAACAATCACATATGAGATGAGAGTCAAATGAGAGTCAAACGCCATTGGCAAATATTAAACCGATGAAGCATTTAAATAAACATTTACATAAAATCTCTATCATTATTATAGCTGTTGGCAAATCCGATGAAAGTAATTGTAATGCCTCTACTGTTTTTAATAAACGAGCATACTCAACACAACAGAAAAATCTCTATAAAACTATATGCTGATTGAGTCACATCCACTTTAGGGTAAAATCTGCCCGAACGTTTAGCCTCTTTCTCATATTCAGTCGAAACCAACCAAATAAGGGTGATACTTTAACGAATGAAAGTGAGCCGTTGAAAATTCAACAGAGGTTCAACTTCTGCGAATAAAACAACGAAATTTCGTAGACTCATTCAATGGAACGGCGTTCAACTCTCTTTCCTCAAATAGGTCACTCATCGACGGCTTCAATAAAACATACTCCACCCTAAACGATTAGAGGATCCTTCTGAGAAGCTAAACAATAATAAATACTCGTCAACAGTGTTTTCACACCTGAGAATGTATCTCAAATCTTCTAATCGAGGTTTTCCACACATCTTCTTCGTTCCATAAAATCAACAGCCAACAACGAATTATCTCTGTCACCGTAGATTCTGCCACAACCATAAGCAAAACAAAGCACCAACATAATCAAAGTAATTTTTCAACGCATACCTCTCTCCTCCCCCTTCCCTTAAGTAAAAAATACTAAAAATGCATTCATCGATGACATTAGCATATTTGACCATTGGCGCTCCGTTCTAGACGACTGAAAACGCCGCATTGTTCACTAAATTGTGAGAAGTGTTATTGGATGACTTGAATGACGTAATGACAGCCGCTCGCATAACGGGAAAAAAAGATAAACGACTGGCAATAACGCTCTTTATAGTGAACTTATGCAATTCGCAACAATTTCTTTAGTGGGCACACACACATCTCATTACATTATTGGGCATAACCTGTATGATTTGTCACTTTATGGCGCTATTAGCGTAACCACTGTTTCTTTCGACTGGATGCTTCTCCACCCGACACATCATCTTCAGTGAACTTACATATCCCTACCTGTTATGAATCACAAGACTGCCACTTTCTCAGCCACCTCAGCGGTCGGTCTGTAGGCTTCGCTCCTCTCAGGTATGCTTATACTTTTTATTTCCCTCCCAGACAGTTTATCAGGTATCCATCTAAAGGCTTCACCTTGAAAGCGTAGTTATACTTCCGGAGACATCATGTGTGGACTCTAAGGATGTCAGGAAATTTTGTCGCTTCCAGTTAAGAGCATGAACGGAAGAACAGCACTTTTTGGAACAGAGGTATGGTTGTTCTTTTGCTCTTCCACAGTACAACTGATTTTCAAGAAAGCAAGTACCGGATTCATGAATAAAGCAGTAGAACCTTTTGCTCACTCAAGCATCATGTTAAGCTTCTGATAATTATTTTATTTGTGAGGGAATACAAGTTGAAAGGATTTCATTTCCCAAACATAATCATTTCTCCATTCACTCGCACCTATGGAGGATGAACGCCAACTTTTGCATATGACGATGATTCCTACATATACGTTAAGCGAAAAACGAAGATGAAACGACGAAATTTCACAAAGTGACTTCCTCTTAAGAACAATCAAGGGAATTTTTGCTGTGATGTCCAGCAACGAGAATAACTTTGCTCACTTAGAAGCATCCACACAATACGCAAAAATGTGATTGCTCTGCAATAATAAACATAAAAAAACGTCCATTTGATTTATAGGGTGACTTCATTCAGGGTGACTCTGCATAATATGAACGAATGCTCTTTAACTGAGGAGAAAAATTCCCTCTTCCACCGCTAATGCCAATCGCCAAGAAGTTAATTATTCAACTCCACATTCTCGATCACTAAAGAATTAGTGCGCGCTCATCGAAGCATTCCAAAGCAATGAGACTCTCTATCAAAACAAACACAACGTGAAATCAACGCCATAAGATCAGCGAGCGGCCATTCTGCACATTTCGTTCGCAATGGCTACCTGTGCAAACATATAAAATCATCACATAACACCTTCTATATCCTTTATATATAACTAAACTTTCAACCACGTTCATAGTTCATGCAAGTTTCAATGAGACTACCCATATAAACGCGATAAATCAACAGGCGAACGAACGAACGCAACAGCACTTTGAAGGTAATAAGTTTCAACTCAATGGTTACTTCTACTGATAGAACCGCGAATAGTTTAATTGGTTCATTAAGAGTGCTTTCCTAGTAGAGAACAAACTATCAACAAAAAAATTCCATCATGGAAACAATTTTGCAATTCACACATATCCACGCTCCTCCTATATAAAATCAAGCATCGACCTGTTCAATTTATCATTAGAATTAAGCTGAAGGCAATAGCAGAGAAACCAGTGGAAGCGAATTCTGCAGGAAGAATCACTGACTCGCTTAGATGTTTTAGTAGAACGGAGAGCAAACGGAACAAAAACGTCAGCAAGGTTAACAGCGATCAACAAACGAACTACCAGAATAGCGTATCGCCACAGTTAAACTGAAATAATTCCACGTTAAAAATTGGGGCTATACTTTGATACACTCTATTAGATCTACACTCTCCGGTCTTCAAAACGGGAGAATAGCAGTCTTATGGACTGAGTAAGACTGTAACAAATTACTACAGAAGTAGTGAAAAAAGACCTGTTCTTCCAATACGATGCGTGTAATCCTCGATTGATTTGGCCATATCATAGTTAAGTACCAATGAGACGTCTTTAATATCGATACCACGTCCGGCAACGTCGGTTGCAACGAGAATATCTTTGCTGCCGTCCTTGAGTGCAGCCAATGAATACTCTCTTGCATCTTGCCCTTTGCCCCCGTGAAGAACACAAGGCGCGAAACCAAGTTTCGTTAAACCTTTCGCCAACATATCCGCACCCTGAAACACCAAAAAATAAAAGTTACCGACAATCATGGATAAGCATTAGCGTGCTTCATTGATATTCACTCAGAAAGCCTTTCATTTCCTTTGAATATATCTCTACTTAGTAAGCTCCATCCTTTGGTGGCAGTCACCCAAACATCGCTGTAGCCATCAAATTTTCGTTTCGGTGTTTAATCGCACTTATTATAACACCGGTTTCTATACATACACCCTACCTATTACACTGAAATTTGCGTAAGTTCGGAGCAAATGAATGATCGCAAATTTAAACCTCCATTGCTTAGCGACGAACTCAAACCGTCATTTTGTTGCAATATGTTAATTTGATGATGCGCTAATAAAACTAGCATATTTGCATTAATGAATTCATCCGGAAGATATGAGAGCCATATTTCTCATTTCCCCTTCTTCAGCTCATCTTTATAAGAGCTGGCAGCATCCCCTTTCACAAACTACGTCTCGGACTCCGCATGAACGCAGAGGTACAACTCAAAAATGAACAGCGTAACGTTTTGAATAAAATCACTTCTTATTTCATCAACCAATAAGCAATGTCTAGCAAAGTGCAAAGGTGCGCACGCTCTACTTGAGTGCACAAACTCGAATCTGCCGCTTAGATGCTTTATTTTCCTTGAAAGCATTTTTTTGTAGTGTGCTAAGAGGCAATCTTCCAGGCAACTCAGCTATTCAAAAAAGGAGGAATTAAACAGCCAACAATAAAAGAACTGTGGCTAAAATTGAGCAACAGCATCACTTCAATAACATTCTGTTTGATTCGTACGTATTGGACAACGATCACATGTAAGTAGTGTACGGCTGTAATTTCTTGCGTAATACTTCCATGAAACCGAAGCAGTAATGTGGAAAAAATGGCGAATACGGAATAGGGCAGGGGAGAGGAGGGGGCAGAAAGAGAAAAGAGAGACATCAGGTGAACGGCCTTATTTTATTCAGCTTCAACTCCACCTAAATCACTTTCCCACTTTGGTACACTCCGATAACAATCAGAGCTTCGAAAACTATTGAAAGAAAAAGAGAAAACTTCATAAGCCGTTGAAGAGAACCACGAATACAGTTTAAGCTATCAGAAAAAGTTGGCGTAAAGGAAGATTACACAGCGCGAGAGTGTCAGAGACACTTCTGAAATGAAAGCAGAAAAGGGAAGAGAAAATATGAGTTCGCTACTGCTTCTAGTAATTCTTTCACTGCTTTGTTTTCCACGCTGCATTGTTGCCTTCGCAGCAAATTACAAGTAAGCATTAAATCAGTTTACCGGAAATAACAAAAAGTGCAGAAAAATTTGCCGACTGGCCGCAGAAAACGAAAACTAAAAGAGATGTGACGGATGATGTGGATATGAAGCAGCAAACAGCTGAAAGTGACGTAAAATGCGCACAAAAACGTATAATCATCTTTCCACTGCAGTGAATGCGAGCAAAGAGTGAAATGAGACCAAGCTGGTGGTTATAAACAGAGAATGACACTATTCTTCATTGTCAACTGCATTAGTTGCATGAGCACTCCTCTACGCGTACTACAGAGGTTTAACCACTTGGGTTATTCATGGAAACCTTACAGAGCTAACGATAAATGAATAAAATCGACAAACTTTAAAAAAAAACTGAAATCAAGAAAACTACAGCATTTCAGAGCAGCTCTCTTAAACAAAAACTTCCTACCAACCCCTAGCAACTGCCAGGCGGAGCCTAAGAAAAACGAAGCATTAAATGAAGAGCTGGAAGGGAACCAGAAACCGTGGATAAGGACTACTGCAATAGGCTGAACAAACATCATCGTTATCACTGTTTGCAACCATTAACGAGAGAGACAGAGGAGTCAAACACATTTATGCAAATATGATGCGAAACCGTTCGAAAGCAAATCAAAGCAATGAGCGACGTGAAACCTAGTTCAAAAAATGAGATACGATGGTTATTGGGAGATTTCTCACAGAAAGGTTTGTCCCCTTCATCAACCCTTGCAAAGGGCTTTCACAGAGATACTGACGTGGAGAACCACGCATCAACGAGTGAAGTTTTGATCGAAGGATTTGAAAGCGTCAACGAAGAAGAAATGATTTCGTCAAAAAGAACTACGCATTACCCCTTTCCGTAAGAAATTCCAAAAAACATCATAATGCACATCTCATCCCTATGAAGAAAGACGTTTTCAATAACGCCACCAATTTGCAGAAAACTTACAGCGACAACTTTATCGCTGCTTAAATACTTCCAGAGCAACGCCTCTCTCTTCCAGAAATCTCAGTGATTGTTAACCTCAGTACAAAAATCTTCGATCGTATTCCTCTCGCTTCCTATACCTTATCGGATCAACGTTTCATTTTCCTCACAACTTTCAATGATATTCTAGACCCTTTCCTCTCGTCATAAGACTACGTCGACCATCAGGATGACCGTGAAAGCGATGATGAAGCAGTCATTCATATTTAATGATCAGAAATGAATATTTTCTTCGAAGATATTCTCCCGAATTAGTGGACTTTATTATGTAGACGAAAGAAGTAGAAGAGCGAGTGTATGTGGCGAAAAAATGCGACAGAGAGAGAGAAAGGAGAGAAAAGGCAGAAAAAACTCGTTTCAGAGAGCGATCAGACTGGTATATGCAACGACGACTCAATGAAACGACACCCACTGCAAATGCGTAATTTCAACAAGCTCTCAATTAAAACACGTATATCGGTTGCAGCTCTTTCCCCATTCAACCAACATTGAATATTGCCCAATTGTGCACAGCACAATTAGCATTTGAGGCTAATTCATCTTATCTAAGGCCATCATCCCACTCTAAGCCAGAAAGGGTTGGCGGTATGCGGATATCTGCGGAAATGAAAATCAGGTGGGCTACCGGAAAAAAGCAATATGCGAAAAAGTGGAAACTGCAACTCAGCAGGTAAACAACGCAAAAAAATACAACAGGCAACCCTTAAGAGACCGAATATCGTCAGAAATGTTACCTTCTCGAAGCTAAATAATTGAAGTGTTGCCAACAGTTCCGAACCGAACAACAGATCGTTGGTCTATTTGGTTCTCCACGGGATGAGCGACAAAGGAACGGCTTGTCACGCATTGACTAAGTGTACGTTGAAAGCATAATGAGCTCAATTTTAGGCATAAGATAGCAACCTCAGTTCGTACGGCTGTAGAGACATTTTGAAATCTTTATGAGCGCGAGTGAAGACGGATTTTAAGTTAACCAGAGTAAATCTGAAGGAAAAGTAAAAATTTCTGGTCTGAGGACGTTTACAGATGGCATGAAAGGGTTTCAAGGATTGAAGAAGAGAACTTGAACTTCAAGTATATTCCACCCACTTCCCGCTCTCCGGCCCCCCATCTTCTCATCTCACAGATTTTTGCACGCAAATGAGTCGTCATATCCTCGCTAAATAAGATGGCGCTTTACTTCTTTTTGTCATTCCTATCTGCGGTCAAACATACAACTAATCTTTCGATCAGCTCAGCTAAAAACTTATAGCCGAAAAAAGTTATATACGTGCAAATCCGCGTGGCGTCAAAGAAAGGCTGCCGAATAAAGAGATAACATATCAAATGATGCAGTAAATCGCTAATTAATTTATCTTTGCATTCCTCACTTATGCCAATATTCAACCTCCACCCCAATTCCAATATACTACTGCAAAAACTATTCGCCTCTGAAGTGGACAGCAGCAAAAAAACAACTGAATGGCTCTACTAGTGAAATGCGCTGAAATGATGGTAAGAGGTATAAGAGGTATAACTAATGGCTCTATTAGTTATACAAATTTTTGTTCCAAAATACCCTTCTCTTTCTGAGTGGGATTACGTAACTAACGCTTGTAAAGAGAACAAGCATTTCTGGGCGATTATATCAAGTCGCTCGAAAACTGAAATCAGCTGAGAAAGAAACAGATCAGTAACACGCAAAGAGATGACCTCGTCACAATGCAAACCGCAAATATATATTCCAAACTGTACACGATAATCGAACAGAGGAACTGCACAATGATCAATAGAAAACAACAAGAGCGCGAGCGAACGCATAAAAGGCCGATAAGAGGCAGGAATGCTAAATTTCTGTATGAGCAAATATATAATGAATGGAAAAAGCACTATGGAAATGCGATGCACTACGTCCCACAGCTATGCGGAATGAGAGCATCGAATCAATCCAATTCGCATATGAGAGCGCATTTGAGCAGACTCTGTCAACGGTCAACGGTATATTTCAATGCTTATAAAGTAAATAATTCAGTTGAAATAACCAATTTCTCTCACTAATTTCGATGCAGTAAAATATGTGAGCAGCAATAAAACGAGGATTCCACATAAGGGGCGGGCAATTTGTGATGAGCGCTGTTCTCTTGAAACACCACAAAGGAACGAATGGATCACTGATCAGTTGTCTGTTCTATCAAGTGAAAATAAGGGATTTCAGCAGAAACTAACAAAACCATATTTGAAAATTTAACAGCAAAGAGAGGATCGCTAGTAAATAAAACGTAAACGGTAAAATATTATTGAAACGTAAAACGTGATCAAGACAGCACGTAAAACGGGGAAGAGACAATGATTTCACAAACGAGAGGAAAGAGAGGAAAGGAAGGAAAGGGAGTGGGAGGTAGGAAGAGAGGGAGAAGAGGAGTGGAGGAGAAAGAAAGGGGGAGAGAAGAGAAGAGGCACACGATTAAGAGAAAATGAGTGGAGAAAGCTCCATCTCGCTTAGCATATCGGTTTCTGAATGCTTTCTAAAGAATAACGGAGCTGCGAATTGTGTGAGGTGCAACAGAACATAAATTGAAACATTCGACAATTATCCAACAGCAATTTGCTGCATTTAATATGAGCGCAATAAAGTGCGATGTGTTCTCCTCATCAATAAAATTTGCCATATTATCCACTAATTGCTGTCATCCATTCTTCGCTCTTCCTATTACTGCTTCGCTGCATTTTTTTTTTTCAAGAACAGTACATTAAGAGAAATTTGGGAATTAATAAACAGTAATAGTAATAAGTATCAATCTAGCGTAGTAGGTATTCTACGTTCGAAGACCTATGTGATCATATTAAATGATCTGAGGATGCAAGGAAATAAAGTGACGCAAGATCGTGATACTGACAATTAAATTCGATCGAAGGAATATGAAGGTAAAAGGGCAAATAATGTTGGGGAAAAAGATTTTCAGAGAGTGATGAAAGCATTATAGTCGAGAGTGGTGTATACTTCAAGAGAGAAACGTGTGAAATGAAACCGGCAACGCACTCAGGGGCTGGCTCCCCTATGTAGCTCGCACACTGCTGCCAGTGTACAACATGCATAGTTCATTTGTCAGTGCAGGGCACATCACCGACCAAACAACCAACCAACCGACCAACCAACTAACCCACCAACCAACGACCGATCAACCACTCGATCGCCGGTTAATTTGCGATCGCGCTTGCTTGATGGCTCGCATGTACAGCAGCTGCTGCCGCTGCATATCAACAAACTTATCATTGCAGTGTTGTTGCCTGCCCTCTACTTCTCTCTTATTTTATGTATTATTTATGCAGACAACTGTACACGTAATTCCCAATGAATTTTTTTCCGCTCATCTAAAGAACGAATCATTCGAGCAATGAGACGAGCTCAACGTTGCTAATTCTAATCAACATAACCGACTAGCAAGATCTGATGCTCATATTTAAGGTTACAACGGATAAAAAATGAGAAAACTAACTGCGAAAAGAAACAGTGGAAAATTCCGATGGAAATATATTTAACGAGTTGATATTTTCTGAGAAATGTAACTGCTGCTCGGCTGAATTTTTAAATATTTGCATGGAAGTATCGACATCTAGCAGACTGTGAAAAATACTTCACTCCGCATTGCAATACTGTCGCAAGAGCAGCCCTATATGATTGCGTGGACACAAAATATCTCATGATATTGCTCAAAATATATGAGCAGATTTAAACCACTTGACTGTTGAAGAATATCCATATTCTTCAACGACATAGATTCGAACATTCCACCACCCTGCAGTATGCGACCTATCAACATGGTAAACGATCTATGTTGATACTTGTGAGGTACAGAAACAAGTTATCATCCATCACATGTAGAGGAGAAACTCTGCACGATGTGGTTATTATTGGAGAGAATCCTTAGCTATGAACTAGCGGCTCAATTTTAACGTAGGTTGCATCTGCCTGAAATGCTTCCAGCCTTGAGCGTCTCCATTAAGTCAATCGCTGATCAAATCGTCTCGCCTCTGCTATTCAACGACAATTAAAAGGCGCAAACGCTCGTTTATATCTCAATTTGGGAGGCATTTTAAGCGTGTCTCGAATTTCGCTTCGTAAATTCGCTTCCCATTAATAGCTCTATTTGCTGTTGGTTCCAAAAACTATCGAATAATTCTCTTATACAGACACACGGAATAATGCGAATGCCGAATTGCATCCATTCACACCATATTTCTGAAAACACCACGGAGATGCTTATTGTGCACTCTAGCAAACTGTGAGATGACATAGCCGATTCACCTCACCTAAATACTAACTTCAACTTCCTGAAGAACTCAGGTAGCCATCTACAGACAAATTTAAATATACAGCTGAGGGGAGTGGGGAATTATTTAGTTGGGAGAAAACACCTCATATGCTTATTTCCATCACAGCCAAGCTTTTGTCATCGATCCGCTTTGTACCGCAGAGCGATAGTTACGACTAGCTCAGTGAATTAGTGGGGTCAGACTGCAACTGCTGAAGTGGCTGCTATCGGTCACGTGCACAGCAAGCGCCCGCTATAAATACAACACTGACCAACGTCGCGTTATATAACGGAAACTACAGCGTTGCTGTATTTACCGCTTTCATTTATTTCGAAGCAACCTTTGAAACATCGCTAAGTTCTGTAATAAGGCATGTTTCTTGCCTTGCGCTCATCACGCTTTACCGAAATCGTAATCAAATGAACCAGCTGAACAATACCATATAGATCAAGAGCTTATTTCGGAGCAAAACTCCCACCATTCTCATATTCCCATTTTTTCTCCACTTCTGCAAATCTGCACCTGCGGAGCGTAACACGGCAGTGCGCATCATGTCTATCTGTCTTATCTGCTCACACATTCAAACACTGCAATTGGGATACAACACCAGTCGAATATTACCCCCTTTATGCCTCTCGTCAACATCAAAGAAACCAGAAAGTTGTTTCATTTCATATATACCCCGTCACTATACTAAAAAATTCATATTGCAGAAATGTGATTTTACTTTAAGAGGATCCCACCGGCGAATGGACCAATTGCAATATGGGCGGATCCTTCATACATTTTTCACTGTTTTACGAGAGTCGTTAGCAGAGTGAGCAAGAGCCATGTGCGTATTCAGTTGGTGACAGCTCCTCTGGCACATTTCTGCATTTCTTTTTTACTGAAACGTTTGCACGGTTCCCTGAAACGAAGGAACGGATTCCCTGACTTTAAAAGCACATCGAAGCGAGCCTCAAAATGGCCTCATCTTTAAAAGGATCCAACCTCTGAAGTCAAGGGAAACTTATTCGCATTTATGAAGACCACTTAGAGAAGAAGGCAAATTTCCGGCCAAGTCTTGAAATGCTTAATATTTCATAACGCTCTAGCAAAGTCTAATATCCAGTTCCCATTAACAATTATGAAGCTTATAATTCAAAGTGAAGCACTCTGACATAGCTCTCAATGCCACATTCGAATGAAATTGACAACCCTTAACGCCCTCTCGCCCTCCCACTGTTCGCCACCCCGACTAACAGCACTACAAATTAAACCTTTCTTTGCCAACAACCTGAATACCTCTATCCCCTTCTTTCCAGCCTCATGTTCTTTGATGAAAGTGTTTTTAGGCACATCGACATTTTTCACGCCTCTTTTGTCAAACTACAGATGTGAAATTTCCAAAGTGAGGTTTACCTGTGACATAATAACGCTGACTGAAATCGAACTTCCTATACATAGAGACCTTCGAAAACGAAAACAAAACAAGCAACTCATTTTCATAGGGGTAGAGAAACTTTGAAGCGAAAAACTTGAAGAGAATTCCCCCCTACTCAGAAGCAGGACAGGAAGAAGGGGTTCTCGATGAAAAAATCCTCTTGAATGCACACAAAAAGAACACACTCGTTCTGCTGCACTTTTCGCGAGATGTTTCCATATATCCATTAAAACACAACTGCAGTAATCCTGAATTAATGCGATTCATGAGATATAACATCGTCATTTCTATAAGCGACTTAAACAGTTCAGATGTCAATGAAAACCTTCATGGGTTGCTGCTGAAAATCTCCTTCAAAAAACGCGAAAATTTAGAATCTATGTTCAACAAGGATTGTTCTCATCATTAGTGTCTTAGGAGGATATTCCCTTAGATTTGGCAATCTCCATGCAGGGCGTTACCTTGAGCAGAGGGTAGAATTCAGCTTTCTATTTCAAGCATACATTGTAAAATCAAGATCGAAGAATTTGGAAAGGATGAACAGATTCCCTAACAGATTAGAAGCAAATTTACTTCCTCAATGTTTGCACCTGCATTACTTTTAGTGACGAAATTATAAATTCATGAGCTGAAGCAATCAGCTTCACATCCGCCTATAACTTAAGAGGAAATATGAAGAACTCCTCAAATATTTATAAGGTACTAATCATCGAAGTTATTCACTACATTCCAAGCAAGTGCATTTGAGAAACGCGGGATATGGCTCCTCTGCTGATTCTTCTAGGGCGAATCTGACTAAGGCTGCTGATAAATCATTTCGGCTCAGTGGGGCCGCTTTTTTCTCTAATCAGATTCTAGGAACTTTTGGAAGACAAAGAGAATCTCGTACAGGGAAGGGGTTGGAGGATAATGAAAAGATGAATATTTGCAAGACAAGTAAGGGAAGCAAAGCGAACACTGCTGTAAAGGTATGCAACAGGCAGCATGCGCACTCGTTTAATTTTAATGACAGAGTGAGCTGGTGCACTGCTAACCAAACACGGAGCTGCCTAGTTCACTCTTAACGCTCTCGAGGTTGCCTAGCTGGCTCATCTAATTCTCTCCTTGTTGCACGTACGATAAGCTGCTATCTCCGCAGACAAACTCTACTGGCCAATTGTATGTAACCGACGTCGAGTATATATGCACGTGTGCGTTGCTCACACGAAAACGGATGTAATGAGCAATCCAGCAATATGCACTTCGAGAAGCGGTGCCTGCCCACAGGCCTGGTATTTCCTTAGCACAACGACCGTCGCTTGGCAGCCTACCTCTTCAGTGCATCTCTGCGCGATGGCGATCATTGTGAAAATATTTCCCTATTGCAAATAGGGCTCACGCACTCACTCGCTGTCCCGACACTCATTGCGGTGAGCAGCGGTGATGAGTGCATAAACTGCTCTTAATTGCATTAACAACGCCAATCAATTGTGCAGTCCTTAAATTCTACCTCCAGTCACCTCCTGTAGCAATCGTTTGAAGAAGCAATCGTAGGCAGCACACTCAAACGTGAAATGAACGAAATGTGTTTCACCGATATACGACACTTCAGAAATACGACAATCCAATTCACTTAAGCCGAATTGCTGACAGCCGTGCTTAGTGAAAACTGCACAGCGACGTGCACAGAGGTGACAGGCAGATAGATATCGACGAATACAAAATGCGATATATCAGCTAACGACAGCCGACCGGCCCTTGGGGGGATGAAAACTAACGGTCCAAGAGACAAAAACTTGTGGAGCAGCAGGAGAATGAGGAGTGACAAACGGTCCGGCGCGCATCTAGGCGTTTCGCTGCAACAAGCGGTGCTCTCCCATTGAAAAACAAACATGTGCGGCACGTGGTTTGCACGTGCATCATTCTCTCGAGAAGCACACATTTTCTCACACAATGCAACGCTATGAGCGAAAGGAGCTTCGACAACGCGCACATACAAGAACCCGGCACCCGAACGCTTTCAAATTACCATTGCTGACAGCCGCCTTGTCGCTAAGCACTCAACAGGACACACTCAAACGAAACCTACCGGAACCTATAAATTTATTTTTAAGCTATTAACTGTTTCATGCTATGGGCTTCTATGAGAGGAAACGAACACTCCTCTATGAGACAAAAGTGAAAATGCACGAGGTGAAGTATGGATAACGTGCAGCTTTATGTTATTTCCAATGATGGCAATACACTGTAGGGGGAACACCTAAGTCAGTTTCTCATCGCTACATTGGAGGAATACAAATCTACAGCACGCAGCATCAAGACTACGAGAATAACGAAAACAGAGTGGGAAGAAGGGTTGCAACGATATACTTGTAGCATTAGACCGACTTCATAAATGGACAACCAAAACTTTCCCAAATCTGTGCAAAGGGGGATGACTCGTGAATGTGGATATATAAAGGAAGACGATACGGAAGTCGTAGAGTGACATGAAACTCGGGGAACCAAACTGGCTGGTGAAGTGTTTGAAACAATAAACGAGAGCAGAAATGACTGCAAAAGATTCTGATGGTGTAGTTTCGAAGTCATAATGGTCGGAAAATGTCTGGAAGCTTCAGTTTATACGTGTCAGGTAGATAGTGGTTCTGAAATTAGAACTACTGGAGCAGAGGAAGAAAGAGACCATGACATCAAACGACTTCGCTAAATCAAAATTTTCGGCTTCTGCAGATTGCCTCGGTGTCAGCCAGCGTACTAGTAGAAAACAGGAATGAACATGGCCATCAAAACAATTCAACGATGAGATCAGAAACAACAACTCCTTCATGCCAGAAAAATTAGAATACCGGAACTAAACGATGCTTACTGCCACTCAGAGCCGATTTTTTCATAGGCGATATGAGAGTTCGAGAACAAAGGATGCAAAAAACGTGCGACAGGGCTTACTAAACTGTTCTTCAAATAGGCTTCGAATATCTAAAACTGACGTTCCTCCCACCACTCGTTCCCCCTCGGTTTTTCCCATTCCAACTAAGGAAATAAAAAAATGTCCCACCTTCTTCTGATTGACAAAAATAATGATTGGTGGTTCGAATGCTTCCGATGAAAGTAGCTCGACCAGCTTCTTTCTCTTCCTCTCCTCTCCAATCATGTAAACGATCTGTTCCACGCGCTCTGTGGGACGACCAACCGAACCAATATAGACGACTGCTGGACGACGTAAATAAGCCCTTGCAAGACGTTCTATTGCTGGACTCATCGTCGCCGTGAACATTACCGTCTGAAAAGTTCTATTCACCTCCTTGGTAAAACGACTGTAAATGGCTAACATATTGTGCGCAGTCTCCTTTATCATCACCGTCAAGCTGCAAAACACCTAAACACAATAATATGGTGCAAATACGTTAAAAAACTCTTTGTTGAAATAGTTCGCATGGGAATTTAAAAGAAGTTCTCCTTCTGCGGCATCTATGTGACTTCCTTTCAATTATACTACGCATTTTGATGCATCTCTTGAAATGAAAGTTCTAAGACAAAATTCCTAGTGATTACAGCAATGTTAGCGTCGGAGATAGTTCTGAGCTTTTTCCATTCGCTATTAAACTCGCATCTGAATGCGGCAACTATTGATATGAGGAAGGCGGTATTCATTCCGAAGATAGAATGACGACAATATTCACTCCGAATGCAATGACGACAATATTCACTCCGAATGCTTTACTCACTCAAACAATAAGCACTTTCGTTGGTCATGAGAAGCAGAATTTCAGGTCCTATCGTCGAAAATAAAAGAACTGTACTTTTGTTTTGACTTAAGCTTCGCTTAAAATTCAGAAAGCTTTGTCTGAATGGATGGAATCTCGCTTCTAGAGAAAGATTTTCAACAGGCGCCAGTGCACTATGACGGCGAGTAGATAGCTGATGTAATTTATTGCAAAGCTCAGCTCTCTCTCAGCATACCTCATGCACACAAGCTTCATACCTGACGATATTTCTTTTTCGAATAGAAATTCTCCATAATTGACTCCTCTTTCTCCGCCTCTTCGGTGTCTGGCTTTAAATTCGTCACAGGAATGTACTCGAGTACCTAAACATATTGTATCGAAAGTCTGGAATGTTTACATCCCGAAATAAAATGAAAACACGATTCCATGCCTTTTAGAATAAGCGTTTTCCGACTCTCCAATATATTTCGCCAAAAAAGCAAATCGCTAAAAGCTTTGTCAAATATTCACCTTTCTAGAATGCTAGAAAAATTTGCGCTCCGCTGCGCTACCAATAACATGCAATTAAAGTTGTGGGTATGAAAAAATCGCTAGTAGACTCTCCCTCAATTCTTAACGTTATCGTAGCTACGAGGGGGTGGTGAGATGAGGTTATGGGAGTGGAGGAGGATTCTGAACCTCCCACGATGGAGCTAGAAGAAAAGATAGCCATGATTTAAAACTTCATACTGCTTCCTCGTCGAAACATTAAAAAATATGGACTCCCGATTTCGTGATCATATTTTTAAGCAAATAAAAAACTCGCAAACAAGTCAGTAACTATTAAATAAAACATACATCAAATGTTACAAACTCAGATGAGCAAACGAAAACAATTAATGGAACTCGAAATAACCTTTTGCACTTCCGGCTCGAAACCCATATCCAACATACGATCTGCCTCATCCAAAATCACGTATGTACACTGATCCAGTGATAAGTATCGATTTTCTAGCACATCCAACAGACGACCCGGCGTAGCAATCACCACCTGAATATGAATGATCGCTGAGCGTAAAAATATCGCATTTCTCCTTTTTAGAGATATATCGGGGAGTTCTAAACGAGAACAATAATATCGCATAGTCCCAAATGCAACCGAACTCTTATGCAACCGTACGAAGAGTTACTGCCATTCCTTCTGCCCAAATTCTTATCGTCTGCAATGGACGAAACGGAAGATGCAACTACAAGAGAAGTAGGTTGTTTAAAAGCTGAAATATCCCTCCGCTATACTGCACGAAAAAACAGCAGCATATCTGACTTAAAATAATTTCATAGAAAGCAACAGCTTCGTCTATAGCCTCTCTTTCTCTCTCACAATGCCCTTCATCAATAATCACGTGCAACAGATCCAACATAATAACAGGGAGATTATATGCGACAATCGCGCAATAAATCTCACATGTTATGCTTGCATGTCTTTTGCACCACGAACAAACAGAGACAATGATTTCCATTTCTATTAGTGGAGGTTTCTATCATAAGGATATGATACGGAAAAATGGTAAACACATCGTCACGGATACTATGGCGGAAAATCCCCAAAAATCACTTAGTTCCGAGGAATTACTGAAAATACAATAGAGAGGCGACATTGAGGATAATCGCAATTGCAAATCGCAAACGTATCGTCACAAATTAACAAACGTTTAAATCGAATTTCTGCCACAGTTATCAATGACTGCCGTTGAAATTTCATATTTTATTATTACAACAGCCTCAAATATTCTAACCAGAGAGTTAAACATCGCAAAATACACCAAGTGATAGCACTAACTTTTGTAATTGCTGTGAGCATAACCTACACACTGAGAGCATAAAGTGAATACTATCACCTATGAATAGAATACATCGCCAAGCTGCCAATATGGTGTATAATAAAGAAGAAGGTGAGTGTGCGTTTTGCAAAATTCATAGCAGATTTGAATTTCAACCATCGAAACGCAGTTGGGAAAGTCCCAGTGTGGATCTCCAACACTGCAACATGCTTCGCATTGCAATTAATCTATATTCATACATTCACGTTGGATATATGTGGATTTTTCTCACCAAATATACAATGATTTCGCTTAAAAATCAAAAAAATCTGTGCATTCCCATCACAGTGAAGCTAAAATATATTCCCAAACAAAACAATAGTAAACAGAAGCCCAATGGGACACGGAAAGTGTACCCTCGTAAACACGTCACTCCACTAAAATTATGTAAATGAATGCAAACCACTACGGAGCTCATGAAAGAAGGCAATAGGCCAACATGTTCAATGCGATAGAATGAGATACTAAATATACGAAGCTTCAGGATAGTACAAATGTGTCATCCCTCCTTATCACCTTATCATTTAGCAAACACGCGCACATTCCACATTAATGCAAATATCAGATACTCCCGTCACACAACTGCGCATAATTTCAGAAGCTATTAATGATATGAATTTAATATCGTTTTAGATTCAAAATGCGCATTTCGAATCTACTCAGTTCGTTAGAAGAGGTGATATATCAATAACCTTAAGCAGTATCGATAAATGACTCCACTCTTTACTATATATTCGCTCATTTTTGCTGCTTCTATCGCCGCTGCTTATCCCGACCTCTGCATTCAAAATGTTAGGTAACTGTGTAAGGCGTTCTCTCAAAACACGTCCGCGTAGTAACGGCCAAACCAGGCCAAATGCTTTGAGCAATGGTTACAACTAACGTTCTTTTTTGCGCCTCCGAAAAACTTTCCAACAAATCGGAGACGTTTATTGGTATCTGTACGCAGCCTACTCCGCCTCTCTCGACTTGCTTTCACGAAGACCGCTTGCAAGGGCAGTGAACAGAAAAGAGAGAGCTGTCCTCACTCCTTTCACTATTTTCGAACGATGCGAAAAATGATGCATATGAGCCTTAATTTTCTCGCCGAAGACGAAATTCGGCGTTGCTTCATCTGCTTCGTATCCCTTCGTTGACAAAAGATCTGCTTACAATCTCTTCTATATACATTCACAAATGACAGTTGGTATCACGAAGTGCTGAAGCGCCTGAATAGTGGAATGCCTCGACGACAACTAGAAAGCGACGATATCATCGTTGACTAAAAGAAAACCATTAAACGGATGCGGGAGGAGAAGCGCTATTTCATCTGCATCGGCAATTTTTAATGCAGCGAATGTTGATGAGAGTTATAACAGATTTTTATACGGTTAATGAAATTCTGCGCGTAAGATCAACCGTTAAATTTCTGGAGAAGAGCCGTAAATTATCACAATCCAAGCAAAAGTTGAACGAGCAGCGCACCTTCTTGACTTAAAAGCAACTGACAAGAACGAGAGAGAGGGTGAACATGTGGAACAACTACAAAATAGTTAGGAACGAAAGAACGACGATTAATTAGGAGTGGCTCGAGCTCAAAATTTACAGACTTAAGGCAGTCGACAATTAATGGAGCTCTCACTGACTATGCAAAAGAACTCTTCGTCCGAGCATCTATGCTGGCCAACGAACAGAGAGACAGATGAACACTAGCGATCAGTGGGTGAATTCAACTCAGGGAGCATAGCCAGTTAGAATATACACATATCATTTTGCACGCAGAAAGATGCGATGCGACGATAAGAAAGAAGAAGAAGAAAGGCGATTATGAACGAAAGCACTTTCAATTAAAAACTATTCATGCGTTGGCAGTGCGAAGCAGTAGTGGCACGATGAGAACGGTGTTTACGACCAGACAGCTTTGAGGCTTCACCAATCTCATCGACGAGATGCAGAAGAAATATGCAATTTTTAAAACGTCAATCAAACAAAAACATACGATTTAGACAAGCACATAGGAGGAATGATACATGTATAAAGCGCACAAGCCATAAACCGAGCATGCTCACCTCAACACCCAGACGAAGTTTAAGTCCCTGCTCTTCGCGTGATGCACCACCAATAACCGACACTGTTCTGATACCAAGAAGCTGCCCAAATTTCACGGTTTCCTCTTCGATCTGCTGTGCCAACTCGCGTGTCGGTGCCATTATGATTGCATATGGTCCCTCAAATTCTCGAAGATAATAGAACAAGTGGAACAATTACTGCAATCAACGCTCACTGCATTCGCTATCTCCCTCATTAAACGATTAAATAACGGCATATAAGAAGCGACATCACTCGCTTCAGCTTTGTCCTCCGGAAAGAGGAGTAGGACTGCAACCTCTAGCTGGATTAGGACAAGCAACTTTTGCACACGCTGCTTTGCACGATGAGAGCAAAGCTTGTTCAACCTCTCTTGACACCTTTTGGTCAAAATGAAGATATCTCCCCTCCCTCACTCCTAACAAATCCCTCATAGTCGATTTAACTTCTGTTGATTTTCAGCTCCTTCTCCTTCAAGCTGGAAAGCAAAATGAAGACTTTCAAAATCCTCCATAGAAAGGTTCCGCTAAAAATCGGTAAGCAGAAGAAAATCAATATCCCAATTTACGAAACAGCCAAAACGGTAGAGAGGGAACAACCGGGAAGGAGGAGTTCTTTGGCTGTTTCGTAAATTGGGATATTGATTTTCTTCTGCTTACCGATTTTTAGCCGAACCTATAATTTCAGTGTACTTTTAAAGTACAGTTCTGCGTCCCCAGCTGCACCTCTCAAAAGTTGAAGATCTCTTTTCCTTCTTCTCACCGGCGGAGACAAAAACCTTCAGCTTCCCTTACACAGCGTTCGAATCTGCCTCTGTATCACATAAGAAAGCTGGAGTGTGTACCGAATCTTGATCCTCGTTACTCTGTATCTTCGGCAGTGACGTAATCCATACAAGGAGGGGAATAAGAAATGCGGCCGTCTTGCCTGAACCTGTTTCCGCCACTCCGATGATGTCACGATTTTGCAATCCAATTGGTATCGCCTGTCGCTGAATCGGTGTCGGCTCCTGGAAAATCTTGTAATAAGCTGATGGCAAAAAATGAGGCACCCTCATGATCACCAACTGAAAAACAGGAATGAAGGAAGTGCAAATCTAACTTACAAAAGAACACCCCAACACAACTACACTATGAACTTGTTAACGCAATCCATATTGACCGTTCTCATTAGATAACTGCAATGCAAAACGAGTTGCTGAGTGGTCATGAGCCACTTGCTAATTTCTCCGATTCACCCCTGTAGCACTTTTTGGTTCAGTAAACCAATGTGCAGTGAGAGCAGTGTACTGCAGAAAAGCCGTTTTAAACAAAATGCAGCAATTCCCCGATTTCTCCATCGCAGAACCATCCACACCGCTTGCCTTCCGGCTAACCGCTCTCTCCGCAAGTTTCAGGATCTGCTATCCCATCCTGGAATTCCTCTTTTGCGCGTTTTCCAACAAATAAGTGCTTTTTGGTTCCATAACAACACTAACTTCATGGTGTGACCCACCTTCTACCCAACTCAGGGTAGCATCTTTGCCAGATGGATAGTTTTCTATATGCAGCAAACAATCAGCAACACGAAAGCAGAATCACACTCCACCCGAAATGAACCGTGATATGAATGACGTCCACGTGCGAAGCCTTTCTGCGCAGGTGCATTATGAACAAATCCAACACTGGCAAATAAGAAATGCTCGAAAAGCTATACGACTGCAACCAGTCTGAGCAAAAGCCCCTCCTTTTTCCCCTACTCTGGGAACAATGGAAAGTTCGCACTCAATAAAGGTAGTGGAGACGAGCGGAAAAGACGATAATAATGGACTCGAGCTGTGACTTATACACATCGACAACACACCTTGTAACCGATTTTAATGATAACATCGAGCACTTCGCTTGGTAGCCCGGCCTCCGCCCAGTTCCTCAACGGTTTCGGCACACGCCCGCCTTTGATGGAGATATTGAAGTCTTCGCGGAATATGCGCCAGTCACGCTCTTGCATCTCCTCGAGTGTTTTTTGGGTCCAATGGCGGTTATCAAATGCCTCTTTCTTTTCCTTCTTCTTCACTCCTTCCAACCTGAATTCAACAGCATCACCTCTGAAATCTTATAACAACTTGCATCAATTACATTCACCTTTGGCGACAGCAGTGAAGAGGGACAGGATAAAACATCAAGCAAAGCCACACTAACCACTAGTACTACTTACTTTAATTCAGGGGATCTTTGAAATACTTGCAAATGAAAGCGGAATGCAATCACTTCGGACCGAACAGTACCAAACTTTCCCTCCTCTTAATTACGTGTGCATTTTTAGTGGGCAACAATGTTTCTGTTGCATCGCAATCGGAAATGAGCCCATGTGGGAGGAAGCACAACCCTTATCTCCACGTCACGCTTCCATAGATTTTCAACCGACCATGGTGCATCACTACCTAACAGCCTACCTCGTCTTCACAAGTTCAGAGGTAGAAAAAGAAAAATGGAGACGAAAGGTGCAACAACTATAGCGAACCGACTTGAAAGAGATGAAACAACGAACGTGCATTCACTTTGATCTGTGGCCAATTACTGTGGCGAGCTTGTAGCTCCGAACGAGACAAAGCCGAAACAACCACTTTCCACAAATTCACAGCACTCTGCGATAGCGAGTGAACGAACAGCTGTTTAATTCCCTCTCAGCAGCAACGACAACAAAAAAATTGGTCGTTTCGAAAGCATCGATGAAAGATTTCACAAGGTTTATGAGACTTTTTGTAAATCTAAAGGATTATCAAGAAGTTGTTGTGTGTAATTTCACTCAGGATGAAATTTCAAGTGTCGGTAGCATATCGAGATCCAAAGAGCAGTGAAGCAATATGGGAATAAAACCAAATAATATAATATCTGAGCTGCAAATGCACATTTGGATAGTACTGCAAAAACCAAAATGTAAGGAGAACAAATTTCTGTTTCCAACGCAGAGCAGTATGATAAGCACGTCGAATAACACAACAATACGGAGAGATCGTTTGCGATGTGGAATTCGCGAACTCGGCAATCAATCATTGTTTGTGTTCATTCTTTTTTGTTAAAAGGTTATTACACGCGAAAATATGAAAAAAATGGGCAAGCATAGTGTTCAGCTGTCAGAAACATCAAACGAATCAAAACACTACTCGTCATCGACCTCAAATAATCAAAGAACCAAACACTGGTCAACCAAAGGGCATTTTCATGGGTAGACGGATGGCGCTGTTACCGGTCGTGCTTCCGACAAAGTGCTACCCCGAGAGTTGAGCCTATGAACGTAAAACCATATCGGCCATACTAAAATACTGCGAGCTATTCTGAATCAAACAACTTTCACCTCAAGCTGAGTATTTCTTAACTGATGAGTATAACTAATTAAAAGACTTCAACGATCGAGCCATTCCACTGAATGTTTTGTCACTGAGGTGATAATCTTATAACGCAACCATACTGCTCTTGAGACGATACCATCAAATCGATCCAACACATACCTCAATGCCTCTTGTTGTTTCTCCTCTTTAGTGCGCCTCCTAGCCATTAAATTAGCATAGAATTCCGACTTTTGTTTCTTTTGTGCATTGACGTCCATACCGGCGACCGATCCACGACCAAAGAACTGCACCTCGTGTCGCTGAAGATGCCAAATATTTTCTTTAGCGATAATTTCACACAATAAACTGGCAATGAAGTTACAAATAACCAGAGTTGCAATGAATCACAACTTCAGAAATCTTACTTATTCAAAAAGCGATGAGAACTTCGACGGAAAGACAGATTAGAATGTGAAGCAAAATTTTATACGAAATTCTACGAAACTATTGGGTATTAGTTCCGAGAACCTGCATCTCGCAAAAGTGGGCTTAAGGAAAAGCCTCAAGCTTAAAGTTACGATTGTGAACCTTGAGGAGCAAAATTACTGAATCAAGAATGATATTATGTGCATGCCGAAACGAAAGGCAAAATCAAGTGCAATTTTCATTAAACGACGCAAAAACTATTCAGAGAAGAAAAGGGCTCATTAAACGTTCCTTACAGCAGCATAATTGCATCTGATACAAATATTCGTCGAGGAGTGACGACATTTCAAATAGCATAATGAGAGCTCAAAAGAACAAAATAAACACCTCATAGTCGGAGAATTTTTACGGAAAATGTGCAAATATTAAATAAATGCACTGATAATATAATATACAATAAAAAAAATACCTATTTATCAGATTCAATGAGAACTTCAAAATATATACGTTCTATGGGGGAAGATGTGCCTCAACGGATAATTACATCGGCCAGTAATTAGTGAGCAAATCTGACTGTGAAGAAATGCATCAGTTCAATTGAGGAATTTGAGAAAAAAAAACTAACATTTTGATAGAGTTTATTATAGTCGACAGATGTGTCCTCTCCAGCATCCCAATCAAAGATGAACTTCCGCTCATGCAGTCGACGGCCACGTTTGCGCTTCTCGCGTTGACCTCCTACAAGCAATATTATTATTTACACGATAGTTACAGCTGCTTCTTGTGTTCTTATGCAAAAGAACAAAGTTTATCCCCTCTAAAATAATTCGGCAGTCCCATCGAAACATAACGATAATGACCAATAGACGGATCAATTAAAGAATAATGTTCGTTCAGCTGGCGAGAAATTAAAAAGGAAAACGAGAGTTGCGGCTGATCCAAAAAAAGCCGTTCTGTGAGCAATGATGAGTTCTTAATGGAGAAATAAAGCACAACACTAAAGAATGCAATTAAACGAAATCACTGATAATACAATTATTCTCTGCACTATAATCGCCAACAAAACTGAAAGTGAAGAATTTCGATTCAAAGGAAAACTCATTGTACCATTTTTGGAAATCCCTCCAAAAGAGTAAAAAGAGTAGGATCCGAACTCATTAACGATAAACTTCCCACTTCATTGAACCATTCAAATTTCAGAAATCTGCAGTTATCATTAAAATGAACTGCTTCGGAACAGTACAAATAAAAAAGCTGACTGAAGAAATAGGGCAAATTAACGACAAAATACTTCAAAAATAACAAACGACTAAGAATAAACCTTCAAAGAAATACAAATTGGACAAAAAGGAAACGAACTAACGCGACAATTAAACAATATTAAATGGAGGGCATCATAAGTCAGATATATTTATTCTCAATCTCCAAAAATTAAGGAACTTAACTCTTTTAATGAGTAGCATTTTGGAAACCTATCTACATCACAAACCACAAGAAATATCAATAAAAACGGAAATCCATCAATATAGCCGATAATATTCGCCGTTCACTTCTTTGTTGACTCATAAAATGCCAGCGAACGCTTTCATTTTGCAATAAAAAAGAAGCAGAAATCGGACAGCTTCTTATAAACAAGTGAATAGAAGACCAAAAACAACTGGCATCCGTGCTTCGATGAGATTGCAAGGATACGACAAAGTTGGTCAACACCGCACCTTAATGTGCAACTCGTTCTAATGACGCTCGATGACGAAAAGAACCCATTCGCGAGTGTACCTAAACGTCAACGAAATAAGCAATAAACTTGGAATGCGACAATAATCGAAACATATACCAAGGTAGCGCTGACGAATGGCTTCATTCAATTTTTCGGCATCCTTTGCGTCATCTTTCTCATCATTCTTTTCCGTCGCACGATCCTTTTCATGCTCACGGCTTCTCCCTTCGCGACTTCGACTCCGCCTTTCTCGGCTCCGGCTCCGTCTTTCACGACTTCGACTGCGCCTTCCTTTATTATTTCCTTTTAGCCAAGTTCATTCATTCTTATTTTGGAAACAGCAAATGCAAACAAATAAATAATTCAGTCTGTCAAACAAAACGGTTCGCACATACTTAGTGTGTGTCATGATTGCTCCATCACAAAGTTGCAGTGCACTACTTATTTGCAAAAAAAGAACAGCACTTTGCAATGCGATATATGAGTGCTTGCGGAAGGCAATGGATAACGGTAGCAAAAGAAGTGCAAAGGCCGCAAATGATATTACGGCACTGCACTCACGAATGCAATAAACGGAAGGAATGAAGCAAGAACTGGCTAGAGTGGTGGCCGAAGACACGCCAAAAACGTAAGGATGAGACCGCGATGCCAAATTTATCTTTCTTGAAGAATTTAATTGATGTCGACTGAATAATTTTTTCTGTGCTCGTAATGTACACATTCGAGCTTCCTGTATTCGCGTCTGCTATTGAGCTTGAGTGGTTATACTAAATCGAGCAAAAACTGATACGAATCGATGGATAGAATTTGTGCAGAATGATAGCCGACCTGTTCCGAACCAACATCCTCTATTCGCATCCACGAGGATAAGGCCTCAGAAACGATTGGACTTATGATCAATCAATCGTTCATTGAAAACTGCACTTTTCTTTCGAATGGCCTTGACATGATGCTATATTTAGTTGCGTTCACCCTAACTGCCGAAGGAAAGCCCTTACTTGAGAGGTGATGTTGAAGAGGCATTGAATCCCTCATGAATAAAGATTGCTCAATTCTCGTTACTAGTGACTTCATTTCGTTCTATCTGAATTCATCACAAAAAATTCAATTCTTCGATCATTAAAGGAGCTGCTGAGAGGATGAATTATTTCTGCTCAGTAGAACTTGTTACTTTCCTTTAACAGTCAACGATGGCATTACTGATGCACTGAGGTAAGCTCATTCTTTAATGAATGACATGAGAAGGATAAAATGTTAACCCACCATCTCCCCCAACTCGATCACGACTTCGACTGCGCCGCCGCTCGCGATCTCTCTCTTTTTCCCTTTCACGTTCTCTCTCCCTCTCACGATCTCGTCGATCTCGATCTCTATCTCGTTCCCGATCCCTCTCTAAATAGCAAATAGTATAATATACAATAAACAAACATTATAATAAAGAATGCTGATAGTTTAACTAAATTCGTTGACGTTTCCGGTCAGAAAACTTCCGAGTACTGCAGCTTGGAATGAAAACACGGGAGGCGAGTTCCCACTCAAGACACTAAAAACAGCGAAATTAATTTCATGCAAATTCATATTCACTTCACCGGCAATATCACCTATGGCAGAGAGAAGGGAACGCAGATGCGACTTTGTTTGACGACCGAAAATAAGGTGGTCGCATACTGATCAAGGTGGCAAAATTCAAATACGTAACTATCACCAGCCCGTGATGCTCTTTTCTCGAATCACCGTTCTGATAATTTCCACGTTGCTTTTCAACGCACTATCACATATTCCGAAGCTTAATTATATATTTAAGGTGATGAAATCAAACATTCGAATATTCGCTCCATGAGGAATGTATCGTTGAACGCAGAATTCCATATAAGCACGAAATGCAACAGTTCCATAACGTTTGGCTATTGAATTAAATACCTGTATTTATGGTCTTCTATGAAAAATGAACTGATCATATAGTCGGCTACGAAATATGAAGTGTTATGGCTGATCACTTTTGCTACTTAACATTGTTTCTGAGACTGAAGAGATAAACCGAATTGTGCAAGAATGGATGTCAGCAACTACGGCGCAGAAATAAAATCTCATACACCTCTCTCGACTCCACCAAATAGATCTCTCTGAATTCGATGTTATGCAATTTACTTTAAAACGATGATAATAAAAGCCGCTCTCCCATTGGGAAATCGTCTTCACGGGAGAAGTCCTATGGAATAAGTAAGCATCCTAAGAAGAGGAAAAATTCATCGAATTCAACTTCTCTTTAATTTTTGAAACTGTGATTTACTTGTCCTACTCCACTGAGACTATGTGCTTACACAACTGTCACATATGACTGACAGGCTTCGTTGCAAAAAAGTTGCAAAAATGATCGCGCTCCTTGATGGGCAAATTATAGCAACTGCCACTGCGGCTTTTACTCACACAATCCTCAAATATCACTCCACTCACAAACAACGTCCAAACAAGCCGAAACTTAAACCTTCCTTTGTTCACATCATGCTTGCATGCCTAATTTTACGGTGCTGCCATCACCACCGACCTCACGCTTCAACAAGAGAATGAAGTAGCGACAACCAGGTGCAGCGAGTCCTGAGTTCTGATCTCCGCACAGCGATTTATGGTAGGAAGATGCTCAATAAAATGAAAATAACTGATAGCGCAATGAATGTGAAGAGTTCCAAAGAGAGAGAGAAGGATAGAAGTCCGTTTTACATGCAAATATGTGATGCTCACGAACGCTATTTTTGCAGAATGTGTGAGGAAATACGCATAAACGACATTTTCAACAAGTCTGAGCACATAGTGACTATAGTTTCAACACCAAAATGGGGCACGAGGTATGGAATAGAGTAGAGAAGGGAATCAAAGGGGAATACGGGAGATGGGGAGAGAAGAAGTTCATCAAAATCGAAACGCCAAATTTTACTGACTAACAAGAGAAATACTTTCAACGAAACAAACCTTCACCACCAAATTCCGTTTAAACAACAGAAAACTCCGAAATAATGCGAATAATATAACTAAAATAGATATGAGAACGATTCAAACCAATATCGCAAAAGAACGATTAGAGAATAGGAATAAATAAAAACTCCTCAAAGAAAACCACGACAGTGTGAAAAAGAGAAAATCGGTGCAAAGAGGCGCATAAAATTCATTAAGAAGGCAATCACCTCCTCAAACCATCACCTACGAGAATCGATGTGACCACTAATTGCAATGACTTACAAGTCTGCGAAGGTTTGAGGTGCCAGTAAACAGCAAATTTTGATGGAACACAAAGACATTACAGACAGGAAACCGTCTTATGTTATGTAATCAATGAACCAAGCATTAGTGTTTTTACATTCATTGCTGATGAATTGAAAGTATGCGATAGAGCGATAAGCGGACCACTATAACCATTGCAAATATAAGTAAAAACTGCAAAATTTCGAACTATATTTCTTTACAACCACCATTTTCTGAAAACGGATATTCGAGAAAGCAGCGAATAATTCTTCTAATGCAGATACTTAGCATCCGCCTTCCCCCAACTACTTGAGGAGATCACCTGGAATGTTGTATGTCTCGAAACTTTTCCATCCTTGAGCTCGAAGAACAAACTACTCGTCTTCATATATTTCTACAGCGCTGGATTTATATATACGAAATTTAAAAAAAGACCTTTATCATCCCGATCCAATGAATTTTCCTGCTAATTTATGTTCTTATGGCGTTTCTTCGAATTCTAAGATAAAAGTCACGTCGCCAATTTCTAATTCGCTTTGCATTTCTTTAAACAAATGTGAAAAATTAACAAACTGCTAATAAGGTTTAAAAAATTGAACATTGCATCGTTTAATATGCTACGAGAGTATCAACGATTAAGTGAATAGTGTAACATGTCCCTTATTCTTCAGTAAGATAATCAGGGAAGATGATAACGAGCTGAAAAGACGCATATTTCAAAGTATTATAGATCTTCTGAGAATAAAATGAAGAGTAAAGAGAAATCAATGAACGCTAAATGAAGGAATATGAGAGAGGAAGAGGTGAACGCTGAGATCCGACTGCATAACGAAACTAAGAAATAAGAAAACGATTTGAATATGAGAAATAAATTGAGTGGATATGAATATGAAATGGAAAATATGCCAAAAATGTTCAACGAAAATGAGAGAAGGCATAGAAAATGTTTACATCCTCAACAATGACTCTTCAAAAAAGGATAGAATGAACGTGAAAAGGCGATAAGGCTGCATGAAATTGAGGAAATACTTCACTGAAGAGACTGTCGAATCAAATAAATGTTAAAGTTCACAAAATGAGAAATGAAGACATAACGAACCTGCTCGCTTGCCATCTTGAATGAACGCTTTTCTCTTCTCGAGTATTTCCTTCTGTAATTCACGTTGCTTTGCCACTTCCTCTTCACGCTTCTTCAGTGCGATTGCCTCACGCTCTGCTCTTGAGAGAAACTTCGGCTGAAATCCTCAACTTGATATTCGGTGACCTGCTATGTTGAAAACTTCAATTCATGATCGGAGAGATGTTCTATGAACGATGCAGAAAACTGGGCTACTTAAAACGATAGTGCTGGAAGCATCACTACATCTACGTCATCCATAGGATCAACCTGAACAATTATGCAAACTCGACAAACATCGAGTCTGCTCTCAGCAATCTCTTTGTCACCAACTTATACAACGACGCTTGTCGCATATGTTTTTTGACAGAATGCAATTTTGAACGAAGATGTTACAACGTAGCGGACTTGGTATATCTGATTGGATAAGAAGGAAAACGTTCACTGTAACTGCAAAAGAAAGAAAAATAACCAGAAGAGTTGTCTACCACAACAATAGGAGAGGACCGATACAGCAAGCAGGTCGAATGAAAACGATGGAAACTCCTTCCTTGATGATTGCTCTATTTATTAGTGAGAAATCGAACAATCGAAAAAAACCAAATGCTATCGGGGCGGGGGGTATTGAAGCGACAAATAGCACTCACGAAATTCCATATTCCAACCTTTTTAGTACATTATAGAACCGACAATGACCAATAAAAGGGGAAAAAATGCACTCCTAACTCCCCTATAAGCCGTGCGGATACTAACTCATAAAAGCAACCTGTGATGTTACTAAACAAAACTATGTGTGCTAAGAGGTGACGGTATAAACTGAACACACTTTCGAGTACGTCCGAAGTTGAAGTATTTTGACTGCCCAGCTGGTTCCCCCATCAACTATGTTAATTATGTACACTTCAACGAAATACGGATAATTTTCAAACTGCACCCCGTATCTCTACAAAACAACTGAAATACACTCAATAAGCTCAGCAATCCGCCAAGCCGCTGATGCTATCAACATATAACATTGACGCGATCGCTTATGCAAGAAGAAGTCGAATAAGCCGGTAACTAGAAACAATAAAATCCTCCAATCTTCACCAATATCGAGACGGCAACAATTATCATCGGCCAGAACCCTCAAACTGTGCGGAAAATGCGCCATCTCCCCCAACTTTCCTTTGGCTTTTCATTATCAATTCCGTTATCACTCATATCACCAAAACGACCATTGCACGACTGTCCACCTCGTTAAGAAGGGTACTAACCTTGGCATCGGCCGCCTCGAGCTCCTTCTTCTTGGCTATCAACTCCTCGATCGCCAACGGTTCCCGTTTCGAACTCATCTCTTCAACGCCTTTCCTCTCTACCTTTGCGCACTATTTTCCTGTAAAGCAAACAAATTCGACCATAAAACGTAAAGAATTGCGGAAGGCATCGTACGATCGATGTTTTCCACGTGCATTGCATCTTTGCTCGATTCTAATCGTCTATGCGCTCTCAACATAGTCACACTATTTTACCGATAGTATGTCGTCCTCTTACTCCCCGCAGAAGTGCCCATATTTCAATCGCTTTCTTTGCCAAACTCTCTGACCCCAGCTGTCAGCAATAGATCGTTGCTTCGCGGATGTATACGCTCTCCGCCCACAATGCACTCTCTAAGGGAGGAGTGCTTCTGGACTCTCACCACCACCAGCTGGCAGCACTCACCGAGAATTAGATACGCTATTGTCTGCACCAATTAGCACCCAGCTCAAGCATGTGTGCTCGAAACCTGTTCATGCTCCTTCAGGTACTCCATCTACAGCACTTCAGCCGAACATCAACGAATAATCTCGGCAACAAGAAGCACCACCTCACTTTTCCAATGTCCGACTGCCCGCCAGCCCTTCAGTGGACGTCCCTTCAGCTGAACATCCTTCCCCTCGTTTGCATGTCCGCTATGCTCATTCCCAAATAAATTCTACGTTATTCGTATTCCGAAGGTATAGGTGCCCAAACGCGACAGGTAACTAGTGGAATACACCACGCTGACCCGAGCATACGCATAATAGCAAAAGATTAGATGCTCCAAGAACACCCGCAGGTGTTATCTGCAGAGAGTGTTCAAGCTGACAAGTAATATATTGCAACGTCTCATAATGATCATAAATACAACCGATGGGGCCATCCTGTGCAAAACACAGAGGGTGAGCAATGGCTGAAGTGCTTCCCATCTTTTGAAAAGCACGAATCGTTGAAGCACCTCATGATAAAAATCGTTGACATGAATCAAGAAGAGGTAAAAATCTTGAAGTTTAAAAAGCACTTTGTGAGAACAAGCGGAATCGAGAGAGAGGCCTCCTGATTATAGTTGCCTTCGAGGGAGAACGGCACTAATTTTATGAGAAGAGAAGCGCTCCTTGCCTCTCCGGTTCTCACCTCATCAGAGGCCATCCTCGCTTCCACTTCCTCAAGAAAGTGCAATTAACGCTCTGGCGTATCTTTGCGCCCTTATTCGGAAGTAAAGTGCAGTAACACCTGATTAAGGAAATGTGCACCGTCCACTCAAATCTTTCATCTGCCATTGTTTCGCATTAAGCTTTCAAGAAATAAAGAAAAGTTGGAAAGAATAGAGGAAAATGGGGAGGAGAAGAAATGAATCCAAGATCAACAACACGGGAAAGAAGATTTCTGGAATGAGGGAAAATCCTCTCCCTTCCTCTTCCTGTCAAGAAGGACCGATGGGGAACGAACAGATATACCTGCCCTACTCGCAACTACTCTTAAATCAACTGTAACGATCTTCGAGTTCAGAAAAAAAAAATTAAATTTCTTCCACCTCATGCTGCTCTTAAGAAGCAATGATGTGTTTATTACGAACTTTACTTTGAACCTATTAAATTCCAAACGAAAAGCTATCTCCCGCTCTATAAGCGACTCGTAAAACGCGAAAGCAGCCGTCACACATGTGAAACCCGCTATCACATCCATCCGAGAAACGATCTTAGTTTGCTGAAACTCACATTTAAGAAGCAAATTTTATCTGAAAGGTTGCAACTCGAACTGAACTTCACCTTAAGTAAATGTACATCGATAATAGCAATTTTCAAATGATGACAGCAATTCAGTGCCATTTCCACATAAGTACATATTAACTGCCCGTCTTATGCGGTCTACTTCCGGAAGAGAGGAAGCAAAAGTGAGGAAAGAGAAAAGAAATGAAGCAAGAGAAGAGGGCACGGATGGAAGAGCACGAAGAGACAGGTGCTAAGAGAGGTAAATCGAGTGAGTGTCACCTGGACGATGCATCCTGTAATAAGGTGCAATTTTGATGTGACGCTATTTAAATGAGTGTTTCATGCCCTTTATGTGATCAGTTGTCATGGTGATCGCATTCATCCAACGCATCGTGCACCCTCACGTCGAATTCTTTCGGTGCAACAAAATTATATCGCTAATCGCATTTGCAGCGAGACAACTCGGCTCGACTTAAGTAAGCCTTTTCGATGCAATTTAATGCTATAATCATTTCAAATAAATGAGTAAAATGCAAAAAGCGCTTAAAATCGTCGTATTCACTTCAATTCCAACCAAAATAATCGATCGGTCTTACAAAAATTTCAACGGTTAACTCAAATTTCGAAGTTTATTTCACGCAATATGAAGCTAACCTCTGCCACCACTTACTCTATTATTAAAATATTTCGGGCAGTGGGGTGGAAAACATTCCCCTTTCCCTCTACTGATTTCAGCCAACGGTTGCCGCATGAGACGAACGCCGATCGCCGCTTTTCAAGCTTAATTTCGGCCACTCCACTAAGGCCAAAATCTCGAGATTAGCCGTTTATTCGATTCACTGTTCCCATCTACAGGTCATTTCGAAGAAGGGATAACTCTTTTCTACAAGATAATAAAACGGAGGGGAGACGTAAAATCCAATCGCTCATTTTTTCGAGAATTATACGCAGAATATAAGCGATAGCTAAGTTTGTGTTCGGCAGAATGCTATCCAATTGAGGACTGGGAAGACGGAGTGGAGGGGGGTGGACAGGAATGGGGAGAGATCGAGTCGAAGAAGGCAAATCTTCCAGTTACTTCGTAACACGGTTGGTTTCAGTCATCACTTCGTCATATAAAAATTCAATAAAGAATACTGAAATTAACAAGAGAAATATCTGATGCTTTTCCTTTTCTTTGAGCACTTTTTTGCATATACGCAAACATGCGGCAATCAACTCGATATCCCTGCAATCTCGGTGCATCTTTGTAAGCACAAACAACATAAATGCAAAATGCGAGAGGTGCCACTTAGCACTTCAGAGAACGTTTCAATGGTGCATGATTTAGCGATCACAATCGGCTCTTGCACCATTCGTCCGCTTATCTCTAGTGCTCGGCTCTAAGAGGTTTCTTCGACGAACTTTCTGTTCAGCTCAACAAAAACAAGAAGCCAGATGGAGCAACATATCATATTCAATTCTCCGCAAAACCCCCCGAAAACGTTTTACCTATGCTAATACGCTAATCCTCTGCGCAGCACAAATCGCCACGAGATATCTGAAGACAGTCCTCTTCTATGGTAACTGTTTGAAAGCCTTCGCAGAGTGATGTAGTTATCGGCAATGGGACGTGCGAAAAGATACTGAACATATAAAAGCATGAAAATTAACACATTCCCAACGGCTCATTAGAACCGCCGTCCCCCAAGATGAAGATCTCTGTTGAAGACATCCGAACTCTAACATTGCATTACGGCTCGTTATCAGAACGAAGCAATCGTGGAGTGAAACATTTGTGCCATCACCAGCAATACCTTCAGATACAATATGGACACAGCAATTCGAAAAATGGATGTTGCGGTCATATGTAGATTATCTGCATGGCGGGCTCTTTGACAGAAGAATACAAGTTATCAAGTTCGCCGTAGGAAGGAGGCGACTGGCATTTGAAAAGAAGACTGGCGGAAATAAAGGGACTTTTGATGATACTGCCGTCGAAACTCTTTTCAAGCGATCACATCTTTGTCGTTTCCTGGAGCATGATGGACTTACATGGATAAATAAATAAATGATGATGACTTTCAAACCATGACTACTTGAAAAGTGGGAATTACATCATAGATCAGCTAAGGCATCGGTCCTCATCCACATTTCATAAAATGTAAAGCAAAGACGGCGATGGAAGCAGTCGAAAGACCTGCAAGGTGTCCTGACAAGGCTGACTGCTAAAGAAAAGTCCGAAGTCAAAAATAAAAAAGCTTTCAGAAGTTGAAACAGCACTGAATTCCATCTACAGGAAACTGCTCTGATATTGCTGTACGACTGAATGGGAATGTCCGGCTTCTCCTTGTGGCAAAACCCTCTGTCTTCACAACGTGAAGTTGTTAGGGGCGAGCTAATTTTGGCATTCTGTTCACTGTGCATTGTGCGACCCCTTTCCCTCTCCAAATTTTAGTCCCTTTGCACGTGCCCTCTTTATAAAAAAGCCTCCCCTCCCCACTCCCCTCAAAAAGCCTGCACAGCATTAATGTGACTGCCGAATACTGGCGAGTATTTACAATGATTCAGTCGGATGTGACCGCAGCAAAAAGAGCGATTCATTGGAAGAAAACGTCCAAACTTGGGAATTTTTCAAATTTTAAGGTCACTTGGGCCGAAAGGGCGATGCAACCCGAACGCATCACTACGCGACTTCAAGATATGGCTATCTCGAGCCTTCCCACTATCCATTCCTTCATCCCATTCGTCCCCTTATGGAAAACATCTGCACCACAGATATTTTCACTTCATTAACAAAGCAGAAAAATGAACGAGACGCAAGCACCGCTTTTTCTTAACTGCTGAGTACAAAAACAGTCGTATTTGCAATAATTCAATTGTGGGGGGTCCGCAGCTGCATTCTCCTCAACTCATGAATTCATGAATTTTATAGCTAAACAATGACTACAATGCCATCCAATTTACCATATCGTTATAATCGCCTTAACGAAGATAATAAGGAACTGGATATTTCAAGCAACAAGTCCCCTCGAAACAGATGCTTTTGTCTGGACATAAAAGTGGAAGGGAAAATGAATGGAAGTGGATATGCATTTCGAAATTAGCATGATGGAGCAGGGACACAGCACGGACACAAACACAACTTCGGGCATCGTCGGTGCCATTTGGTACCACACCGCAGTTTCAATAAGGAGCTGCGACAGCTTTTCTTCCGCTTCTGCTGCCACACTTAGACTGCACAAAAGCGGAAATAAAATGAAGCGATCGCAATACGACTCGAATTTTTCGCAGTGGAAATATTACAGTGATATTTCTGGCTATTTCGATCCCCACTTATCAGCAAACGTTACTTTGATGAGTAAACTTCTCTCTACTTGTTACGCTACCACAAATTCTATGATGCTTTTCACTCACACTTTATACTACAACGCATTTTTTGCTAACCGAGTACACAGCAGTATCGGTATGTTTTGTGATAGGAAAATAACCAGTATAGGTGGACTACAGAAGAAGTCAAACACCTTACCTTTTACGAACAGACTGAAATTTCCCTTAAAGTATATTTGAGCATAAAGCCCTCGAAAACAGGACTGAAAATACATGACAAAGAAAGCTATTTTCTTAGTGGTTTTATTCATTGGATTATCAACTATGTGATAAGGGAGAGGATTTCTCCCAATGGGATATTTGACTTACAGTGGTATTTTTACTCAAAAATGCCAAGTGCTGCGTGAAACTGTTGACCGAGAGTGAAAGTTTGCTGTTGGAAGTTATTGTATAATTGGTGCCTTCTGCGGATCGCAGACGACACAATAAAACATCTTCAGCTGCATCAATGAACCGAATTCGGCACGGATGCAGGCCGCTAAAACTTCCTTCTGCACTTCAACGAATATTGCACACTATCTGCAGTTATTCACAAATCCTTTTCTATATACTTTACCAAAAAATTCATCAATATGCATCCCATTGACTTCACGTCTACGCATTCATGCGTACGCCTATGTGTCCATCTTGTCTTACAAATATGTGTGTATGTAGGTGTGGATGTGAAGGCGCAACACGATAGCCAGGATTCGGTTGTGGGAACGAAAAATTGAATTATTGATTGCAACATTGGCTTGACAGCAAAGGGCGATGAGCATTTCTCCGAGGGTAATTATTACTGAACAATGAAAAATCACTCTCCACCTCATCAATTTTGGGATCTCGACCGCTCTTGGCTCCTATTTTCTACTAAACTTCTGAGAGAACGCCGAAGAACAATCGAGTTGAGTTCGTGCGAGAAGTGCACTTAATTTTGCGATTTAAAGCTGCACGTGATATCACTTTGTATTCCATTTTATGGAGGAAGTGTTCTTCAATAAAGCAGTTTTCAGGAAAAAATCCACGTTGCAGTAATAAAAGGAAACATTAAAAACAGTTTTTAAGGCTTCAATTCATAAGCATAATTTAAAGGCATTTCTCTTTGTTTTTGACGCACAAAATATGCGATTTTTGTTAGTATCTTTTCCCGTGGTTGACGGGACATCAATGTTTTGCAAGCCTCATTATGGTAGTTACCATATTCATTGAAAATTAGTAAGAACTTCGTTTAAATTTCCTGCAGAGGTGAACCGAACGCTCATTTCCGATCATTCAGTAGTAACGTAGGCCCGATGAGGGTGTTGCACTTAAGAAAACTCCTACTTGGGGATTTCCGCATTTCCCAACCGCTCTACCCTCTTCAAAAATTACTGAAATTTGAGTGTCGCCAAACTTCGGTTCTACTCACACTCGAAAGGATGGGAATTCAAACAGGGATTCTTATGTCACAAAAGTCTCAAAATCAACAGCACTCGAAATTCGGCAACTCAAACTATGGGGCTGTGTTCATCCAGTCTTCGCATAATAATATTGTCCATATATGTCACATAACACCACATATCACCTTCACAGTATGTGTGCAGCAACTGAATGTATTACTATAAAGTTGCTGAGATATATATGTATACGTATATATTATATACGCACATGTTATATGTGAGCTAGTCATGCAAGAGCGTACACCTTACGCATGTAAACAAACATGAACACACTTATACACACAAACTCTGATTTGTTTCATAAAGTGACAGAGCTTAAGAAAAAGTCGCACCGATATCCGCACATTGGTCCTGAGATTCTTGAAGTTCACTTCCCTAAACTGGAATTGTTCTTCATTCTAAGTTATAGGCATTCAGATTTGAGAACAAAAATACTCGTTCATTTCCAAGCAACTAACCTTATAACTGTTAAAAGCCTATAAGAAACGGCAATAATCTTTTTCACCGTATTTTAAAAATGCGTTTTATTGAGTGTCGCTAGCAGAAGATATTCTCTAAGAACTACGCATTATCTGCTGTGAAATAAGCAAAAGGTCACCGACAACGTTCACTATGAAAGTCTCTGAAGAGAAGAATAAAATGAGCACTGTGCACGAGACATACAAACACTACACCACTCAGCATATCTGAAACAGAGAGACGGGAAACTAAGAACGAGAAACGACGATAACTTACGAATTAAAGATTACTCAACAATAAAGTCTTCAACAGATGGTTAAAAAAGATCATTCCACCAGGAACTGCCCACATCAAGAGAGCACTCTGCTTCAGCTCATAATGAAATTGAGACTTCCGGTCGGCTCCCAACATTCACTATGACATATCACAAAAATATCTTTCAGTGCTGTAATCACAAACTCATTTCGTGGCATAGCAATACGGCGTAGAAACACACTCTCACAACCTCATGTTATTTGTTGGTGCACTGCTAGCGGCTACAACTTCCTCTCCTGCAGTCCTCTCTCACATCTTCCGACTTGGCGACGCTCTTGCAAAGAAACTATCGCATCTCTATGCATATTCACAGCAAAATTCCACAAGTGAATGCGAGACGCACATTTAGTTCCTTACGTGTTATATTTATAAATATACGGATTTCCATAAACTCTAACTGAAAAAACCCTTCAAATCCTTCAGATAACAAGAGATCAATTAGTCTCGCATATCATTTCCGTTAGCAGGCAGTGGCTCAGTCCGAAGAAGAAAAACTTCGAGATCGTTACTGATTGCAGTATTACGTCCTTATGGGCTGCATCCTCATATTTTATTACTGCGTCTGCAGCAACATGAAATGCAAGACATATGCATCATAGAGTGACCACAACTAATTTTATAGGGGGAAATTCCGAGGATTTTTATCCAACACCATAGTCGTCGCTGCTTCCTAGTCTTTCTTTGTTGGGAGTGGGGGAGTTAGGATAAGCGTCTACTCGCATTGGCTTTTTATTGCACACTAACAGTGAAGTGTTGTGGCGTAGCCAGGAGCGAACTTTTCACGCAATCATTCTACCTGGTCTATGCGTCGGGAAGCAATCACTATAGCTTAGTTGTTGCGTCTTCTTGCCTCCTTACAGCTTTAATTTTAATTTCGAAACAAAATTGGCATTTTGGGTTTAGTGTAACAACAAGAAAACTGTCTTCTCAACTCCTTCCGAGTCACCGCACGTGTCTGAGATTAGAAATGACGACGACGATTCAACGAATCTAATGGTGCAAACGACGATGGAACTTCTCTCCTTTCAAACGAAGAGAAGGAAGAGAAAGTTCGAAGTGCTTATCGAAGATATCTGAGCCAGAATCAGTGCAAAGGCAAGCGTATACTCGCAAGTAAGAACGTCATCAACCTCCCATTGATCAGAATCTCCAAAGACTGCAAGAAATTTGTGTTCGTTCAATGAAAATCGGAAACTTTTTAGCACAACAGACTTTGAGAGGATCAATTTTTATATCCGATTCAAATCGCCTCTGCGCATGAATTGCATCAAATAACGCCTTGAATGAACGCTAATCAACGCCACTTCGGCATTCATTATTCCACGTTTTCGAAGACTTCAGAGGTGAGCTGCAGAAAACTACCGTAATGGAAAAACAATCTCCCTTATTCTGCTTCTGGATACGAACACCGAGAACGACGATGTTTATGGCTCTCAATGAATTCAATTCAGCAACATTATCCGTGGATTGTTCCATGTCCATATTCGCGGCTCATTCAAAAAAGAAAGAAAAAATTCTTCGGCGATCTAAATCACACAAATCACTTCGAACAATATAATATTTAGTGGAAGAAAGGATAAAAATAATAATATTTGAAGGGACATTCAATGTTTGCTTAATTTTCAAACAATTCCTACATGAATTCCTTTTAAAAACTCAGCGACAAAAACACTCAGAATTCTTTTAGTACAAAAAATCGTCACAACGATATTCCCTTAATGACAACGATGATACTTTTTGCGTTGAAACAGTCCATTTCTAGGCAGTAAGATCGAGAACAATTTCCAGGTTCTTGCTTCTGATTGAAGGGAAAACCACACGGCTTTTGAGAAATTGCTCGTCTCGAATGGCCACGAACCCAATTAGGAAGCATGCGGATTACTTGTTCGTGCATTTCAAAGGCAGTTTTATATAATGGTGCCCCAGCAGGTGATAATAGGATGTGAGAGGAAGCATGAAGATGCTCTAAACAAGATATGCGCGACACTCTATGTCTCTGGTTGCTAGCTTTCGAATATGGCAAGAAGGAAATTATGGGAAAAGAAGCGAGCAGAAGCAGCGAAATAATTGCGGCACTACGCTGCCCATCCAGCACGTGCCAATGTATTGTACTATCCGTTGACATCGTTTCAAAATAGCCAAAATGAACAGGTGTTCACATAAGCCGGTTGCCCTTGATATTGAGTGCAAAAAAAGACTTCAAAGTAAAATGTCGAACAACGGAATTCAACCTCGATCGACAGAATACGACCCGTCATGACAACAGACCGCAGAAGATAAAAGACCCACTTGAAATGAATTAATTTTTTGTGAACGTTTCAAATAAGGGCGGTAGCAGAAGCACACATTCGATGACCTCATAGCACAGATGAACTGGAAGATGAAGATTAGTAGATAACCTTGGACTGCATCTGTGTCACGAACCTATCTTTGGTGACTCAATTTTCCGCTTAAAGCCGCGCTTCACAAATGAGGCTAGATGAACTCAGTTTATTCAACTGAGATTAACAAATTTAAAGGTTCGAACGTTATAGGTCAGTGGTTACCTAATTGAACAGTTAAGGTCGCTTCATCACTTATGCTGTTTTTTGCGTTCAGGGTGAACAGCCGAGTCAGTACAGAGGAAAGGCTGTCGGAAATAGAACTGCTTGTTCAGTACTAGAGCAGCGCTCTACACGTTCATCCTAAAACAACGAGTCCCCATAAAACGGGGAAAGGAAACGAAGCCAAGAGACAGAGGAAGCGATGCGCTATTCGTCGGGTATACTCTTTGACTGCAGACCTTATTCATGTGGAAGCTCCTGCAGTTACTATTATTAAGATGTTATACCTAAACGTGGAGAAGCGATGGGTAGCAGCCTCGCTTGAGACAGGGTCACACCTTGCTCCTGAGGTGCGCAACATACAACGATAAGACAAAGAAACATGAACCGCATTCATCTTCTCCAATTCTCACGGTAGAACACTTGCAGCCTCTCGTCAGTGGGATAGCTATCCAGAAGACCAGGATTAATCAAGCAAATCTGTACGGGTCACCCATTTCTCGGCCGCTTGGCTGCTCCCGATACTCGCGCTATGTCTTTTGACCATTCAGAGCCAGTAGAATCACTGAAGTAATTTCACAGATGGATGCACTGACTTACTGGTGCTCCTGCTACTCAAAAAAAAAAACCTGAGCTATGCACCAGAAATTATGAAACTCTTATTGCTCCTTCAACATGGCGTTTTTCACTAGAATTTGTTTTATTTATTAATCTTTTTCCACTTCTTTTGATGTTTTGGCGACTACAATACTTCCATCGATAAGTATTTCATTGTGACGATCGTTTAAGGCGACACTTTCATGACATTTGTGGAATTTTGTTCCCAATTTTCCTTCCCTATATGAAGCAATCACTGAGTTTTAAGCTCAACTGTGATATTCGGAGGCCGCTCCTCCCATATAAGATATTCCCCTTTCCCTTCTGCCATCGAACTTTCTCCAAACTTGCTAATCAATTCAAAGCAGTTACACCGGTTCCCTCCAGACATTAGACAACTGTCAATTCAATTCAATGACGAACTCATTGATGTGATGCAAACACCAATTGTTTCGCAATGCCCTACCTGACAGCAGTATGAAATCTCACCGAGGAAGCAACGCTCACATCAAAAAAGCAGTATGATCGTCTATGTTAATACACTCATCGAGCAAAAAATTATCTCACTGCAGAAGCATTGAATGATAAACGTGGATGGGCATTTCTGTCTATTCATATCATGTTCTACCCTCCCCTTCCCCACGCATTCAACAACAGCAACTAAGCAAACATTTCTGCAAAAGGTGGAAAGCACATGGTTACACCGGAATGTGATATATAATGAATTGGCTGAATGTGACGATGAAAGAGATCTGGTCGCATTTGCCTTTAGCTCGGCGGTAACGATAAGATACTTCCCTATACTAGTATCAACATCCATCAACGACACTATGTCTGAGGAGGTAAAAGTGCCGAAAGACATGTAAATGCGCACTTGGCAATGCGTAATCCACTGAACGAAAAGAAACGCCCTCAAACAACGTGGCACTCAAAAGCCGCCGCCGACTTTACTGTGGGAAAAAGGAAATGCGATTTCCCATCACAATTGACAGAGGACATCTCATAAAGGTACTTCCCGGCGTTGCAATGAGGCCTCGTTTGTTCACTGCTCTCTGAAGGCAACTCCGTCCAAAACAAGCATATTTATATCTCAGAATCACAGAAACCAAATGCGGGTAAAGGTACTCGTCAGTGAAGCCGATACAATTAGTGATTGGCCAAACTGAGTCTCGATTCTACTACACATAATGAAACATGGCTATGCAACGTCCAAGCGAAGTGCGTAACCTCCACAAAATCAACCAATCAACTGAGAGCAGCAAATCACGCGATCGGGCTCGCTTACAAACGAGGTCTATTCAAGCGCCATGATCACTGCTAGCTCTGCGGATTTATTTGGATCTTTCTTTCCGAATGGGCACATCAGGTTTCCACCGAGTGACCACCTGCCTCTCCAGTTGGGTATGGCCACATCAGGTTTTCCTCCAGTTGGGTGACCGTCTGCCTCTCCAGTTGGGTATGGCCACATTGACCCCCTGGGTGAGGCTCTCCAGTTGCAAATAGCTCTCCATGGCCACATCGCTCCTCATGTCGAGCGATAGAAATAAGAAAAGAAAAAATGAAAGTCGAATGCTATACGTGTTTCCCATCGAATACTGTCAACTTTCATTGCGCTTTATTCTCGATAATATAGGCAACGATGTATAAAAATGCAAATAATCAAATTCCATATCTTCTCGTATATGATAACCCATAAAATTAATGAAATGGAGCCGCTTAGCTAGTGACCACAGCATAATTATTCCGATTCGAGTGACCCGTTCACAATAAATTAAACCGTTTTAATAAACGACAACGACAGGCGTTATTTAGTAGGACCGAAATGATTAGACCTGAAGAACGGGAGAGGAAACGAAGAGAACAATGAGGCAAGGGGAAGAACGGCAACAAAGGTGGGAGATGAAGTCGGACATCGACGACAACATCGACCGGCAGCCGGGAAACGCGCAACGCTTTCGATAGTGCCCAATGCAGCACTATAACTAGTACGCCCTTCAATATGGCACATACTCAAATGCTGCAAAAGCAATACGTTGCTACTCTCGAGTAGAACGTCGAAGAGAATCCGCAATGCTCATTTACTTAGCCCTTAGTAGTTGTTCTGTGAAGCTCAGACATGCAAATCGATGCATGAAATACTGCCTTAACTTAACTTCTCACTAATAAACAACGTCCCATGGGGGTCTCATCTATATCGTTCGTGTCCCCTTCTTCTTCACAAATAAAGAAGTAACTGCAAACATTGGTGCATTAAACCAGTCACGCTGGTTAAGTTTTACCCATTACCCGTCAACCGACTACACTGAGCACTTACCACTCAATTATTCCGAACTAGAAAGGCACAAACCAAACATCCGAGTAGGAACACAAACGAGGATTGCATGAACGTTAAGTGGAAACAGTGCAGACGCCCGGATGCCATCAGAGGGAAACCGGGTTCGGTGTGCAAGAACGGGAACAATCCGAAATGCAGCTGAGGCCTACAGATATTCAGAAAGTGAAAGCTGTAGGCTCATCGAAACGACTCAACTGCATTTCAAAGATGAACGGGCAAATGCATTAGTAACGTCCGCAACAACCACATCCCATTCCTCGCCTGACAACAAACTTAACATTCGGCAGGATAACGTTGAGCAACATTTTATGATGGGCGGAAGTAACCCTCATACCCACAACGGGAAGGGTAATTCCTGGATATTTCTGAGAGAAGAACAACGAAACGATTTCAGATTAGACACCTTGAATTTTGGGGGAAATCGGCCGATGTGGGCCAAAATAAACCCTGTGATAAGTATAACCAGTGAAGTATGTCAGGCCACCCTCTCACAGCTTGACATCAGAAGACGAAGTAAACATCCCGCATACGACATAACATTCGAAAATGGGCCAAACAAGACCACTTAATGATGTTGAGCACAACAGCGCTGATGTGTTTCGCATTTCCCAATGGATGTGACACATTTCAACGTCGAATTAATTTCATCAATATGGTGGACAGTATCCACGGAAAATAACCCATACCTAGATTAAATTCCTTTGATGCACAAGCATTCAGTAAGTGGAATCTGCTCGTCAATGGGTGAAACCTCTGTGGAAGGTTTCTTCTTTAGCAAACAAAATTTGCGACTCCGCACCAAACAATCACAAATTTTGTTGTCGTGTTCGAACTTCAAGTGATCACAAATCAATAGGTATCGGCACATGAAGAAACAGCAGCTAGCTGAAGCTTTCAAAACTCCTACTAACCATCAAAAATTACGTTTTCGATTGGCTACGTGAAAATTACACTTCAAATACTTCCGACATCTCTTAATGAAATAGCCATTCCCTTACGGCTTAGCGACTCGCCTAATATCCTCTTTATTACTTTAGGAGCTATAAATAACACAGTGAGGACTGCAACCACCTCATAACTATAAAATAATATAACGCCGATCCCACTTCTTTATATTTTAATATGTACGTAAAATAAGTTTTATACATTGCAGTTATGCATATAAATGAGGAATAAAAAGAGTCCATACGTCGCGTATGAATTGAGCACTCACCTACACCATAATAAGGACCAACTTCCTATCAGCTCAACCTGTACAATCGCACTAGGATCCGCTCTCCCGGTCATCGTCGATGCTCTATGCCGTCATAAAAAAATATTTCTATCCGTTGCTGCCGTATTTGCCATCTCTTCTTATAATGCAATAATCCTCGTTTAGTGTTTCGGCAGAAAACCCGAAAGCGCTGCTCCAGTTGATAGGTGATTCGATATTATTGATAGGTGACCGATGATATACTATGCTCTAGTGCATTATCGATGAGTATATCGAACGTTTAGATGCTCATTAAAATGACACACTATGCGGCAATTCCTTTTCTAACTTCCTTAGGTTGTTACAAAGAAATTCTAATTACACTGCTTCGACGGCATTCTATAACCTAAGAAATATAACGTCCTTTACAGCGAGAAAGCAAAATCATCAACTGTTATGGGATGAGCAAAGCACTCATCACTATTTTCATGTAAATAACACCAATATTCCCATTAGCTCAATAAAAACAAGACAAGTAAATTCCGCTCCATATATCGCGAATATATACATAACTCTATATAACTGCACAACAACATCCGAAGCAGATTCCACTGTTCACTCAGTTGCCGTCCCGCAAAATATTTCCTTTCAAATGTGCATCTCGCGCTAAGAAAACATAAAAGGTTGTTTGATGAGCGTGCGAGATAATGCAACATTCTTCTGTCTCTTCATATGCCTCCAATGACCCCACAAACATCACAAAAATCAAATAATCCACAAGCACAAGAATACATACATATTTGTTCTCACAACCAAAACGAGCAGGTAAGCACGTGAAACTTTGTTCCTTGCAGCATTCAAACGACAATCGAAGCAGACGAGACGGTATTCGCCGATGTCAACGCAGCGTTGTGAGGGCTACATGGGAATACCTGAAAAAAATTATCTTGCAGTTAATCTAGTACTAAAGCTTAAGCTAAAAAAGCTTCATGCAATGACCAATCGTTTGATTTTGCACGCACATTAGTGTGCTGCTGGAGAGTTCTAAAGGCGGAGAGATAGAGTTGGATGCGAGTTATCAAGTATGGTGTGCAAAGTGGTATTCGAGTTATGATATTCGAGTCGACAGTAAATTAGACCAACGAAGCAACATGAAGGTATGGGAGAAAGAAAAAGGAAGCCGCTGAAGACACCGGTTTCGTGACTCCGACTACTGAATTGCCCTTTCCGTACATGCAGCTGTCCACAAAACATGCCGAGAACTCGATCACTATAAGAGTGGAATCGATTCAGTATTTTGGATTTGGTAGTATAGAAGAAAACCTCAGATATGAATATCTATGAAGTGAAGAGTACATAATATGGAGAGTTCCATAACATTCAATGTATGAAACCAATTGTGTTTCGAAGAAACTGCAGAACTTCTGCCAAAACACAAAATACAAGACAGTGAAGTGTCTGCAAGTGAAGGGGAGCAGGAGGGGGTATGCAGACAAGCAACCGAAATGACTACTTGACCCCTGACCCTTCCCTGCCTGACAAAATCTGCATCAATAGCGAAGCACCGCACCATCGTAGTACAGTTATTTAGGCAATATATTTAAAGCAAACTACACGTGAAATGAAGTGCTCCCACACTGGTTTATTTTATCCATGGCACACCATAACGCCCTAAGCCAAAATTGAACTCCATGGACTGCTTATTCTGATGAAGAGTACTTGAGCATAACTTTTTTTGAAAGAGTTGCTGAAGAAATGTTTTTCACAATCGCTCTCATGTCATACTATATGCCAAACTGTGCAGTAACGTTAATGAAATAATGATTTGACCTTGATATCTAAATCCCACACCATCGTCTCTATACTGAGATCGGTCGGTGCCTGCGATAGACCCTCGCCACCTTCGAAGACGATTTCATCGCTTGTCACGAATTCGAAATGAAGACGCCACTTTACATGAACTATAATGCTTCATTATTAACTTGAAAGCTTCAGAATATTTACGAAAAACTTCCCACAGATCAATAGTGGAACGAAAGACTTACAAGTTGGGGTCTATTAGAATTTCAGTGGCATCAGCTTCGGCAGCAGCATCGCCCATATTGCGAAATAAATGCATGAAAAAATCGAACAACATTCGGACCATATATGCATATATAATTCTCGTGGAAATATTATGCTCTAAACGAAATGAGAGTAGTGAGATAATGGTGAAAGCGAACCGGTATCCGTGTAGAAAGTAGGTGTTGCCGACAGAGGGATATGAAGTTTAACTATAGCGTCACTCCAAAATGCACACACCGCATGCTCTACCATATGCGTTGTCACAAAGCTACGTGCAGTGGGATTATCGACAAGTGTCTCCACTGACTGCACGCTCACCGTATACTGAAAATAATCAGCTAAAACTTCAGGCGAATCATTAGAGCACTGACTCATAAATGGGAAAATAAACGAAACCAAAGAAAGATGAAACCTCAAACTTATTATCCTTCGTGCTTTTAAGGTGGAAATGAGTTGAAAAGGAAGACTCTTTTTGTCTCCATAACTTTTGCCTTCCACACCAATAGAACATCCTCAAACACCTTCGATTTCAGTAATATGTTTTCTTATTTGTACTGGTTAATTCTATCTAACAGATCGAGCAAACATTGCAAAACTGTTATTTGAGACTGCAGTGTGCGCCTTAATCAATGTTTTTTCCACCCTTCGGCAAGCCATAAGAAGAACGAGGAAATATATGTTGACGTAACAGAGACAAACTCAATAAATTCGGGTGAGGGGAAGAAAATACAAAAGATCTAAACTGCTGAATAATTAATAATACATTTGTGATGACAGGCTTAAAATAGTTATGGGAGTTATGCAGAAGCAGGCAGGAATATACTCTTAGCACGACGAAGTTTAGAAGTGAACCATGGTCAAGGAAATTCTGACCACTCTGAATCGCCTACGTTCGATTTAAAGCTATCGGAAATAAAGGAAACACCTGTAAGCACGGTGAGGGGCAACCATCGAAAATAAATCTCCCCACAACATCTTCGCCGAGCTTAAATGCCTTCTTGTAAAGTATGAAATTCGCGACACGTCCACGCGCGTTTGTCATGCTGTAGCTATAGCTCCTCTGTGGGGCTGTAAGACAATCTGTTGCCTCGGTAGCCAAGTCGATCACCGATGGCCTGAAAAACAAACCAGCAACGATTACTACTACCTTGCGAGTGCTCAAATTTCTACCACCCTCTGTTCTTCTCATCTCCTCATCCATTTTTTTCGCCAAAGTGAAGGATCCGAGTGAAAAAAAAACTCCACCAAGTATTCCGTGACGATGTTAAACTCTGTAAACGGGTACAATGACTCCCCAAGAAAACGAATAAGAGATCAGCTAATCACTTTCCCAACCTTTCGGCTAATCACTTTTCCAACCTTTCGGATCGACATCTAACTTAACCACCGATAATTTTCAAACATTAAAATACAAAACAATATCGTCTGCATAATATTTTCAAAAATTATTCTGCCACAGTCCCTACATTTTTCCTTTCAAAAATGCTTAGAACATGACAAAAGAGTATGGCAGTCGGAAAACAACAAACAAATGGTTCCGAAACTTAAGAAAGGCGTACCCGCTGTTGTGATTAGCGATGAAAGGGTTGGCAAGCGATGAGATCGCAGGTAATGAGATGCCCAGATCAGCGTGGATCACTCGGATCGGGATATGGATCAGTTTAATAGGCGACTTTACATGCTGCACACCCAGTGTCAATTTGTAGACGTATCTCACTAAATAACCTCTGAAAACCATGCTTCAACAATAGTATGGCGATACAAGAGTTCGGCACAGTTCTACACAATAACAATCACATACAATGCGCACTATTAATATAGCTCGATCATATGGATCGCAACAAGTGGGGAAGAAATCCATGCCTTATTTAGAAAGTTACTCGACATCATTTCCAGTATTCGAGGATCACTTCAAGGGATACCCAACATATTCGGCTGGAGTCCACTTCAGAAAAGCGACTGCTTTGAAATAACTGGCCATTCAAAAGGACGTCGAAATGTAACCTTGATCTCTAATAATTTAAGTTCTCCATCTTCCTTTAAAAGTGATTCCCACTTAGGGTAACCTTACCTCCTTCTGCAGAAGTGCACTACGTAAATAAATGATAATGAAGCGTCTGCAGCACTCACCATATTTTTTTATGCCAAAATCACTTCGGCGACGCCGATTTTCATCTGCCCAAACAATGGCCTATTATTTATTCTCAGAAAGCGTTAGAATTCAAGGGGAGGAAGTGAGGAGATAAGACAATACAGTAGGATAATTAAAAAAGTATTGGAAGATGAGCACAATACAACCTACTTAAACGAAGGTGGTATTCCATCGAATGGCAACTGCTGCACACACTCGAACTCACGTCGTTCACTAGGTCGCAGCACGAGTTCACAGAAGAGGACGACGGGTCGGCACGAGAAGACGGTAAACGCCGAACGCGACATTGCAGTCGACTCGGTACGTGGCCGTTCACCCATTGAATTCTTCTTGATGACATCGTTATGTCCACCACCTCCCGAACCCATGATACGCTCACACTGCACATGCACACTGCCCCATGCCAGTGGTTCCTCCTCTGAACGACCGATATTTCGTACTACCACCTGCAACGTTTACAGATCCAGCGCAGATGCTTAAATATCCAAAGAGTACCTGAAGAATTTAGCACATTTCAGCATTCACTTATAATCTGAAACAATTCAAAGAAGTGATCTCACTATCCACGGGAATACTCCTCTGCATCTAAGCAAATGCACATTAGCGGAAGTGCAGCATTTATGGCAGTTTCATAAGAAATCGCTAAAGTTGCATTTATTCAACTTAATGGACAAAATGGTACCGCAATAGCCTTATAAGCAAACACGAATAAGGGATTCTCTTCAGCGATCTTCATACTGATCCATCACATTCTAAAACAGCCAGCGATATTAAACGTGCTAAATAAGCTGAATGCATTTTGTGGAACGGTCGGCCCACAAAAGAGATGAATTCTTCGCACGGAATTCATAACAACGGCTGATGGTTCATGGTACCGCTTCAACCTATCTCCTTCCCTCTGCTGGTTAAAACGAAATGATATACCTTGCAGTGGATCGCTTCACCGGCAAGGTAGACGGCTGAGTCACGATCCAGCTGCGCTGTCACTTCGATCGGCATCGACAGCTAACCCCTAAAAAAAGCGTCGCTCAATTCTTTTAACGAATCACATCCGCAATCTTTACCCGTACCGTAGAGCAATTTGCCACCAAACATTTTATGACCCACTTAACTGAAATTATTTTGTGCATAGACCAGCAAAGGCCTTTCACTCACCTCTCCTGTCACACATACTTTATTGACTTCAATGTCCGAGTTATTCCCATTTTCCCAAGCAATATTCCACACTTCCTACGACTTCCTTCAGTGATCGGTGGTCTGATTTTTCCAATTCTGGTCAGTATCACGTTACCCACTACCCATGGGAATCAATCACAACGCAAATTTCGTGGCAATATACTCTTTGAATCAGCTACTACGCTTGCCATACATCCTTTGGACCTTCTCTCTCCCTCCCACTGAAATAAAAATTACTGAGACAATTCTGCCGATCCTCGATTAGTCACTCCATTCTTGCTCTACCTCCACTAACTGTTTGTACAAGCACGTAACCATTAACGTGTGCGTCGAGGGATAAAACATGATGCACATCTCGTTAGTGCAACCTCAACTCCGAATCTCTTTTCATATCCAAGTCGAAATCACGGAGAGACGCACACGCAATATTCACGCGAATATTTCCTATGGATTCCACAACATGATGACCATAATACCACGAGCACCCCTCTCCCTCCTTCCAGAGGAAGGGAACTCCGCAGCAGTAAAGCTTTTATCCTCTGAATCCTCTCCCTTCACACAGAAGCTATGTCGCCATCTGTCCGTTACGTTATATAGCAGTTCACACTACCGAAACTTCGAATAGCTAAACCGAGGCTATGCAGCAACAATTACCTACATGCATTACCTTATTCTAGTCTCAACGAAACCCAATCTAAGACGTGAAGTGAATGTTACGACATATGAGATGCTTTCGGTAGCAATGTTGGCGATGAGGGTCGATGCTGGAGTACGTGTTCTCTGCCGAGTCTCGAGGCTGTCTAGTCAGAAAGTATAAAACGCGATAGAGGCGAATCTCGATTAGATATGCGGAAGTGCATCTGCACACAACGCAAATGAGGATACTGGAGAGTGAGCATATGGAAGTGTTTATTGCTTCGCACAACGTAACTGCGTACACCAACAACTTAAATGCGCACAAAGAGAGAATGTGATCGCTTAACAGAACGAAACGACGACATCAGAAAGAGCATATTGCTACAGAGAGAGAGGATTGCCGACGGTGACTCGCCACTCGACTACAACGAGCACCACCCTCACGCATATTATCATCGTCGTCATAAATCACTGCAGATTACACATTCAAAAAAATCTAAAAATCTGACAAGCAGCCGAAAATATCTGGGTCCTTCCAACAGAAATTATAGAATAAACAAATAGGCAACTTTCTCAATTACTAACTCAGCACTGCTCAACATTGTTCAATTCAAAAATATAAACTAGGCACAACAAATGTGAACAGAGGGAGAGAGGAGAGAGAGCTAGATTGGATGGAGAAGTAGAGAACGAGTGAGAATGAAGGGATTTACAGGTAAGCGAAGGGTGGAGGAGGATCGCTGCCACACTACACTGAAGTAACGACGATGGATAACAATTTGAGGTACGATGAGTTCATTCAACGAAAGAGGCAGTAACTGCATGAACTCTCCGAAATACAATGTGCAAAATACGCGAGGCGTCGAACCGCATCCTCGTACGCATCTCCGGCTGCAAAGCAATCAACGTTTTATTAGAACAAGACTAGGTCAACAGGCGAGTATATCGACCAAATAACGCACTCAAAGATGGAAATTAGCTGCCCGCATTCTGCACGTATTACATTCGTCACCATACTGTTCTACTTATACAGCACCCAGTGCTAATTTTGTTGTGAATATATCGCCAAAAGCTTATAAATTCACACAACCGCAATCATCTTTTTTGGCTTCCTCCTACTGCCATTCCATAAACGATGACGAATGGCCACTTATGCAACGTTGGCAGTGTCGTTGCAACAAAAACTCTCATTACTCGATTATAACGCTCACGAGTCTGCAAACTTATGTACAAACCACGCAAAGAACTGCCTAATACTGCACACATGAGCTTAGCTGCACTGATCTTGACAGCCTTGAGAACCCAAAATCCGAATGATGAATGGGCGATGCGAAAGGAATAACGCTTCACACGTAACTCTGATTTGAGGGAAAATTTTGGACAGGCGACTGCGACCTAATGAAGGTTACAGCTAAACTTTAGAAATGATAACGTCCTGCAATTTCAATTTCAAGATGTGCGTCGCAGATACTAACGGTGCACTATAAACGGGGCAAAAACAAATTTTTGTGTCGCAAAAAAATACTTTATGGGCGAATAAAAACTCACTAGTTGGAACTTCGTGGAAAGGTATAGCAGCTTGAGGAGCTGGTGGCAACGAAGTGGGAAAAGCTATTTGAGACAAATCCAACGAATTCGTCGTGTCGAAAGGCAAAGGCGATGGCGGTGCAGGAGCGTCATGCCCATTGGTTAGCGGCGGAGGTGACGTCGAACCAAATCCGCCAGGACTGCCCGGTCGTGAGCCTGAGCTCGAACGCGATCCGATGCTGTTAGAAACTATAGAGCCCGAAAGTGACGAATGTATTCCACCCGGCGACGGAGGAGCAATTGGAGCCGGCAAAGGAGCCTGGAAATATTGCGCCACATTTTCTACCTTCTAAATCAGATTAGGCGCTGCTGACATGGGGCCTCAGAGAGCAGACTGATAGATTTTCCGAAAATAATTTCACTAACCGCGTATAGACGACAATTTTGATGAAAAAGATCTCTGAGAGGCATTTATCCAATGAACGTTTAGTAAACCTGAATCTTTAGCACATTCCTTATTATGGTGCGCCTTACAAATATCACGGAAGCATATTTCTTTAACATCGGGCTTATATGTATGTCTATTTGCAGATACGTGTATATTTATCGACTTCAATGACGACTAACAATATGTGCCACAAATCAATAGATTATTACAGGAATGACTGATGCACTAAGTGAAAGCTCAGTAAACAATAAACCTTCAGTAAATACTGAAATATGGAGGTGGCTATGCGCTGCTATTCTGCTAGGTACTTTTTTCTAACAACTCTCTGAACTATGCCCTCCTTCACTCAATAACAACGGTACAACTTCAGTGCCGTATAATAGTATTTACTCGCCCGCAGATAAGATCAATCAGCAATATGGCGGCTTCTGATCCAGTTGGGAAAGACGGTCGCAACTCTCCCAACAACACAACATTAATAAGCTTGACAAAGAACGAGAGAAATGACAAAGCACAGCACAGACGATTTTGTTTTTGAATATGAAAAAGTAAACCGAAACTCTTAATACCTGAGGTTGGCTCTTCTTGGTGACGCCGTTTTGATTCTGCACCTGCGGTTTCGTATTGTTCGGTGGAGAGATATTATTAGTGGTAAGCGTCGGTTGAAGTGGTTTTTTCGATGTCAATCCAACAACGTTTCTGAAAAATAGGTAATATCACTACGAATCAATAAGGCTGCAGCTAGAGAGGTCATCGAATGAGTTCTATCAGAATGATGCAATACTATTTTTCCTGAAATCTCAGAGATGAAGACACCGTGATATGACCGAAGAATACGGTGAAGTATGAATGAACTAAAAAAGCGACCATCTGTGCTAAAAATAAATCAAAATTCAATTATTTACCCTCTACAGGTAACCACAAACTTCACAATATTCGCTAACAGCTTTCCACCCATTCTCGATTTCCATAAAGCTCCCATACCACATTGCAATGAACTTCATTCCGCCTAGATAAAACTAGCCCAATTTGCTCACTGTGCAAAAAATTTTCACTCGAACTATGGCACGACGCATATTTCGAACACAGCAACATCGTTTAGCCATTCGATGCGCCTTTGCTATCGAACTGCGAATATCTCAGCTGCGATAAGTTGCTGACTCGTGTGCATTACTCATAACAATTGCACTCCAATTCGCTTTGATAGATATTACACGCAACAAAATCTTAAAAAGACAATAAATATCAGTGCTTCTAGCTTGGTGTAATCCCAAATGAAGGGCAGCATAACAAACCTATTGCCAATAACGGCGTCTATCGATTTCGGCTGTCGACCAGTTAATACGTCGATGCTCGCATTTTTGCTACACACCGCGATCGCCCTCCACTGCACCTGATTTTGCTTCTGCTCAGTGGCACGATACCTTATTTGCATACCTGTCTTAAACACTGTTCGGATATCCTGCAAGCAAATCGTTCATTTAATCTTGCTGTAAACGCATTGTTTTAGTTGTCACATCGATTTGATTTCGCTGAACATCTGATTATATCAGAGAATGCTTTCAGGTGCCTCATGAGCATGCTCATAAAGAGGCAACCGGAATTATCGAAAGTATGCAATTTCTGAAAAACTCGTAAATCGGTACTGCTTTGCATTGTCCGACATAAACTATATCGAAATTAACGAATGAGTCCATCCCTCTGGACATCAATTAGCTATTCTATTACTTCCTACCCTTACTACGTAACAGCAGAAAACCTTCGGTAATTAATCGCTCTGCAGCCAGCTGAATCACAGCCGAGTGAGAGGAAGCGGCGCGGGGTTGCTCTCAAGTATTTCGTTAATTCCTATAAGCATAACATAAACTCAGGCATTCAGTAAGCACTTCAGTGGTTGGCAGAATTGAACACTATGAAGCCCTTTGTAAGCAGCTATCACCTCGAATAAATCATCGACCACAAAAGGGCAAATGAAGTCCGAGTTTTTCAGCTAAATAAAACAGATGGAAGGTTTCACCTTCCAACATAACAATCATCCGTCCATTCTTTCTGTTTGTTCCCATATTCCGAAAGAGGAAAAGCGGCACAATACTGTTGAAAAAACAACGAACCTTCGTATCGGGTCGGACAACACTTGCCGTAAAATAAACAGTGGAGCCATTATTCGACTGAAATGAGATGTTTCAATAAAGGCATTAAAAAGTACACCTCAATTATAACCTTACGACGAAATGACTCTATCTGTAATTTACTGCGAAATGAAATGACTATGCAAAATGCACTATCGAATTCTCTTCAACAAAGATAACGATATCAAATTTAATTTCTGCCTTACAAGTAAACAATACCTTATCGAATCATCGTTGGATTACCAAAGAAACTAATCTTGGGATGTTTAAAAAGAACCTTTGAATTGATAAACAACTATGAAAAGTTAAGACAAATCGTCAATGAGGAACTGGTCAGCTCCGATGTATGCATAAAATAATCCGCAAATGAATAAACATTCCCGTTTTCAAATTTCGAAGAGTAAGTGGGACCAGGGTGATGGAAGAGAAACTCGAACGGGAAGCTTATTACAGCATTCACATACTGCCAAGGCACTCATCACCAAGAAGTGACATTTCGATACACTACGTAAAAATGAATAAAAATGAAGAAAGGAGATGAAAAGCATACTGCAATAAATCCATACTGTCCCTTAGCCTCGTCAACCTTCATCAATCTGCCTACGCCATCCACTATTTTCCCTTTCGACTCGAACTGAACACTATTCGGTAACGCCTTATAACGAACACCAAATGTTATATGGGTTCCCTCCTGAAAATACACCACTACTTCGTGATAATGCTTCAGAGATATTCCTCTTATTTCCATGGTAAATGACCGAAAAATATCAACGATAAAACAGGTTCAAAGTCTGGAAACGACAAGTTACTCTGCGCTGAATTGTGGGGAGATGCAAAATGAGAAACTCGGATATCTATTGTCTTCGCTCCGCTCATCTGGAGAGCCACTTTCAGATATCGACAATAGATAACAGTATGCGCATCGATACAGTTACAGGTTGATCGCCTGTGGAAGGTTCTCACAAAACAATCACCTCGTGCAACTGCACTAATATGAAATGAAATCTCGATTTGTTAATAAACCTATGAGGGCTCTCTGGAGTCCTTGTTGACTAGAACTCCATCCAAAACGAACAAACAAAACACCGAAGCTGACACAGTGGATCATGTAGTGGTACATCCACTAGTTATCAAATATCTTGGCATTTGCTTTAGTAATTCCTGCAGTGATATTACTAAATGGACAGACTCATAAGTAGACTTTTCGGCTGACTGCCACTAGAAGTAGAAAGCTCTATTCACTTTCCATATTATCTCTTTAAAAGTAACTAATATTAATCACGAATGAGGTAGAATCGTTTTATCTCATCAACTTCAGCTTCGAAAGAAACACTTACCGGCTCGTGTGCCTTTGCCTTAAAAGTCACCCAATCCTGAATATCGAAGCTTTTAGAAATCCACGAATCCCTATAAGCAACAATCTTCCCGTCGAGACCGCCCTTCGACAGATGAAGGAATTCAGGACAAGAATATACTACACGCGCTCGTCCTGTTATTATTCCGGTGACACTCATAACGAGTAACGCAACAGTGCTAACTGAAAACTACTGTTATACTTTAGAGTTACGCATATTCATTACATAATGTTTTCAATTTCGCCAAGGTTCATATTTTATAAAGGAAGCTAAGGCTAAAAAGTGACTACGAGAGCATTTCTTTAATAAAACAAAGATTGCTTAGATCAGCAAGCCGCAAATAATCGACCAAAAATCAAATTACATGCTGCACTCAGAAAATAATTACTCTGGAATGAACTTATTCATTAAACTTCAAAGAAAACTTCCTTACGACCAAATATCGGTATCATTTTCGCTCTTTTGACACTAGCTACATTCCACTTCAGTCATCGGAATCTATATAAACTTCAAATATAAGACTGAAGTAGGGAACCGTTTTATATTCCAGATAAATAGGCGGAAAATCTACTCGAGCATCCCAATTTTCGACGATACTTATAGACAACTTCATTTCCGATAAACGAAGCACACGTATAAAATGCACAATATACAAATCCATACATTGGTATGCACATCACACACATAGTCCCAAATAAAATTCGCCTGCGGCCGATTAATTTTACAGAGATAACAATGGACGTGGTGATCACTCTTTAATATGAGAAGTGAAATCGAGTACTTATGATGGCAATGTGTCTAAAGAAGTGAAGATAGCGACCGCGAATATCTGCCGACCATAACTGTAAATCAATTAAGCGAATCATGGGGGGAAAATGCAAAAGAATTTCAGAGAACGAAGGTTACCGCCATCATCGACAATATTACAAAAAAGGCAATTGTCTCGGACGCCATTTTTTTCCTCATATCCATTAACGAGTTTGCCATAACTCTCCAAGCAATATTAAATTCACTGCATATTTATCGCTCAAAGCATGACCCTATCTGCGATCTGCAGATCTTCCTGCAAAGGGATCCTAGTGCATTCGCCAACTGCTTCTTAACAACTTTCGGCATGAACGCTTCCTCAAGCCAGGATGTGATGTTCCTTCTAATACAGACAGCTTTATATTCGACCCTAAACTTACTTCACTGGTGACTGCAGTACTCAACTGCTGCCGAAAAGCAGACACAAATCGAAGACTGTATGTCCTCCATGTTTTAAGCACAAAAGAACTGAGCAACACCGAAACGCCTCAGTGGAACAGTGCCAACCCGTTTTGGAATACATAATGAACTACTCTGCGATCTCCTCATATATCAAGTTGCTAGGGCATATCAAGAAACGTTCCACCGGCGTTGCTCTCCGGAAAACTCATTGCAGTCCACATCAATCTGATCACACTGCAAGGATAAATTTCTCTGTCGCAAGCCCAACTTTGATTTGATTCTTTGCCATAAAATTTTTTGGCTTTTCCACATCTCATCAGATCATTTTCAGCTCGCGGAAAACAATGTTCTATATTTTTTACAGATTCTGGAATCTGCACCCATTCCTTCGGCTTTCAAACTGCTGCTGAGCCGATTTAACCTACGCACTATTGCTGCTCACAGGCAATAAATTGTAGCTCAGTGAATGGCTCGCTCTCGCTGTTCATGATAACATAGTTTTCAATGCTCCCACCTCGAAATATTAAACAAATAAATAAATAAATACTGCAAACAATAAAAAACATCGAAGTAAAAACCTATGTAAAGCATAGGCGTCATAAAATGTCGATATGCCTCAACAAGAGAACTCCTCGCATACACCTTCATTAAATGAATGCATCAGCATCTGGTTGAAATAACGATCAGCTTAGAGGATATATATGAGGATGGGTCGAATGACAGTTGCAGGCAACTTAGTAAACAGAACACAACGTCACAGAAAAGAAATGCTCGTTAAATAAAGGAATGCCGAGCTTGCCTTTCTACTATATTCGCAACATGATCGTACACTCCGATGTTATTACTTAGTGAAATATCGAAACCTTCAACAGAGATCGATACTTAAAGCATTAGGACAGTTTCGAACGAACTGGATGAGATTCTGCTTCCGACGCTGAAGATAGCAACTATTTGCTCCATTAATATTTCAGTGGAATCAAAGATGTCTTGGAGATAATCAATAAAGGTGAAGAGTTCGTTGTCATCTGAGAAAAGAATGCATCTGCACTCAGACGATATGTGGCCGGGTATGCTGCTGCAGAGAATTAACAACGGCAAGGAACTAAGAACAGATCCCTAGAAATTCCACTGTCGATTTATTCACATTTACATACGTCGGCGCATATAGGCAATTAATGGAATCGCAAGGACTAGGAACATGAAATTCTTTTACGGTATGGGTGCGGTTAAAAAGTGGACTTCAACAAACCGGCACTAAACCTTTCCGGCAGAGAAAATATGGGACATCAGCATTATTGCCACCATCGACTTGAAACATTCATAGGATAAATATTCTGCAAAGATCGCCGTCTGAAAAAATCGTTACGATACATAAAAAATTATTCCCCGAAGCAACCGAGTGGTAACCAGTTTCTTGCAGAAGTTAGGTAAGGCAAGAGCAACTGAAATTGGTCGACGATTCTGATGCCTCATCTTCTTAACCCTCCCTCCTTCCGTCATCCCCCTCGACGAACGAACAGATAGAAGAGCAGAAATGCTGCGGAAATAGGTAAAGGCGAATGAAAAGAAAGCGATGAAGTGAGACAAAAGGGTCTTCGAAACTTATCGACGAGTTTGTACAGGACACAATCAAGACAGACGCCACTTTCAGCTCGGAGAGACTAGAACTGCTCATCAATTGCCAAATCTTATAGCTGTTTCAGTCCTCCCTCGCCTGACCTCACCTTTCGTTATAGTGATACAATGAAGGCGACAACAGAATGAACAACACAAAAACAAGAATAATTTACTGTTTCGTTTGTTTCAATGCCTCAAAGTACCTGAAAAAGAAGACCGAACAGGACATAAGCCAACCAACCAACAGTCACGTCAGACAGACATCCAATAAACAAGAGCAGCTATCGAAAGAAGTCACTAGCACTCTGCACGACGAAGGAGATGATGCAGTAACGACATCAGCAACAAGCCTACCCCAATCCCTGCAGCCTCAGAAAGTATTCATGTCGGAATTCGTCATGAAGCACTCAGTTGCTGCAATCTTTAAAGCGATGTTGCCAACACGAATTCGGTTTGGCGCAGAGTAACTATCTCCATAGAAACGAAAACGTCATACTTCCCCTCTTTCGAGGGTAATTCTCCTCAACAAATCACATTAAAAGCTTTTTCACAACGAACGCACATCATTGCTACTCGAATTTTGTCATTCGGCAGCAGACAAACAGTTGCCTGAACCAGGAGCGAATTGCGATGCCCTGTGCACAGCACATGGAACACCACATTTATGAGGGGTTCAGAAGACCTCTTTATGTAAAAAAGGGTTGTGCCGCATCCTTGACGACTGTTTCGGAACGCTCGCAAGTAGAAAGCGTTCGAATAATTAGCCAACAATTTTCTACCATGATAATAGGTGACTTCTTCAGCAAGGTGAGAGGAACGTATGCCACTAAAGAAGAAAGAAATATGCATGAGATATGCAAATGATACATTCTATACCGGCTAGCATTATATTTTAGGCTCCTTATGCTATCGCCATTCTCTACAAAAACACAGAGCAACATAACGCAACCCAAGAAAATCATTCCAAGCAGCATTGAGTGCTTTTGCAGCGCTCCTTAGACTTGGAAGAAATGGAATGTCGTCAAACGTAGATGAAATCTTATCCGGATGAGCAAGTCGGCAATGATCCTGATTGCTGCAATGCATAAGAGCCTAATCCATCAGTAGCACATCGTCATCCACCACAAGAAACCTAAAGAGACACTTCACTAACGGATCGGATGTAACAGACTTCACTAAGATAACCAACTAACCCAGCAATGCACCGCCTATCAAACTGTTAGTTGTGTGAACAACAATAATAAAACGGAGCTGCGATGTTATGGAATTTTAATTTGCATATTAAACAACTGTGCATATGTCAATCACAGACGGCATCTCAGCCTATTTAAGCTTCATTTTCGCAGCCCAACAGATCCTCTAGCAATATATGACCACACGTGGATATACGCATTTCTTTCTCCTCCTCCGTCTGTACTCTTTCTTAGAAAGCCGAACTGTTAATAGCAGAATAACCTTTGAAGCTGTTAGTATCCCCACCCAGTATCCCACCAAACAAACTGTGTCCCCACCCAAACAAAAAACCGTCCACCACATGCCATTTCGTGTCCGCATCGTTCATCACCAAACGTTATACTTCTTTATGCACTTTCATTTAAACGAAGAGGCTATCCTGACGTTTTGCAGTGTCACGACTGTATGTATGAATCTGCTTGCCTCAGTTCACCAATCATAAAACCTACTATAAGAAGCGTCAACTCAGCTTCAAGTTAATCTTCAATTAACGGATTCGCCACCCATCCATCATGGCTGTGTTGTGGAATATACAAGCCAAGTCTAGTAAGCAACCTACCGGACACGGTCCCAAACATAAATTCTTTCATCGAAGGGTTGTGCGGCCTACCAGCTTCATAGGTGGAAATACTATAAATCTCTTCAACTTGGCTTTTGAACATCTGGGCAAGTTCTCGACCCGACGAACTCGAATGCAAAGGCGTGCACTACCGCTAACTTGCCCACCACCTCCAGAGTACAAACTTCATCCTCCTTCAACCTTTACCACCGCATCACAGTTTCACGTCCATCAACTATGAAATGAAACGACCGAACAACATGCTCAAGTTCATATTCTCAACTTAGTCGCAGCTGTATGTAACAGTAATGTTCAAGAGGATCTTAGCTAAAGACAAGCATAATTCCTAACATCCCTCCCTTCAACTCGGAAGTCTACCCTACATTTTTCGTCGACGAGCCATCACTCAACCCAAAACAATAAAAAAGTCATTTCTTCCCACTCATCTTCAAATTAAAAAGTATTAAGAGTGGGTCGCAAGTAAGTGGCATCTGTAACTGACTGAAAGGAGCTTTCTCAACGCAGAGCCCTTTAAACGCTTTCAGCAAAAACAGGATCCGACAGCTGCACCTGATCACCTTTAAATCTAATTAGATCCTTCGAAAACAATCAAGTTAACATCTGCCATCAATGATAGGTTCCTCCAGAAGAGACGTACTGACGAATACTGCATCAGTCAATGCTTGCTGCACCTAACAACAGAACTTTCGAATACAACTTACTTCCTCATCAATATACCAGTGCAACGTTGCTACGTTGATGGACAGCAATCTATCACAAATTCTGCAAGCTCCAGCATTTGGGCACCAAATACTTGCATAAACGTCTCACGGGAGTTGCCGCGTGGGCATTTGCATAGTGCCAATCCAAAAACCACAATAACACTGCCCTCTACTTAAGTGCTTCGACCGCTCACGCAAACATTCCGCGCAGATTCGTCTCTCCCTGATGTTATTTGCGCAAATTATTCCGACTATGAGTACCGATACGCTACAAGATAAACGAAGACGGCAAAAGCACCGTTTATCAGCACAAATCGGTTCATAACACAATCTCATAAGCACCGTTTATTAGTTGATTATTGTCAGTGTTACATATAACGCAAGTGACTATCAATTATATCACTACGAATGTGCTGCTGCGGCTGCTTCGACATTCTTCCTCGATTTTACAACGTTCGCAAGGTAGAATTCCCCTGCCTAAAAACCATCGATAAGGCCAAATAATTAACCGTACATACTGTAATGGTACAGAATCCTCAGAAATTTGATATTTTGGTCTTCACCACGAAGACGTGGGTGCTAAAAATCTATGCATCAGACAACTGTTCGCCGAAGTCGGTGAACAAGAAATCTGAAAAATAGTCTCATAGGAGATGCAAAAGTGCTGTCAACATTTTCAAGGAGTAAACCGTTTTTAGGCTCAATATTCAATTCACAACTACATAAAAACACTGAAATATTTCATAGTTAGTTAGAGATGTAATTGAGCATTTCTGTGGGCTTCTGTATAACACATTTTTCAATGAAACGGTGATGTGACAATGCTCGGATTCGATATTCAAAATGGTAATGCTCAAACAACTTATCATGCCGAGTATAAAGGCCACATTAGAAAAGTTCCATAGAAAGAGAGAGAAGAAAGATTACTCAAAGAGGTACTTAGTGCAACGTCAAATGTGAGAAACAGCGGCGAACAGCATAGAACAACTTTTACAAATCTCAGTATACCTCTTTCCACATTCATCGCACTATTTGCATAAATAAAAGAATTAATACGAAAAAAAAAACTATCGTGACTTCTTCAATAAAGCGCACACCGTCTAAGTTCCGGCAGCGCATTTCGAAAACCCAACAATTTCACAAGAAAATACAATGAATCTGACAAGGAAACTTTCATAGTGACTCTTAACCACGACAAAAAGTACTTTTCGGACACCTACACTTTACACCAACTATCATCCCTCTCTTCAATCAGCCAGCTTATAACTTCCAATCGAGTTTATGTGGCAAGGGAACAAACAAATAAGGACTCGCCCTATAGGACGACCTGACGAGAGGACCGCTGGCGGTGTAGAGAAAACCAAGACTGTCTCCAACGCGTTTCCACTCGTCGAATTTAGCCGGCGTAATCCACTCCTTAACGAGTAAATGCCGCTTTGTCGGTTGCATATACTGACCCAACGTCAAAGCATCGACATCTGTAAGTTCACAGCTATTTCTTAGCATAAATCAGCACCTCGGTTAATGAAGAATAAAAGTGGTGGGATGTGGAGAAAGCGAACAATAATAAGCTATAAGGAATTTTTCGCATTTCAATTCACAACGCTCGTTAAAACTCCAAACAACAAACACAATAACCAGTGGACACATTACACTACCGAGGTTTACTTGTTGTAGCTTGTTGCCTGTAGTTTGAGTACCGTTCGATTTGTAAATAAGAGAAGAGAACTGAAGTGCACCTTCGTGCGGGTGCGACCACAGCGATAATCTGCTGAAGCAGACGTATAACACGGAACTGCACAACACCTGAACACCTGAACGCGTCCCATGGGTCTCATTAGCCTTGCAGTTCGCTCACCTGACCAATTATCCTCATTTAAAATAGCAAAAGACAATCGAATATGCATAATAATTCATTCATGACCTCGGCGGTGCAGTGGATGATGCAAACGTTCACGGAAAATTTCACTTCGTACGATCCGACTAGTGCAATATTGGAACCTGGTCGGTCGCAAATTTTTTCGTATGCGTAAATGCCCAAATTCTCTAGCGCGCAAAATGAACTATAAAATCGGTACGCAGAGTGATCTACGAACGATATACCCTTTGTTCGGATATACAACTTTCACGGCGTTAGTTTCAGAGACTGTTAACGCGTACGAAGCAGACGGGCAGAAAGACAGACGGATCGACGCATATGCGTAAGAATGGATACAATGCTGCCATAACAGTTGCAAGTTGAAGTGTGCAAAGTCCCATAAAAATTTGAAAAACATAATGGCGAATTGGGCATATTGTAAAACCCCTGGAGACCCAACTATGCCTATGAATCGACTGCTTAAATATAATGTTATCAGCATCGATAAGGAAGCTGAAAATTTAACAATATCTACTAATCACACTTTCCTTCACTTCACCTCCTCGCTAAAAACAGACCAAACATTAAATTGGAATCTCTCAAAAGCGGTTCAGCATGAAATATTAGATGAACGACGCCCTCAACAATGCAGCTTTCACGGACACATCTCCCAGTTTGGATATAAACATGGAAAACAACCACGTTGGGAACATTCGAAGGAACGACTGTGAAGCTGTCACTTTACTTCAGAACGATCGCCTTCTTCAAAAAATGGGAAAGAGAAATTCCCTTCGAAACGTCTTTTCAAATGCTTCAGAGATCTAATTGCTGAAAGTCGGAAGAGCTGCAAGAAAAAGTAAAAATATTAAAAAAGGATTCGCATCACTGTATATATGAGATGGATCACCGTAAAGGATAACTAAAAGACAATAAATTCCTCCACGTGCAAACGGCGATCTATAAGAAACAATATCACAAATGGCATACGAAAAATGTGAATCAATGCGTTAAACACCGCCAAACATATGTACGTTTTTCCAAAGTGCAAAAATAGGAATTACGGAATCTCATTGCCTTTTTCATGCAATGGGAATGAGAGCACAAGGTACTTCCCAACTTGTCACTCGGATGCCCTTTTGATCTGCTTGAAATATGCTCATCTCTTGAAAAAATTCATAACTGCCATCATTAACTTAATATCGCAATCTGAAACGCCAAATTCTGCTTTTCAAATTTACCCTAACATTTCCGCATCGTTGTTTTTCTTAATAAGCGTAAATAATCATTTGCGTAGACCACTATTTGCGTGTGGAGGAATTCGTGACTTTCGCTACCTTTACAGGAATGAGAAAATCCCCTATTTACAGCAACGCGGAATTTCCATGACACACGATCGTCGTCAATAAACACATAATAAAATAGGCGTGGCATAAAAGCAGCCCTCGACCAGAGATACTGTTGCAGCGGGGGCAATGCGCCCGATGGGAAGCGCGAGTGGAGTGAGGCGCAGCCGCGTTACTAAGGAGACCAACGCCCCACCATTTCAAAACACACCACAAAGTTTCGCCACTGTTTGCTTTACACAAGGCGAGGGAGCATTAATCCAACAGCGCTAAACACTTCGCTCCCAAAAACAACACTTACTAAGCCTCGTCACCTACCGCGCACCATTCCCGATCACCTCAAAGATCATCGTCCACTACCAAATGCAAACGAGCATCTCACAACGAAATCCACACTACTCAGAACATCCTCAATCTATCACCTTCACATAAACGAGCGAGGTAACAAGGAACTCTCACTTGTATATTCATGTGTCTATTATCAATCTGCTGCGCTATATGTAGTTATCATATTAAAGACTGACTTAGATTAAAGTTGCACCTGTCAAAGATGTTCTTTAATCCTCCTATCGCTGCTGTGATAAGATCTCATAAATTGCCAGAAGACTACTTTAAAGAGACAACGGAAGGAAAGAAAGCGATGGAGAGAGACAAAGGTTGTCGCTTTGAGGAGACAGGAATGATGGTAAAGCGCGTGCTCGTTTCACCTTTAACATCGGACACGAAACACTCGTACGCTTTTACGGCAACTCATCCATAAAAATTAAATGTTAACGAGAACACTTTCTGAAGCTCGTATCCATTACGTGTTTGCTATTCGAACTCATAAGTATACAACGGGACGTAATTTTTTTCTGTTTTACAGAAATTCATATCATCAGATAAAACGACTCATTGCACCTTTAAAAACCCACGTAAGCTCACATGCTTAACCGCCAAAGCAATAGCAAAGAACGCGAATTAATGCTCCACCCATAATAGGTGATCTCATCCAACAAACGATTATCATACCCCCGTCGCTCACCCAGTTAAAGCAAGTCCACATATTTTGTCGACCACAAGTGTCCGACACTACTAATTTTAGTCAGAAACGTTCAATGGCCGCATTTCCCTCTCCCTGTCCCTCTCCTTTCCCTCACATCTTCGAATAAAGATAGCCTCTCCATAATATAATTTAAATAATTCGCAAGGAACGCGTCTCCAATCCTTTTTCTTCTGGCTACCCCTTTCTCTTTCGCTCATAAAATGCAACAGAAACGTTACCTATTTCACGTAATTCTTTCATCGTTTGTATCACCTCCTCATCCTCTTCACCAAGACCCAGCATCAACGAAGTTTTCGTCACGACGTCGGGCCGCACCTAAATTGAACAAATCCAACAATAACGCGTTCAACGAAACCCTCTTAACAACTTCCAATCAATTACCTACCTAAAAAACATCAAAAATATCGGCATCTCGTCACGTTCTTCTCTTTCTCGCCGTTAAAATTATCAGCTGTTCTTCTTGAAAGCGATCACTGGATTAAAGCCGGCATTCCGCACCTCTATAAACAAGAACTAACTACTACTGGCTCAAAGTTTTTACGACCATATTTCAATAAACTACATTCGACCAAGAAAAGGAAAATTGGTAGAAAATCAAAAAAAAACACACACACACCAAAGGTATCTCGTGACTCGAAAAGAAGTCTGCAACTCAGCGCAGAATGGAAAACGAACAAACTAAGCTGACTACAGGTACGCAACGAAATTCTGAAATCTATAGCGAACGTGTCCTCCGGCAAATTGGGAGTGACTGAAAAATTTCCCACAAAGAAAATTCAGACATTTTTGTACTGCAGCGACTGATCGATAGAGGAATGCCCAACATTTCTACGATATAAGAAACGAATGAAATAAAAGCAAAAGTGCCGACAGCCAGCATGTAATTGCGGCATGGATTATTGTCATTATTAATACTGTTGCTATTAACGTGGTCTTACGAACTCAATCACTACCTTCTTCGCATGCTCAAGAACCTTCATGGACTGTTCATACTTGGCTCTCGGATCACGAACCCATGGTGTCAAACGTCGCACCGTTTCCATATTGTGGGCGTATACATCTAAACCCGAGCAAACAACTGTCTCAACACTCTCCAATGAGCCACCGAAATCAGGAACGAGACATTCAACCAGTGTTTTCGGGCTTGCTTCCTTCACTCGACGCACCGTTTCAGCTATATGTGAAGCTCCTCCATCTGCTATGTCATCCCTTAATACACCTTTATAAAATCCAGCGAGTAAGATGCTCAGAGATGATATTAAAACACACGAAACAGAACGAGCTACAAGATCATAAAGAATCCAACTTAATAAAGCAAGCTTTTACAGTACGGCAGATTTTCTTTTTTAGAGGCACTAATTGACTGACAATGTGAATATGGAATATGCCGTCAGACCGCCGACTGTCAACAGCACGCTATTCGGCTATAAAAGCGCATCGTCTCTCATTAGTTTGGAATACCTATGAGATTCATAAACACGTTGTTGGTTACCACAGGACAAACGACTGCTATAAGATTCAGAATAACAAACTTCCACAGCTCTCCGAAATAACTGAATTTAATTTGCAGCGTCCCCTTAAAAGGTAACAGCAATTCTGTTACGCAATAGTATATGCAGGCAACTTGCGTCGAACGATTTGCGCGATGAAGTTGAAGCTGCATGTAAAGGAAGATAAAACCAATTTGAAGTCGAGAATCATAAGCAGTCAATTTTCGGACGAGTCTTCAACTACAGTCAAGTGCGTCACTGACGAAACAAAGCACATTAGGAATACGAACATGATAAGAGTACCTATCAACGGATGTAAAAACAACGTAAGGAACGCCCCATTCGGCCACTGCTTCCGCCGTCTTCCTTGGTTCGTCCACGTCGAGCGGTGGTGGCCTTCGTGCTGTTTTTACCGAACAAAACCTTCAAAAACATACATCCAGGGGATCCAATTATGATTGTAAGAACAAGAAAATTAAGAAAGTTGCATTGAAAAGAAAGAAAAAAGTGCAGATGACGTCGTCAGGGTAAATAAGAATGGAATGAATGCGAAAGAGCCATATAAATTCGAGACTCATAGAGGACTAGAACAAAACAACATAATCTGAACTAGAAAACAACGCTTAAATCACCTAAACGGGAACATGAAGCCGGGAGTGGAGATGGAGATGGGAGATGGAGTATCGTAATTATTGCAATTCGAGTGGGCAGAGATCAGCAAGCCGACAAACATATCTCCACGTATGAACACAAGCAAAAACGAAATAAATTCATCTCATCAAAATGATTGAAAGATAATTTGCTGGGATAAATCAAATCAAATGATCCAATTATACTGCCTAACAGGTGAAATCTGATTAGATGACCATAAATGGTCATAGCCGTTGCTGAATATGTCACTTAACGAATGAGAGGAAGAGAGAGATTCGAAGGCTGCAGAACGCGTTTTTTGCATAAAAATCAGCCGAAATAATATCCACGCACGAAAAAGAATCACTGATGAGTGAACAGCTGATGGTAAATGAAACAATACCCCTCTCTTGAGGAACTCTGCTTTGGTTAATGAAATAACTTGGATCACTCGTGTCACTTTATTAGGCAAAAGCTATTCAGGACGACTGTCCTACAAAACTATAGCCTCTTCTCGCTTCATTTCTCCACCTTCTCCTCTCTCTTCCTTGGCCGTGAAAGATATTCTAAGGAACGTTAACTTGCGAGTGAAAAGAACGTGCACTAAAAAATTTAAGTATTGTGTATTCCAAAACTTGGACTAGTGATAAGTGTAAAGCAGGACATTATATAAGTCCATTCGCCAACAGACCTATCGTTTAAATTACGCCATCAGGAAAAACTTCGTGCAAAGATTTGAATAAACATCACGAAATGATTACCGGTTGTCTGCCAGCATATACGTCGCACGTTTCCCGAATTTAACGATTCTGAGTGAGTGAAAATCCTCTCTGGCTACAGAATTCTAATGGGATACCGAACGTTTCAAATGCGTCGTCCTTAGCAAGAAAAGAGTGACTTGCATTCAAAAATGCCTTATTCAACTTTGGCTGGGTTAACTTTGGATCCTCAGAGTCAATACGGCAACCTTGACCATTGTTGAAATCATCGGTCACTTACTGTCACAAAGGAATGCCTCAAAAATATTTTCGTTCAATGATAAGCCGAAAATTATCGAAACGGATTTGAAATGTGCACTGCACAATGGAAAGAATTCAACATCAAACACAGCTCATCGCTATTACATAACTCAGTAATCGTTGTTTTCGAAAACTGACATATCTTGGAAAAACAACGAGGCAAACGCAATTATAAGGGCATTTCGTATCTTCAGAGTATCCTACAACAGCCCAACTGCCGTTTTTTGAGGTGTTATCAACCTCGGAATAGACGATAGCAGCTTATGCTTACCAGCAAAAATAAGCACATCCGCAGCTCTTCCCTTAGATCGTGGTAGATCCCTCAAAGATATAAAATATTCGGCACGCTTTCCCATTAAACTTCCATTTTCACTTTTGGGTCACAGAACTAAATCAATCTTCAGCGGTGTTAGCACCGCTCCTTAATCACTATGGAACACTGACGTCCAGCAGGCTGATAATTAATGATGCACAATCTTTGGCGGATTAGCGGATATGAAAATTAGAGAAGGTCTATGTGCGATGAACGTAGCAACAGCAACGAACGAACAAATACAACGGACATAAATCAAAGAAAGCGAGGAGAGAATGCGCAAAAATTTGCATGCAGTCACGGGATAACCAGATGAGGAACCTGCATCCTCGGGTACATGTGTCTCCCATTAACATGATAGTTGCCGTTGCGGGCGTCTTAGCAGATCCTGCCCAACATTCACCGATATTCGGACAACGTGCCTCTTCGCATACCTTCAATAACAAAATCATCAGCTCCCAGTGAGCGACTACGTAGCAGTAAATGAAGAGGGGGAACAAAAACCATAAGAGAAATGAAGCTATGAATGAGATGTGAGCATCAAGCAAATAGACTACGACCAATCCCCTTTCCTCAGGGATTCCTTCAAGAATTGGTACTTAAAATCCACACAACCATTAGCCGGAAACCAGGAATCCCATGCGCATGCTTTGAATATTTCAGAACAATAAAAATCCAACGAGCTTATTTGTATCCCAATTACCTAGCTCTTCCAGTATTACTAAGGCTATAAGCAGACCTCCATCATAAAATAGTGGCAAAGAATGCGTGGAAAAGCTGCTGTTTGGAAGCTTGGAAAAGAGCTCTATCTTCCTTTGATTTTGAACCTATTCCCTCCCTCAATTCATGACCCTTGTTGCCTTTTGCACGCTTAAAAGCAAACATTCTTCCTCTTTCATAAAAGAACTCTTTCTCCCCTTCTAATCCTCTTGTTGCGAAATATCATTAGCATCGCAGCCATATTGGCATTAACCGATCTGACAACACTACAGCAAGAAGAGAAAGTCGGCACGCCACGTGAAATACACAGATGAGTGATTCGGGGATGACGGACATAAACGATGATCTCTAACTCCCAAATATCATCAACGAGGTGAGGCGCCACATCCTAATGCTCTTCCAATATAACAATGAATACTAGTAATCCAGAACAATTTTTCAAAGCCGTGAACTTCCTCGGTACATCAACTGTGTTATCGCCTTCACGCACCTATACAGATGAGCGAAAATGATGAAGATAACCGAAGAAGCTGCGCCATGCAAAAAATATAAGCATCAGCTGCAATTTGCAGCTCTTATAAGCAAGCATCGAGTTTTTCAATGAAAAAATTCAATTCATTTGAAATTTTGGAGTATAAATGGAATCGGAAAAAAACGAAGATAAAAGAGCTTTCAAAGACCGACCGTCGAGAGTTTCAATCCTTTCATTTGCCTTTTCAGCTTTATATAGTTGCCGTCCTCGACCGAGACCACGTTACGTTTCAGCCAGGGTGGCAAACGCAAACGTTTACCGCCAACTTCAAGCTTCATACGGCCTTCATATTTAGCGACGGCTTCTTCGCGACTATCTGAACCATCTCGCAGTTAATGTGGATCTCCACAATGCAAAATCAGTTGGACGGATTTTCAATCTGCAAAATCAACGGAAATTTAATTCAGCACTTGAATGTTCCGTGTTTTTCGAAATTACTACTGCTGGGTGTTGATGCTGAGAAACGTTTAGTAATTCACACAAGCATCTTTGCGGGCAACGTCTCAGCGAACGGGTACTACATATCTGTAGGCTCGGCCCAAGAACTGCGGACTGACCACAAACCACTTCCTGTGAGAACTTACAAAACAAATAAGAAAGAACTTCGAAGACACCTGAAGTTGCTGGGAAGAGGAAGCTCTGCATCCGTGAAATGCAAACTGTGATTTTCTGGCTCCAAGTATGTCCATTATTTCATCAGATAAAGTGAGTCCCCTCTCTTCTCCCTCGTGAATTAGGTAAGGGTCCGGCTCGCGATACTTTAACGAGATCAATCCTTAGGTTTGCTGGACGCATATTTGACATCGCTTTAGAGAGAATTGTATGCATCGCTCGTGAGCAATCTAAGTGAAACCAATATATGATGCAAATGACAAGGTTGTAACATACGTTAACCAGCTGTTAAAGTGAAATATATAGCACAGTAACAGCGAATAATTCTGAGTGATGGCGCATAAAATTCATTCACTAACTTCGAGATTTTCTGCACAAGCATAGCTCATCAAACATAAACTCCTTATCTGAAGGAGCTTCTGATTTATCGAAATGCTCAATTTTCCGACACCGCCACTTAATCACTCAGGAGGATAGGTAACGGACGACGACATGTCTATACAAGGTCATAAGAAAACCCTCAGCAAAGCAGGCATAGCAAATACGAATACCTGAAGCAATGAAATCTTGAAGAGATGGTCCATCGGGAATAACGGGCTTTCTGGTCGCATAAGAAGCGCACTGCGGCAACCTTGCCAGCTGCGAACGCGAAGATCCGAACAGCGTCAACATCGAAGTGATCGTACGAACGGCGCCTTAAAGACAGAAGCAACATCCATTTCCGCAGTGTTCAACGACTGACGACGCCAACAACAACTTCATGAAATGTTAACGCAAAAAAAGACAAATATTTAAGCAAAGAACAATATAAAAGAATGCAAACTAACCGAACATATCAACCCAAAAAACACTTCCGCAACGGCGATCCAACCTATGCCGATCAAATTTGCAGAATGGGAAGACGAGCAGAAAGATTTGAACACTAGTGCCATTCTACGTGACAAAATACATATAAGCGGAAGTAAAGACCGGGGAAAGGAACGAATATCGCTATGGGAACTTCCCCCATACTAAGACATTCTCGTAGACAAGTAGACCTGTCACATCTAAGCGACAAAATTGAAGGCGTTCATCCAGATTACCTACTGCCTCGATATGCATCCATAAGAGAAGGCATCGAAAGCGCACTGAAATAACACACAGTGGTTACATCACGTTACGTAACATCTGAAGTAAAAGAAGCAAATAGAAACAACTATGTGGGTAGCTGTTACTCTGCCACCGCAATAAACAAAACATTTTATGCGCTTTAGTGGCACTCTCCTAAAGCGATCTCAATGAGTGTAGCACGAGTTGCTCACCACAGATGGTTCGCGTGCACAGAAACACCTGCTTTGCTTACATCATTCTCCCCATTGCTCACTAACAATTTAGCCCTCCAGGAAATTTGCTGTTGCATTCGTTCACAAAAAAAGAAGATTACAACGACAGCACAGAGAACAATTAAAACACGTTTCTCCTTGAATAATGCGTTTTCCAGATCCGGAGCAAATCAATGAATCCCGAAATCAAAAGTAACCTTGCGAGAGAAGTCGAGAAGAAAAATGAGTTGTGATATGATCGCATTATCATACTTTACGGAGCTTTTTGCATGCAAATGATCCAAGATACATAGAAGAAAATGCCTGCCTCCGATTGCACACAGACTAAACTCCCATGAAGGGTCGACATCCAGTATAACAAATCAGCTCCTATGCACACGTCACACCTTTGCATTTCCCCATAAATGGCGCTTCTTCTTGTATCAGCTGCTCCGTAGTTATGTGAGGGGGATGGGAGAGGTTGGGAATAAGAGAAGAAATGAGAGCAAATTTTCGTTATTTGTGGGATCGGGGCGAGAGTGAGTCGGTGAACAAACATGGGAATGAGTGAAGAGAAAATGTTGCGGTGCAATGTTCAACGTATATTGCGTACTGCAATGACAGCAATATGCATTGAGCCACTTTTTGTGGATGCACAACGTTCCGGATACTTCCCGATTCACGGACATTCCGGATACTTCCCGATTCACGGAGTGAAACATGAGCGGAATCGGCTGTATATGGGATGGACCGAGCGAGCTTCAAAAAACTATTATGAGCAAGCCTAGTTAAACTGACCGTTCAATGGGGCTTAACAATAGATGAAGCCGGAAGGCGGTTGACATCCGGGAACGATTCCTGAGACATCTATTAATACTGAGGCACTAATTGCGATGTGAGCAACCTACACAGGTCTAAGAATAAAATTAACCATAGAAGATAGCTATGCACACGTTGAAATAACCAATCCCTACACAACCTCATCGCCACTATGCAACACAACTAGCAGTCCCCTCAGCTCCACTCGGTTGCAACTTGAGCGGCTGCGAAACTCCTCTCGCAACGCCGTACGCGCGCAATCGCCGCTCGCGATCGTGCACTTTCAAATTGCATTTCAACTATTGGATGTGAGCCAATTAGTTGTGCTGTGTATTTCGATGCAAATGAATTGGAATAACTGCAAAGAGAAGAGGTTTGGGAGGCGGGCAATGCGTCCCACCAACTGCACTTTATCGATAAAGATGGGCCGGCCAGTCGCTTCTCCTCGAATGTAGGAGTTTTTAGCTTCAGAATGACCACCTCAACTCCTAAGCAGAAAGTCGATGTGCACTCGTGTCCTCGGCTATGGTCAATGAAGTGCCCCACCCTCACTATCGTTCCCATTCCCGCTAATCACGCTTGACGGGTTGATGGGCAATATTGGGAGATAGCACTCGGTGACAGAGATTACTAGGTGATGAGGGGTTCTGTGGGAATTGGGCGATGTGCTTCTCGTTAAGTACGTACTAAGAGCAAAACTTGAAGTTGCACTACTGAAGCAAAGAATAGTAAAGCATGAAACTGTTACTCGGGAAACACAACATAATGCTTTCTTAAAAAAGGATTCTTAAAAACATTTTAAAATCGTCTTCAAAATGACCCTCAGCCCGACATCTACACGCTTACAGGGGACCTATGACCACTGCGGATGGAAGGTGCAGATATGGGGATGCAGCTATACTTGTGACCGGAGGGAATATTGTCATAGGGTATTAGGCGGTTATGAGGTGACTTGAAGTATGTCTTTTCCAGCGCAAATGTTGCTGTCTCTAATCCCACCTGGACAACTTTCAGGACATGTCAGGATACGGCGCCTGAAGTCGTCATTTCGTCGTAATGAACCAAAGTTATACGAAAACTGATGGATTCACCTTAAAGGGAACGAAAGTGAGGTGCTCCCGACCGTATTTACCGTCTTCCCGGTCGCATTCGCAGCTAAGCTGTCAGTCAGTCCTTGGTATCCCGGGCGGTTTAAAGCAGTTACTGCTATCATGGACCCGTATCAACTGAGGCAGTAGTTTTTTAGGACAGCAAAACCTGATAGCTATAGTTTTTCCAATGGCATGTATTGCAGCCCACTCAAATCTTCTTTGTGGCCTTCAGTCATATTTTCAGGAGGAGGGGAGGATAATTATGTTTTTGTTGCGAATATTTTCAGATCCAGTGACGGTGTGCTAATGTGTGGCAGCAACAGCCTCCTCATAGCAAACTCACTTTAACCCCTAATGCAACATGAGACTTGTGGAATTGCCAACGCTGCTCCATCAATGAATTGGAACATTTCCGGTAAAACTGCGAAGAATCTGGCGCATAAGATTGAATTCCGGTATGCAAACTCAAAGTTTTATTTGCATAAATAAAATGAACGCATAATAGACAAGATTCTTTGATCAGCAAAGCAGAAAGATTACGTGAAAAGTGGAGCTCCTCACAGCTGTTCAAACAAAATTCATCCACACCGATAAATGACTGCTCAATTCATTTCAGACAGCCTAAAATTTCAGTGCTGCCCTCTCTGCCTTTCCTCCCTTCCCCTTTCCCCGCCTCAAAATCTCGCTTCAGTCTCTTCGCAGTCAACTCTTCGCAGTAAACGACATTTCTCCTTTTCTTTCCAGCAACTGATAAAGGTTACCATTCTCTGAAGTAGCCAATAATTATTGATAACCTCGATATTCATATCCGTCTATTCTCAGAATAACTTATCAAAGGTGACAGTGTAATTATTGAAGGTGCATGAGGCAACAAGGCTGCAATTCGAGCAAAAAGACGCGCCATAGAGGAGTTTATCACCCAAACTGTGATTCGATTCCACTTCATCGAAGTTGTTGTCGTCGATTATACACCATCCATTATACATACATGAGACGATCAAATGATGATTTCCAGCATATCCGATTGCCCACACGCCTCCGCCTAGCTGAAATAACGCTGATTTTGGATTCATCTCAAAGCATTGCTTAATGGATGGATGAAACACTCTCGGTCAGAAGTTACGACTTCCCACAAACAATGGCACAAAGATAAATATACAGTTTAATTTATAGCACTTGAAATTCACTACGTTGTTGATAAAAATGAATTTTCCGTCAAACCCTTGAGACTATCAGTTCCATCATATTCTGATCGCCATTTATTGCGAAGCAATTAACATCCGTGATTGTAACATAATGGAATATATTCTTTCTATCTTAAATAACAATACACCATATAATCTCTTATGAGGGAATCACCTTCAACGAACAGTCGGCGAATCAGCTTCAGCGAATCGTCGGCAAATTTATCTCCTTTCGGGGTCAAAATAATCTCCCACAAATGAGCTCACTGCGCGTATATATTGTTCCCATGCAGGAAAACCGATATTTAGTGAAAAAAATTGGTGATGGCGATGAAATTTACTCCCACTTCGATGCTTTTAAGATTAAAACACCGCTCTCATACGATAGCTTCAACTCCCATCCACCAATGATCCTTTTGCCGGAATAGTTTGGCTGGAAAAACCTTTAAGAAACATTTCTACTGTCATTTAAAAAACATTTAGCTCGCTACCGACAATAAAACTAGCTAAAAGGGCAAAAATTTAATGTTTGGTAGTTCGAAATAAGATGTAAGAGCTACCTCGTATACCTAAAAGCATAAGAGAGCAAGGATAAAAGCATTACGGATATCTCCAAATACGTATTTGAGGTTTTTCTGGAAGACTCTATTCGATCATTGCTTTAAAGGAAATGCACACAATTGCGCTCATAACTTCATATCTGGGAGTTTTAACTGCTGTCCAGCAAGCGCCCACAATTCATTCTTCTCATTAATCAAGAAGCCTTTTTTAAGGTTCTAAGCCTTGTAAATTCAGGATGGTCACTTGCTATGTCAATCCCCTATAGGCCAGCTATTCTCCGCGAACGATATCTAATAACGTTGCCGACAGCACTTACATTCTTTTCGATTAGTGGATCGCAGATCATTCTCATATCAAATCGGCGAATGTGTTCGTCATAAGATCCACTTAAGAAGCGTAGGTCATCTTCACATTTTAAGCATACCACTCCACTCGAATGCACCGCACTGAGAGCGCTTTCTTTGGCGTTACTCCTGCAATCCCAAACCTTCAGCAGGGCATCTTCACCGCCGGAAACGAAACAGTGTTCGCTGATCCATGCCGTGCTCCACACTTCGCATCCTTCTCCCGTGAAGGGCAATGTATGTGCTTGAAATGACTGTACTTTTCCTGAAAGCATTTAATCTACAATTACTGCTATATGATAAGAACATGCTGGAATTTACATGAGCTGTTAACCGCAAACTGGATGAAACAAAAATGGGGGAAAAATCAACATCTGCGGGGTTACGTTTACGTATTCCCTTATTGCCATACCATTCCCAAGATCAAATTTGTATGTGTTAAGACGAATTAATGAATCAGTCTTGAGTTTTACCTATAAAGCAATTTATTCGGTTTTCAGTAATTTTTGCAACGATACACATATTCTATAGAGCAGCGATCTGCCTTATCGGACCACAGCAGTTTATAGGATGGAGCCACTATGATTATCGCTCCTCTAGAATCACTGTCAACTCAAACACCTTCATCCAGCAATTTTCTTATGGTCGAATCGCGAGGAGTTTCTTATGAGAGGAAACACTCTAAATTACTGACATACAAAAAAAGATGATGCAACAATCCCGTTTAATCCTTTAAGTGCGTCAGTATTCATTAATCACCAAAGATCCACTGGCGACGGATTATACGTCACCCCGAATACCTTAAAAATTGCTAACTCGGCGCGCTGCTAGAATTCGCTGGTGAATTACTTCTTTTGCACAAAGCAGTTATCACAATACGCTGTTTGCTTACAAGGTTACCGGACCAATGAGGACGCTGCCAAGCAGTCATCCACGATCATTCAGACATCACTGCAAACCTCGCGATTTATATTAAACAATGGAATTTAATGAATACATCAACAGGCGACATACCGTTATTGAGGTCTACGATATGCACTGAGCCATGGTCGTCTGACGTTATCGCTTTGCAGTCTTGAATAGAAACGTCGAGAAGAATGCGATTATCGGCAACCATTAAATCGCGGACAGAAGAAATCCTCGGATCGACCATGCTAAGACAGCCATTGGTAAGAGCTGCGATTATACGTCCATCCGGTAACACCTCAAACCGGAAGACACCGGCAGACATTGGCAGTGAGTCGACCACCATTGAACCATCGAGGAAGAAAAAGCTGCCTTTGCGACATAATTCACTTTCCAGTTCGTAGGTGGATACGACGAGATGACGCGATCCATCCTCATAAAATCTCAGCGCAGCGGGCTTCTGCGGTAACACAACACTCCCTGACGACTTCGATGGCATCGTTGGTTCAACGAGGATGACAGTGCAAAGCTACATGCGAAGTAGTTCCGATTATCGATACATAAAATTGGCAATTAAAGAAAGATACGCCACTTTTTAGCTGATATGTGATATGTCGAAAGGAAGAAAAATAATCGATGGGGAAAAGCGTTATAGTGGTCCTAAAATGTAGGAATATCGAGGCAGATGCAAAGTGCGAATCGCCTACTGACGTGCGTTACGATCGGTTTCGAGGATACACTCCCTGACGAGAATACGCGCGTGGATGATGCTTCTCTTGAGCCTTTCAGCGCAAATTTTGTTGCCCGTATATGTGGGTCGGATATCCTTGCTCAGCTCTTCGATTACCTGCAATCCGAATATTGTCACACGAAATAACCAACAATTTTTTACGTTGATATGAACAGAACAAAAAATTTTATTCCTCGACTTACGCTGCCATAGTACTAATAAAATACGTCCTATATAGACAAAATCCCGGATCTTTCAGTGGCGACGTGCCAGCATCGCAGTGTCGCAGCTCTGGATAAGAGGAATGACTTTCAATGGCTTCAAGATTCGAAATTATTACTTCAAAAAAGAAAAGATAAACGACTTTGACATCGCTCTTATCTTGCTGATGTCATTTACCGTCGCTTAATGGATCCACCCGTGGTTACTTAGTGAAACGAGACAGCATAGAAGAATATTCAAGGGAAAGCAATGAATCAGCAATAAATTCAAACCGATGAAAATTGCACCTGGAATTTCCAGAGGGTAAAAAGTGCAATTTTCGAAAAAACAAATTGTGGACATCTATATCCCCCCTCCCTCTGAATATCCAGAAATAAGTTCCAGAGCACATCGAATTGGAAAGCAACGCGTTCTTAAAGTACAAAAAATATCGGCTGCTTATTCTACGAGCACGGCTCTTCGCTATTTTGCTGTGAAAGGTAGCCCAATTGGTGCTTTTCATGAAACAATAAATTCTACTTCATTTTTCAAAGCTTCTAATCGAATTTGTATCTGATTCTATTCACATCCCAGGCATCTCCCAAAAGCAAACCTAAATGAGCACTTTTGCAGCGTTTTTCAACACATTTTAGATGCACAGCGATGTTTAACCAAGCAAATAAATGATCTGAAGGAAACAATTCTATACGACCAGTACCAAAATATCCCATAAGTATTCTAGACTGCTTTTCCAGGTAACTATGGCCTCTATTACCAACGTGCATACAGCAAATGGTGAGACCATACAATCGAATGGAAAACGATCATCAAACCGGGGAGGGGAGAGGTTCTAAATGCATCCATTATATATCTTTCCCTTCCGAAACACTAATTCAACAAATAATATAAAGACGCATACACTTAGAAGTTGACTGTACTTGGATGCGCCGGCAACTTGTGGCGCAGGTACCGAATACTGAGGTAATGTCGCCGTCGTTGAGGAATGATTACTGTTAACCTGATGCACCGTCGTTGTAAGGTCCTCAGCCGACATCACCCAAGAGCTGCAAACAACCGACTTAACGAACGACCGTTTATTTAGCGATGTTCGATGCAGTAGCGTGCACGCTTCCTCCTACAACCTGGATCTGCCTTTGAAATAGAGAATGCAAATACTGTTGCCTTACTGAGTGAGGTGAAAAAAGCGGTCGCTTGAAAGGACCTGCGAAGAAAACAACGTCTAATGGAGAAGAGAGAGAGGCGGAAAGTGAAGAGCGCGATAAATGGGGAGCTGTTCCCTGTTCATTCGACGGTAAACGTTCCTTACTAGCATACAACCGAGCGAAAATGATGATATGCTTCATCTTGATGAAATATCGACGAGTGAAACCACTTGAACCTGAGGTAGAGTTTAATTGAACCTATTTCCTGCAGCATAAGAGTTTCCAATCAAAGAGCATTTGGAACTTGTGAAAACGCCTTTCTCTGGCTGAAATAGCAGCAACTGGCCGGAAAAACAATTCGAAACAACAAATGCAGCAAGCGGTAATACTATACTGGAAATTGAAGGAGAGTGCGAGGCAACGCTATCTTCTCATATCCCTACATGAATGTTCTCAGCTATCTTTAACGGCTGTCTCTCACCCCGCCAACTGTTGAGCACTAAACGAGCCCACTCCACACCGATCGACTAGTTCCTAGAAGAATGAATCAACGACTCCTATTCCACGTAAACTGCTCAAGAGTCGCAACCGCGACGCAACGCGCACCACACAAATTCATGCAGCGTTCGCTCGGAAGGCGTGCTTGGATGTGTCAAATGGGCGTGTGCTGTGAAGGGATGTGAAGAGGGTGGAGCAAACCTCTGAAAATGACAGACGGTTGTCATCTGCCTTCGAGGACTGATTCAGTTACTCGTTTTCCTTGTTGTGTGTCTTCAGCAAGCAATGAAGCTGAAAGCTGTAGTCACTGTGGAGTGAGTTGCTTGGGGGGGAGGGAAGTTAAAACCCTTCGGGGAGGGAAGTGTTTGCTTATTGATATTTTATTCGATCGTTAACAATGAAAGGTTTTCAATGCAAAAGAAATTTTGCAAATTCAAATAGAGTTTCTCCAAAGTTTGGCCACATTTCTAAACGAATTTCAGAGGGATCATTTTTGTTCGAAAAGGATGCTCACGTTGCGTTGAAGAAACTGAGCGAAGGTGTCGAATGAGCGTTGTATTTCACTCTATGGTCATCATAGAATTCTTTATTGTAATTAAGCGTCCTCCTCTGTTCTCTTTTAATAACAGTTGCTTGCGTATACTTTCAAGCCCACGCAGGATGCGAGCAGCCGCTCGCAGGATGGGGTACCTTTCTTCACTAATGCTTTCCTTCTCTCACTTATCCTATAATTCGTTGTTTTTGTGATGGAAACATTCTCCCCCCACAGCGGCATATTCATTTCGCCATTGAGTATTTCAATCGATATTCATATGTTTCTTCAGCATTTTTATGTGCGTTTAACGAAAGCACCTCGTGATGATGTTATTTTTGTATTGAACCCCATTTATTTTATCTATATCGAAGTGTAAACTGCGACTTGGTGCTAGAGAAATCTCCGAAGGAAAATCGTTGAGATGTGAGCGCATCCTTTTGCGCGTCTATTTTTTGCTCACAGCCTTTGTGGCTCGATGCGAAAACCCACTTGCCCACATTTGTCCACCTCTTCTCACAATTCCCACTAATGCTATAGTGACGATATTTCGGCTATACCTAAGTAAGTGTAACTTCATTCATCCGATAGTTCGAACTTGCGAATAACGAACCGATCAGTGGTGAAATATAGTGAATGCAACCTGTACTTGAATTGCTCATCTTCATTATGAGGCTATATGCGCTTGAAAATGATTTGATTCACGAATAAGAACGCCACCAGCACCGAATGGCCAGAAATAACGAATTTTTCTCTACGTGCATCACAGTCAGCGGTCGGTCTCGGTGACAAGCGTCGCGGAGATGTCGCTCGATATTGCTCGAGGGCATTCGATGTGACTCACAAAAGTGCCAAAGTTTCCTCTCATTCCAGTCAACCTAGTTCACTTTTGCTTATGTTTACACGCTTTCTTAGCGAAATGTGCTATTTTCGGCACCAAAAAATTTCACGAGATTCTTTCGTAAACTTATCTTAAGAAATAAAAGTACGATCAACTTCGCCTGAGTTCTTGAAGTCAACTAGAGGATACGACTCCACAGACTCCCATGATCCCTCTCCTCTCTGTCCGGGTCCCAATCGCTAAGATTTTAGATGATCGGTTTCCTCTTCAACGGCGATTTTGAAGAAGCGAATATGCCGATGTGCATGTGAGAATCAACTAAGGTGACGCGATAGGTGATGGCACAGCCCTAGAGAAGGAGGCGACGGGTTTCCAACAAATTTCGTGAATTAAAAACTGTAAAGTAGTTTTAGGCGACGTGATAGAGAGGTATTTCCGGTCTTACAAAAGTCGCTATCACTTAAACATTAAATAAATTTGGTAGAAGACAATAAACTTTCTTCACGACCCCATTGCTATAGGCGAACTAAATCACTGTGTGTGTGGGAACATCGCTCTTTGAGCTTTGTTGTATGTTCAGCATTTCCATTCCATCAAGGGCAACTTTCCACCCATTCGCTGCTCTTTTGCCAATGTGATAGACACCTTTCTCCTCAACTCCATCTATGCCGCTTGCTGATTGCACACAATTTTACTGCTATTAGTCACTGCTGTGATTTAATCGATGTCGTCTTCCGCGATCATATGCATCTTCCTCTTCCTGCCCATCTACTCTTCCGTTCCATTGTCCTCTCCTCCCTCACCTTTATCTGCCTAGTCAATTATGTTCATTACGATCATCACCTTTATCGGAGAAAATCGTTTAAACAAGTACATCTGCCATTTATATGACGAAATCAGTGTTTATTGTTAAACTTTCCAGAGTGTTCACATTCGGAAAGTCCCAACTCTTCATGTCTGTGATTCCTTATAAGCTAACCCACTACCATCACTCACCGACCAAACGCGTCAGTTTTACCTAAGACGACTTCTTTGCGTGTTGAAAAAGTGCAATGCCATTATGCAAAACACCGCTATGAAGACTGAATTTTAAGGACACCGGTTGCAGAGGATCCGCATTCCGCCCGCAATCACACACCCTCCGACGTTTCATCTGATTGTTCAACAATATGTCCAGTGTAAGTTGGTTTTCATAGGTCTACTCTTGCTAAGTTTTCGTTTAATTGTCAGTGCGAATTTCTTCTCAGTCCCAGGTAATGCCACAACAGATCCAAAGAAAGAAGTCGGCCGGCAGCGGCAGCTTTGCAGGAAATCATTCCGAACGTGCCTCAATGTAGACTCGTTAAAGGCTGATTTAAAAAGTTTGTGAGATCAGTTTCTCATCTCCTCTGCTCTTGATCTCCATCACCAGATGACAGCTGCTAAATAAACGGTGATCAGCCATACCTTCACGTAATTATCGTCGTGTGGCCATCGACCCCACACTTCATTTGAGTGATGGACGCAGTACAAGCAAGGTTAACGTGAGGGATGATTCGGAGTTGTGGCAGTATAGCAAGCTGCCGAAACATTGAAAAGCACCTTCCTTTCGACAGTCTATGGAATTTCTTGAAGTTTTATATTCCCCTCACTGAGAAGCAACTCGCCTTTATACTAAACTTGCCCATTTGACATAGTTATGGGCAAACATTATTTCATGGGGAGGGCTCGATTTGCTCTCTTTTGATTATCCTTAAAATGATTGCTTGAACATATTACTGAATATATTTCGAAACAAGAAAACGATACAGAATGAATTTTTTGCTATTATTGTTATTGGAGCTATTGGCTAATAGCTGGTCCGACGAAAAACGCCGACAGTAATTAATAAAGCAGGTCGTTTTGCAGACTTATGTGTTCGAACTAGCGATGACATGTGAAGGATGCGCAAATGCGGCACGCAAAGTGCTCTCCAAACTGGGAGGTCGCGTTTTCACTTCTTCGGAATCAAATATGCTGCGATGGTTTTATTGCCTTCAAAAATATATCCCCGTCCATGAGTTTTCTGGGAAAGATAAGGGACGGAAGGCGTCGACTGCATTAAGCTTTAGGGGAAGTTATGGACTGCTGGGTCAGACTGTTTAATTTTTTTGTAAGTTTGGATAAGATTGTTTCGGACAGATTTCCTTCTCGCCGTTCTTTTCACTGACCTTTGCTCATTGGTTCTTTAGTTGTCATTTTTCAGCAATCGAAAAAAAAATTATATTTAAGATGTACCCTCTCTCTTTTCAAAAGTCTTACAATTCCATATTCCTTGTAACTCGAAGTTCACTCCCCGATTACTCCCTGCAGGAGACGTATCCAATGTTGACATCGATGTATCGACAAAGAAAGTGAGCGTAACAACGACACTGCCCGCCGATACGATACACGAAACACTCATGAAGACTGGCAAGGAATGCAAGCGGATTTCATGATCCTGAACGCTTCGTAGATGGAGCGATGACAAAGCCCAAACGGCTGCGCGGTCCCCTAATATAAAAGCGCTATCGCCTTTGCTTCGACTTGTATCGGGATGCCGTGGGTATCATGTTTTTGTTACACATTTCTCCTTATAGTCCTTTTTTTTCGAGCTTCATTTCCGGTGGAATTATGGCCAAATCCGATGAGCGAATGTACCACACTTCTGTTTTTTTTCCTGTAAAATACCATTCCTTCTAAGTCTTTCTTCATTCTTAGATTAGATGAAACCAAAATGGTCTTTATTTCAGAGAAGGAGGACTTCGTGACAATTAAGAATCCTTCCAATACTTTAAGCAAATCTGTGAATCTGACCATCTTTTGTACCTTACAACGAATCAGTCAACCTATAGCGTATGTGCTCGAGTTTACCGTTGTGTGTCCATGGCCCTCAGCACCATTTATATGCAAGATGCGGTATCACGGGGCTTACAAAATTGCTTTTAGTGGTACTGCTCAGGCGTTCACGATTTTCCATCGCGAACTGACCACAAAACGGTCGTCCCAAATGACATCATAGGATGGAGTGATAAAACTAGCTACAGTGAATTCGCCGAGGTTGCAGAATGTCATATGTATTCAATTAGATGAACTGAATGGAGAGGTGAGCTTGTCCCTGAACGTAATATTACTTGGTCACCGTGCAGCTCTTAGCGCTGTTCATGCGTCATTTAATTTATTCTTTTTCCATTTCACTTTCTTCTCGGTCTCGGCTAGCAGATCCGCTTACTTATCGTTGATTAAATTGGCGAACGTGAGGATGATGCTATACTGCGTATTGCGATTTCTTTTGAACGGATTGAATAAGAGTCTTTTTGCCTTCAAATCTACTGCTCACAGTGAGAAAGCCTACGAAGATGAGTTGCCACAAACATGAAATATGCAATCTGAATGAATGCAAACATTCAAAGATAAAAAAGCACCCACCATATTTAACGGTAACGAAAATTGCGAATATCATTGAAATCTTTACTTGGAAGAATTCGAAATACAAGTGGAGAAATCTATTAGAGAAAATGACATATTTGAGTCTCTTGCTTCTACTCATTTAGCCAACTAATCTTACAAATTATAACCAGAAATACGAGCATTAATACTCTCATAATTTCACCGATCTAAGCTGCAGTGGAATTCAAAATTCAACGAACGTGTTGACTCCTTTAACTCCACTCGTGCACAATAGAAATCTAGCCGATGTACAAATTCTTAGGACTTATTTCAGCAGTTGCAGTTCCTTTCAGATGGGGAAATCAGTGCGAACGACGGTAGAAAAAATGCACCGATAACGCGTGTTATCTAAAACATACACCAAATTTGGGTACTGCAGTTGATTTGTCTCACGAGTTGCAACACAGAGTGACACATAAACGTATGAATATCACGTAGAGCACGGGTATCAAACGCACAAATATCACGTAGTATCAAACGAGCGGAAGGTTTCGCGTTCCACCGGATCTGGCAGCCAGTTCCACAACTCACCGGCAAAAAAAGGAATAAAACACGCAGAACACTTCCCACTCGCTTCAGTTAATTTGACCACCCAACAATTTTCTAAAGCACTTTTGTGGAGCTGATGATGTGTGAAATGAGAGCTCAACATGTATAAATGTATGCAAACTTTTGCCACCTCTTTCTCGAGTAAGTTTTTCTTGAAGTTGACTTCAACCGACAATATAAAATATGGTGGGAATAGTCACCTCATCTAATTTTCCATCTTGCCTCAGCAATTTGCAAGGTGCAAATGCAACATGCATATGTATATATATAACATCACTACGGCGAGTCTCCATGAAAAAGTATAGGAAATGAAATGTTGGGCATTGGACGTCCGATTCTTTCAAAACTATAGAATGATGTCTACAAAATTTCAGTATGGAAGGAAATTAAACAAAATTCAATGGAAAACGATCGATCCAGAAATAGGCTGATGGCTGATTTCATAACGAGGTCAGAAACGGCCGATCGGTATTTATGTTTGATAAAGAAACACTGATAATGAAAGTTAAGGAAACTGCCACGATAAGCGTTCTCTAGCAGTTCAAGTTACGGGAAGAGTCTGCTGTAGTGAAATCTGATGAATAGTGAGGCAAGAGGCATCACTGAATGGAAGTTCAACAACCAGCAAATACTCTGATAGGTACAACTTAAGGGGTTATTAATTTGCAGGCATTTCTGTGCTTACGAGGCAACCCACTTAATTCGCCTATGCAAATTTGATGACATCTTTGAATATGCGCAAGAGTGGAATTAGCTTAAGAGGGCAGCCACCGATTTGTCAGACTCATACGTGTTCGTCGACAGTGTGCCGAGCACTGCAAACAGCGAATAAACATGAAATCCGAAAGAACGGTGATTGACAAACTGAGCGATGATTTGCACGAAAGTAAAATCTAAGAAAGTGCAACAATGAGGCGGTAAGGAATGAAGAAATAGTTCAGTGATGTGTTCAATGGAAAAAAACGAAATGCTCTCAGCATGGAAATTAGTGAAGTTGGAGGAGGGTGAGGCGGAAAAAAGGAATGAAGCGACATTCGTTAAAAATTTGCCATCCTAAAAAGCGGAGAGAAATTCCTCTATGAACGGAAAAATCTCCATGGGAAACGAATGAAATTACTCCTCCCGCCTTCAAAAGCAAGCATTAATGGAAAAAATGGATCTTCCGTCAACGACTAACTCCACCATAGCGTTTTGCCTGAAAAGTCCCCTCATCCAGGAAGCAAAGAAGAGATGAAAGAACTTCATCTACAGGTAACTGTGGAGTTCAAACTGTTTCTGTGCTAACTTTTAGAAGAAACTGAATTAGATCGACGGTCAAATCCATCAGAGACTTACCAAGGAGTTGAACGATTGCGCGTATCTTTCAGATATTCCGACGTTATTTTTTTAATCAGTAAGTTCAAAATTTCAGTTGTACATATTCAATTATTAACTTCAAAGTTTCAAATTAATCTGTAGAGAAGAATCATGCGGAACTAACATCTTTCAAAATTTCCTCAAGCAATCGTCACCGAAGTTTGGTCAAAAATACACTAAACAGATAAACGACAAATTATCGATAAACACTCGCTTTCTTTTACTATAGAAATAGACAAAATACCCTTAAAATAACGACGATATAAAAAAAAGAAGAACCCCAAAATATAGGATAAAGGAGCAATTATGCAGCAATTTTGATGAAGAGGAAGTTAAGAAACTGCACAAAAAGAGAGAGATAATAATCAAAACACAATGAACACTGACCTTCAATGCAGAATATTTATGGTGATGAATGAGATTATCGCAGTTCTGAGAGATTTTGCTAAAGGAAGAGGAAAATATGAGCAATACGAGCAAAATCAATATTACACTAACCATAAATGGGATCGAAGAAAATAAATGAGATTCAAAGTTGCAACAAAAGCTATGAGCGGAGAAATAAAAGTAATCACAGAGGTAAATAAGCCAATAAAGAAAACAAGACGACTTGAGAAGCGCAACGGATATTGTGAACATTCCAGGTGAAGAGAATGCCTCGTTTGGAATATCCACATTTCAGAGAGCTGATAGACATTTGAACGACAGACGAGGATGGCGAAGCTAGCCACCTTACATGCCTGGACACAAGTTTGAGTCTTCGATATCGCTACCGCTTACAACGTTCGCTTCTTTTATCAAATAGTGATTGTAAATTCCTTGTTTCGATAGATTTTCGGGAGCAATCTTCGTGTGCTGCTGAAATCTTTTACCTTCATGAAATCGTACACAATCTAAATGCATATACGGAGTTTCCCATATTATATTAGACTGCTGCACGAAGTTGCTCACACTCTCAGATTTGACCACCTCATGCATTTACTGAATGAAAGAGGATATATTCCTTCCTTTCGTGGCCAAAAATTAACTTGTTTTGTGTTGCAAAACTGGAGTACCATAAAATGATCGGATATTGAAAGTAAAATTAACGATGAATTTGATATTCCGGAAAATCCCAATATCACTCTACTGTAACGCCTAAGGCAACAGATAGCTAAGATGAAATTTCAGAAATGAATGTGGAAAAAGAGAGACGTCAAATAATGCAACTTTTCGCCTGCATAAAAATCTAACTCGATAAAATATAGTCGAAATTATGTGAGAATTAAAGAGAGGAATGTTCGGAAATCAATGTGAGGCATTTCAGTGAAGTCCACTTTAACAATAAAAAATGCAGCTAAGGCGTAACTTCAGGCACAATGAGTGTGGCATAACGAAAAATTTCAGCAAAAATCCTTAATGCTTTTCATCACAGAAACAAAAGAATGCTAAATTCGCCATCAATGATCCCTGTTGTTCTTAATCGGTTCTCGAAGTCAAGGTGGTTCGGGTTATTTGTCAATCTAATAGTGAGGCATTCGAAAGGTGGCTCTCAAAAGTCGTATTTAAAGTCCTATGAAATGCTACCATAATTTACTGCCTCTTCAAAGAAACAATTATGAAGTGAATGCTACCTTGATAAAGTTGATCGCAAGCAACTCGTCCACCTTATTCATCAACAGTTTCGAGCCCCATGCGATTAACGCTATTGGCTGCAAATATTACTCTCACACACAAATACATCAACTTAGAAGTGTAATACGCAAAAAATGAGACCATATATTTTAGTTCCTTTACCAACTTCTTTTTTAAGAATTTCATTCAGCCAACAGAGATTTATTCCATGAAAACTTACATTCGAAAAGAATATTCCCCTTAACGGCGATTAGTAACTAATGTTCATTATGGAAGTCAGTAATGGAAGGAAAACTTAAGGAAGAAGATAACTTCAGACCAACTTAGAGTGTTTAATGAATCTAGCCGTGCACAAGAGGAATTTCATACTTCATAAAATCACCCCCACCTCGGAAATAAATACCAAAATTAGACAAATCATATGCAAATCTGGATTGTGTTTCCACACATATCACAAAAACTCGACCAGTTCTACTAATAATGAGATTTCTGTGATGGAACATTATAGGTTCGTTCGAAATTACGGTACTAGAAAACGTAAATCGGAAATATTTTAAAAAAAACGGGGACTGGGAAGTTAACAGCTGATGGGGCATTAGCTATTGCCAGCTTTGTCCACGAATATGGACTGGAAGTTCAAGCAGTAGCGAATATTACAGCGTTCTAAATTGTATCAATTTGAATGGCAGATGTGCAGCACTACAACAGCAGAGTTAACGTCGCTCATGGGTCGCGACTTATCGATAATGCATTGCATCGTTGGGTATTCGAAAGTGGTGATTATCACACCTTTGACCTCGCTCTTATAACACTGATCACCAAGTGCCAACATCGATTTCGCCACTAATACAATTTCGGTGGCTTCGATTGCCTACGGCATTACTAATGGGCGAAAAATCAAATCGCAACTATGCCGACAGCGTAAATAAGCTAATCATCAACCAAGTGAATTCTAATCAACTATGCAAAATTTGATCAATGTGATGAAAAACTAACCAAGGATATATTAAAGTGTACCAAAGAAGCAACTGCTTTCCGCTCACCTCATCAAAACGTTTGGTAGATCATCAACGAAAAGTAAAAATGCGGCATACAGCTTTCACTTTCAAAATGAATCCTGAGCTCGTGGAGAGCTCTCTTCAACAACTATTCTTTTACTGAGTGGTGAGAAATGAAAGTCCAATCGACGTGGAATGCACACAAGTTTTTTGATACCTTTGAAGGCTTCCAACTCTTTTCGAGTTGGGTCAAAACTGCCACTAAATGGACACACATCCAGACCTGCCGCGAATTTGAAGATAATTTGCATAGTGTCCAACCCACAGACACATACGTTCACAACAACAGTTATCGAAATATAGATATCAAATGATTGAGACTACCTTCTGTGCCACTTGTCACCGCAAACGGAAAATGCTTTCCAGTACAGCTGCAATTATGCTGAGTCATTCAAGAGGTCCTTCTAAATTAATGACGGTAGTCCGACGAGCATGGCAAAGCGATGATTTGTTAGCAGGCTTCACAGCCCCATCTACAGTAAACAAGCAGCTGGAATCACCCGTTGTGGCTGAAGATGCTTGTAGGGCGTAATAATGTGGCGATACAGGCACGCCCTCACTATTCGCCGCAACTTATCGACCTCATCGGCATCCGCACACGGATGGTACAGCATTACTATTGCACCATGCTGAAAACATTTCTAAATGAAGGAGCAACGGCGACGAATTTATAGAAGAGGAATGTCACTTCGAGCATATGAGGAACTATTTCACTGGTATCGGACTACATTATTCGGAACATCTGATTCTCGGGCTGCAGTAATATTTGTAACTGGTTGACAAGAATGTTCTGAATTGGTTGGCTATCACCTTAGCAAAATATCTCAGTAAGAAAATAACTTCTTTCAGAAAAACATCGAAGATGAACCAATGCGGCCTCTCCATATTACTTAAAGATGATAACAGCTGCGACTGTGCGAAGGGAAACCAAAACTTCCTCCATCAGACTCAACGGCCTTCTCGTCCACTGTTCCTCTCGCCTCCTTCCCTTTCCTGTCTAAAGATCAAAGCATCGCGACATAACCACTAATAACCTTCACACGATCACTTTCGAATAACTCTCACCTCCCTGGTGTTCTCCTCTCACAAGTGCCCTTATATGATAGTCAATACTTCTTTAAATTTGGGATCATGTATCGTTCCTTAAAGAGCGGGGTTTTCAGCCACTTCGTCAGGGAAGGAAAGAGTGGAGTTCTAAACATAAAAGAGCTATCGCATTTGCTTTACTGTCTAAACAGTCAGAAAATGCAAGCATACCTCGAGATTGTGTAGCCATCTCTGTGGAGGCAGGAAGAGATACTCGCCATAAACAGCCCAATTTGGCCGATGATCTCCCCTGAAACATGAACATGTCCAATATACAACTTATAGTCGATGCTACGTTTGCACCAGAATGCCTAAAAATGTCATTAAGTGGTTCTCTCTTTCGATAAAGACCTCCCTCATTATTCGCAAATTTAAGAAAAACTCCAACTAGAAAAATTAGAAGGTACCTGATTGTTCAGAACGAAATATTTTGAGATGTGATGTCACTTAGAAATGCCTACAACAATATGCAAAGAAACGCAACTTCTTAAGCTTTTCACTTCATGCACTGGAAAGCGCCTTTAGGTGATTCAAGCCCTCGCCTCCTGCACCTCCATCCTCCCCTCCCCCCTCAATCACTGTCAGAGAAGGATCTACTGAACGTTAGTGCTCATATGCGGTGCACACTGTTCAGTTCAACAATACGTAACACTTACGAGCATAAATGAGAAAGAATAAAGTGCAAAAGCGACGCGGCGAAAACGATATCGTGAGGAGAGAAAGCAAGGCGTTTTTAAAGGTGGAAAGAAGGAAGTGCATCCCAGGAGATCGCCTATTTGGAAATGTAGAGAATTTCCATTCTATCACCTTTCAACGCTATGGGCCTGGTCATGATACGTAAAAATACCTCGCCACTTCGAACAAACGTTTATAACTTTAAAACTCGTCAAGCGGCAAAAATAGAGCCTGAGTATCTCACAGCCCACCGGCCATATATATCTGCTCCTTGCTAGTATTTTTCAAAATTGCTCTATGAGTTTTTAGCGATTGTACGATGATGTGCCATATAAAGTGATTACCTTACAGGCGGCCAGTCATTATAGAAAATCGTCTCGTTCATGCATTTGTGCCAAACAACGTCCTTTGTTGGATCGAGTCCGGGAATCGTTAAATGCATTGGTCCAAAATCATCCTGAATCAAAAAAAATCCTCGGCTGATGCACTGCCCTTCACTCGTAAGAAACGAGAGATAAAGAGGTGCGCCAACCATATACCTTCCAATATAGAATATGTTCGAAATGGACTATTCAGCTGCACATTTTATGAAGCAATTTTTATTCATTTTACAGTCGATCTCTGACGCTGCTCATCTCTGATACTGTTCTCCCAAAACTGTGCTTTTCATGCGGCTTTGCAAAGGTGCACTATGACGACATTTAAGGGGTGCCGCTTGAATGCCCATCTGGTAGTTCCAGCTGATGGAACGAATCAAGCGAGAGCTAGGAAATTTAGTGAGCTGAAGGTATACGATAGGATAATCTCCCATCATTTCACAATTTCTAAAGGAATCCCATGTATTTAAAGATGGCAAACAATACAGATCGAGCTGCAATCTGCAACGACCGAACCACAACGAAGTGGAACATCTATAAAAGATCAGAGTTGGGGTTGGAGCAATCAAAATTTCACAGCGATACTTTGCATATTTTAGCATGCGGCTAATGCCCAGTGCGACGCTGCAGTAACACACTCTCCAACACAGACAACAACTTCGAGATCCCACTAACATAATATCTGCCTCGCAAAATTTTTATCTCTTGGGTACGCAAGAACTCTCTCCTGAATGGGTCATCACGAAATTATTTCTTTACACAGCGATGCACACTACACTTCACCAAGGATCTCCTCTCGGCGGGGAGTGGAACTAAGAAAAGAAAAAGATGCATGGATAAATACAAACAGATAGAACGATGCAAATATTTGTTTCCTCAGAAAGATCAGATGAAAGTATATTGAAAACCTGTTTGGCTCAGAGTAGATGATTCCCCGTTCCTTGAGGAATATCATTATAGTAAAATCTTTATAACCTCACTGAGAATTCTCTTGCCCACTTCAGGAATGAGTTAATGAAAGAAGTTATTCTCCGTCGAAAGTTGTCCGTTTCAGATTCACTGAAAACATCACGAGTCGAAATGAAACATCGAACAAGATGTCCATCATCGCGGTGCATACCGATTTCATCCAAGCATGATCCTCGAAGCACGTAAATTGTGAGAAATCCCTTTCGTCCCAATCCACTCGCAAATTTGTCTGCAAATGAAGTGAAATATTTGTAAGACCGTAATGTGGATTTCATTGGTTTTCCTGTACACATTTAGAACAAATAGATCTATTAGGTTTCAACGCAATAAGTACTTTCTCCCCCGAAACGAATTACCGAATTTGGGAGGAGCAATATCTCTCAGTGTTTTTTTTTAAATATGAAGGTCGTTCAATTCTGGAAGCAACGAAAGACTGAAGAAAAGAAAAATAACAGCATTGTGTTAATGAAATATAAGGCATATTTTATCAATCATTAGTCAAAACTTTGTTTTTTTTTCGTCGTTATTCAGATATTTGTACTAATGAGATAAGCGGGAAAGCGCGCCAGGGGAGATGGCACAATATGTGCATTCGCAACGCCAATCAGCGGCAAAACTGGCCTCAACTCCCGGTCCTAATGATCGAACATGTGCAGTCACATTTAACCGAACAAACCTCTCTCTCTGCGAAATTCGCAACGAAAAATCGCTTTTATATACGTCTGCGAAGCTGTATCTCTGCGAAGCTGTATCTCCCTATGCAAAAATACAACCTGCACGGGCACACATGTATACGTTTGTCTAAGCATTAGTTCGAGTGTGAAAACAGCTGAGTTTGATGTTACGAAATAAGATGAGTAATGTAAAACCTCTTGAAATCAGCTCAGCCCATCGATTTCCACGAAATTTCTAAATTTCAAAGCATTTTGCAGAGAGCGGAATTGTGGAGTACAACCAGACGGCCTGAAATTAGTGGGAAAGCATCCCATAGGGGTGGCATGAATCGTACCCTTACACTCCGCTCATTTGAACAGCCGATTTTTTTAACCGCCAGTAAATAAAAGCATATAGAATAAGAATTCATATTTCAGCTGATCGAAGTAAGCTCTCCTGAGCGAAAATGCAACTCAAATGACTGCAAAAGCAAGCACCGAATAGGCGATACTTTAAAACTTTTCCAAGTCAGCAGACCAACGTGAAATAAACTTGAGCCGCTCAACACGTGGTGTTCTTTGTACCTGCGAAATCCCACTACTTTGCCGTAAGTTCATCTCTGACCGAACCAACGAACAGTGGAATAGATATAAGTGCAACATGCAAATATATCAAAACATTCTTTTCGAATGGAAGTGCTTCATAAGCCTAAAGGAAAAACTACTGAAGTCAGGAATCGGGGAATTCATGACTTCATGGCAAAATGCACATAAAAGGAAAACTGAGAAGCAAAACAAGAACAATAAAAGAGAGCAACTGCAATAAGGTGACATGAAAATAAACATATCCCATACCTTAGCATCATCACATATTGATCGTACACCCATTAGCGGACCGAAATATGCGTACGATGCTTGAAGCAAATGCACCGCCAACCATAGCGAACGCTTCCACATATCGACGACTAGAAACTGGAATGAAATCACAAAATCGGTTCAGCAATCATACAAACTGCATCAACGTACTGCACGATATATCATCTTGAAGGCTGCTAAAGAACCACATTGAAAGAAATATCTTCTTCAAACTATTTGCCAGCAATTATACACATATCCCAGATCAATATACCAATGATCAAACGCAGAATAGAGGCAGTAAATCATAGATGAGATTAAAGAAAACTATGGTTGTTCAATTATGAACCCAAACAAATAATTCCAACGTTTCGAATTAGAAGTTTAAATGCCCGTCGCCTTCGTACCATTGATGGCGAGATTAATATAGACGAGTAGCTGGTGATGAGAGGAGGAGAATCTGCACAACGTTACTACAGCAACCTATATAAAACCTATCGTGGTTCAGATGAACTCCGTCGCTTCATCGTCACAGTATTCTTCACGTAGTGCAGCAAACTGGAATCTAAGCACAAAAACCGGCTTAACGAGAGGAGCAAATCGAGCTATTCAGGAAAATAGAAATGACAGCACAGCACACATCTCGTTGTGCACACGACTCAACACTCTGACGTGTAACCTCGAGTTATATAGGCGATGGATATACAGTCAAAAACCAGTTTTATGTGGTACCGATCGAGACATCCACTCAATTCGTCAGTGAGACAGACAACATCTTGCACTCTGCGAATTCCTCAACGTTTTATAACTAATTTCTTCTTATCAATAATATTTCTCAGCCAAAACACTATGAACAGCGATAATGATAATGCTGCTGATAACGACGTTAATGATAATCAAAAGGAGTAATAACAATCAATAACAATGACCGTGACTAATCACTTACATCAATAATAACTGATCAGTGCTGCTAATAACGGCTAATCGATTAGAGTGATCAACAACAGCAACCAATGCTATACTAACAATAAATCAATTATGTCAATAGATAACACAAATTAGAATAACAACGACTGCAACTGAAACAGTAATGATAAGCAATAGTACTGGTGAATAATGATTGATAACAACGGCAGCAGATAATGAATATAAGAGTAAATAAACCACTTAGCCAATGACAATAGTTAATTAATGAAAGTAACTAAGAGATGGTTGTGATAATAAACTTCCAAGAGCAATTGATAAGAAGCACTAAAATCAATTAGATGATAACAGTGATCACTGATGATAACTGCTGATAATCGCTAACAACGAGAGCGATAGAGCGATTTCAAAATACTTCGAAAACAATAGCTCATAACGATAAATAGCGACAAGAATTCATAATTATAACAGTAACTGACAGTGTAATAAACAATGATAACATTAGTGATGATACCGGTAAGAATAACAATAACAACAATAACAAACAATAACCTTAATGGCAAATAATAATGACCGCCTTCCAATAATGATAACGATAATCTGGCAACAATAACGATAACAATAATCATACTGATAAAAACAATAAGAGCGCAGAAATGGCAATACTGCTAATAATGATAACTTCTTCACACCCACCCCACCGCTCTTCTGCAGTTTTCTCAATAGTACCTCAAATGCTGGAATATATTCGCTATGAATGGTGCACATCCTCCTCAAAATTTCAATAAAGCCCAGACGAGGCTTATATTTCAGGTAATATTAAGCTCATCATAGATTTCATTCAAAAAAACGATTCTCATCGCTGAAAACGTTACCAGACTACTTTACATAAAACAATATCGCCTCGTTTAACAATATCTATACGAAGTCTTTGTTAGCAGCGAACAGATTACGGATGCCCGAAAAATGTGGAGCGGAAGATATAGCCACGTTCCTCCACTCGCAATTTCCCCATTTGCTCTGCCATTTATGTGAAAAAATAACCTTCTAGTGCGATATTATAGGCAATAAACGATGTGTCAATACTCCAGTTGAGGTGCTAAGTAAAACATCTAAAGATAAGAACTATGTCTCTGCGATACTTAACACACACTGCTGAAGTGCGAATGGAGATGAACGTATTTTTCTTTACTTCAAGAAACATCTCATAGTCAACAATAACAATAACATCTGATAAAGCGCATTTAAGCGGTCTCAACGAGACATGGTCTACTCGAGGCTGTCTTGCAAATGCAGCCAACGCTCTCACTCAAACCTGTACGACTGAATCCGATATGAACTCATTTAGGAGATTAACAACAAACTCATCTGCCATAATTCTGAAGCTGACACGAATCAACGGACACTTAGCCATACTACTCAATAAACTTTTATAAGCTGCCTTTGTACAGCATGTTCAAATACGAAGCCGCGAAAGCTTGGAAACAGGGGACGACGACCTTCCGTTCCGTTTTCCAGAAATAGGCCATTATGGCGATTCCCTCTAATTTTGCTCAAAAATCTCTATCATGACTTCGTAAGAGAACAACCGCATACATCGCAGAACTTAAAGGGTTTCTGCTCAATGATCACTCTTTGGCATTCAAAAATTCCACATCTCGAAACTTTTTTATCTCCTTATCTCTTTGAAAAGCCCCTTCATCTTCCTCCTCTGCACTTACCAAAAGAAACCCCTCTCACGTGATAATGCCCGATCCACATAAATCTGGAAACTGTTGTCACTGCAGTGATATCGAATGAGAAAATCTGATTCCTTCAAAGAAAACTAAGAAAACACAACCAGTTGAATACTGTACATTCGAATGCCTCCTACTTCCTCGAGCTGATTCCCACAAAGATCAAAAAACAAATTACAGCTTCTTGGGTAACCGGTTACGAATAATGTATCGCCTGGAGCTAATCGGTTACCGAAAATACACAAACATACAAAGTAATCGTCCCATTAAAAGCGATTCACAACGGGGTTTCCCGGATGCCATCACTTTAAGTTAACCTAAACTGTAGCAAACTATCTTCTACAATTTGCCGATGTTCCTCCAATTATGCATTACCTACTCAGTAAAACAAGCACATTCTTAGTCGACTTGATTATACAACGATAGGTATGATCGCCGAAAATATTTGCCATCCGGATGGCATCAAATTTTGTGTGAATAACACGAACAAGCACCCGATCCATATCGGTGACCATATTGATTAAATCGTGATAGAAACGTGGCTGTGAAGGCACTTGATAGAACACCAATGATTTGATACCCTGCAAAAGTCAACGCATTTGGTCATCAACATTCCATAAAGTCCTGATATATATGCATTACAGTGTGTACTAATGATAACAATTTTTTCACAGTAATGTTGCCGATCATAGAGAATCTTTCTCAGCCTCCCCCTCCACAGAGGGGCACTACATGCAAATAAGCTTAACATGGTACAGACAAAAGCACTTTGTGACTGCGCCTTTGCAAAAGACACAAAACGCTACAGTTCGTTAATCATAATTGGATTTCCCCTCGAACTTGCACGGAAAATTCTTTCTCACCCCTTATAAAGCATCGCTACTCCTCCCGATCTTTTTCTTTCTAGAGGCTGGCTGAGTGGTCGTTAGCGGCCCCATCCTCTTCCCTAATATTCGCATTATCATCGGATCTGCTGCTATAACATTGCGATCATCGGCGACCATCGAACCCAAACTAATATTGCTAATTTGTAAACAACGGTCTTATTCACCATTACATTCGGAAAAAGAATCTAATATACTGATATACTAGGCTAAATTACTGCTGCGATCAACAACATCGTACGCTCCTCTGAACAGGATCAATCTTTAGGTATGCGCATACGAATAACGACTCGGAATAGCCGAAAGTAGGACATCTGAATTCATACCTTGATGCGATAACGTCTAAAGAAGTGAAAACGTTCGGTGATCAGCATAAATCGCTTCTTTCCTTCGACGAAAAGTTCACGTGCTTTTGCCACCTAAGAGGGTTTTTTTTTAATTTCGCAAATTATCATTCTATCATATGTTGCACCTTTGTTTGTATTCACCTTTTGAGAGACTATTACTATAGACTCTCGCAAATCTGCGCCTTTAATTCTCCCTTCTAAACTGAGGATAACGAGCATCAAAAGACTTCTGTATTATAAAATACTGATCAATTAAGAGGAGTCCCACTCAATAACATAGTGCACTAAACCGAACAAAGAAACAACTCAACACCAATATGAACTTAATTATGAGAATAAACGCATAGGTTACAATAAACGATAAAAGTAAGTCGAAGAGACCGTGCTACTTGTCAGCAAATGTCGGTATCAACCGAATAAGCTTCAAAGACAAATCGGGGAAATGACCCAAAACATCTGTGAGAAAGGAAACTAAACAAAGGCCGATACCTTGCCTTGTTTAGCATATTCATTCAACTGCACGAAGCTTTCATTGTCGACTTTGAATAAATTTCGAATCCGCACAAAATCAAAATACGATGGAATGAATATCGCTGTCCCCTTCTCACATTTGCCGAGAATTTTTTCCTGCAATTCATGAAGTACCCGAATATCACTGAATGCACTCAGAGGCCTTTACATTTCCCTCAAATAATGCTCCGATGAATCAGTTAGCTCAAAGTATAAGAGATTATAATAAACTATCTAGATCGTGCAAAACTGCAGTAAAATATCTTTTTTAATCTGAATTTCGTAGTGCAGCAATAAAAATAGAGCAAGACAAAAGTAAGCCGAACGAAATAATTGATGAAACCGAAAACCGTATAGGAAATTCAGCAATTCGAATCCCCTCTCTTTTTCGCACAGATTTATGGCACATATTCACTTCAGCTAAGCGCGGCCATTGACGTTCATCATATCCATCCGCTTCCCTCCCTTCCTCCTTTCGTTAGCAGTGTACCCATCAAGATGTCTTATCTATGACCAGATATAATATAAAACCGGGGCGAACATCTGCACCGTTCGCAATTCACATAGATGCATCTGACTATCAACTACAGCATACGATTATAAAGTGAAGTGAAAGTTGATAAACCTTGAAATATGCGAAACGTTCGTCGGATTGTGCCTCGGCTAAGTCGACAGGAAGCCGATGCAACTCTTGACATAGCGGCACCTCGATCTGCAAATTCAGCGCATTTGAGGACAGCAAAACTTCTCAAAGTTGACAATCCAATGCCACAAACATTTAACTATCCTTTAGAATCAAAAAAAGCAAATTTTAAATCAATAACTAAAACCTGAAAGTGGGAACACCAATTTACGCCTATTCCTCTGGTTCTCTCATTTTACCACATTCGCGGCATTAATGTTTCTCTGTGGCAAAGAAGACGACGAAGAAGAGAACCCGGTTCAATCCTTTGCATCGAAAGCATTAAAATTCGCCTGCCCAATGATGCATTAAGTCTTTGATTGCCAATAATGTGACAAAAATTTTTGGTATCAGAGTACTTTTTGGGATGGGCTGTATCTGCGGGTAACAACTCTAGCACAGAAAATTTCGAGTTCCTTTGAGGTTTGGAAGTTCAATCCAACTTGCTTGGGAGAATCTCTGCTAACCCTGGGTCAGACTGATATGATGGTTCGGCGAAACGAAAGAACTAAATAACTATCACTGCTAAGCATAAAATTTACACCTGAAAGAATTTAGAAGATCCAAATTCGCATCCAAAACAACGCATAAAAATTATCATTAACTACTTGACTTCCACGAATCACCATTAGAAGATAAAATACGGCGGCTGCAATGCAGCAGTGAGTCCATAGCCGATTCTATGTGAAGCTCATACCACGTTCAAATGTCAATGAACTGGAAGTGGAACGAGCCATAAACTGCCACTGCTCCTGATCCCTTTCGATTATAGAGTTATGCCTGCACACCCAAAAAATGTAACGAAGCCCTACGAGCATCAAAATAACAATTCCTTCGATTCTGAATAACCTACGATATTAACGAAGAAGTCAAACTAATGCAAAAACATTGTCGTCGTAAAACGGTAAATCAATAAGCTAACGAAACGCTGTTAAGCCTACATTATCCTGAGGCGAAAAGGATAAAGCGACATCTCAAACGTTGGAAAAATAATACGGAGCCTGAAACTGAACTGCCTTCTACTGCGTTACACTCAGTAAAGTTTCATCACGCTGGCAAAGAAACAGTATTTATTTGACTGGTTATTCGTAAAGCGAATAAAACATGATAGAAGCATTCATATCGCCTTCACTGACAGAGCAGACGTGATGAAGTGGATGTTGCTACGGGGTCAACGTTCGGATACGCTCGAAAGTAGTACAAAAGGAGATTTTCAAAACCCCTGTTGGCGTCTTATTTCATAGAGTAATACTCGGGATGAGAATATGCAGCGAAGATTATTTAAATTAATACTGGCATAAAACACTTACGCAATCGAGAAAGCCGGCAGATGGCGGGCAATGAGATATGAAACCGGCAAAATTGCGACATTTAAGAGCGAATATCGCTTCACATTCAGCTAATTGAATCGTCGAAAAGATTATTGTCTGCCTGAAAGCATTGCCTATCAGCAAATCACTTCCCCCAAAAGGGCATTTCGATGATGGCAGAACACATAACGCCTCTAGTTGATTTGATGAAAGAAACTATCAAATAACCGATTGCATCCCTTTGCTTTTCGGTGCCAGAATTATCGCAATGACTGACATCTTGCTTTGAAGAGGAAGCAGAATTTGCAGCGAAAGCTACGCAATGGTCGTCAACATTTGGTTATCCCCATCGCAACCACCTGGAGCTTTCTTAAACAATATTACTGCACTTTTAAATCTCTTCATCCACAGCCTGCAGAAAACTGATCTTCGCTCGCGACATCTGACATCATCAACACTTCTTTCATTTGATTCCAACCGAATCGACGGCAAAGCGTAGCAATAAATCATTTCACATGAGCAAAAAGAACACAGGATAGATAGGCGAAGCTTTGGCCCTCAATAACGGAAAATGATAATGAATTTATTTATTCCTGCCAAGGCAGAAGAATCCTCAGCCTAGCCATACTTCCCACTTGCCTACGGTTACAAAGCAACATGACTCTGCAATCATGGACAAAAGGAATATCCGTGGTCCCATTCCCGTGATCTTGTGGAAACAGTTACTTTTCCGCTTTATTTCCCTTTTCCGTTTCCGCGTGAACAAACACTTTCCTTGTCCAAACGGATGCGCCGTGGATGTTTTATACAGGAACAATCAAGAGTCTGATGAGTTTTTGAGAGGACAAGTGCGCTGTGCCCAGGCCATCGCATAAAATTTTGTTGTTATTTCTTATTTTCCGGTCTGCGAACAAATTTCTCAACCCTTTTCGATCACCTGACCGTTCAACACTTTTCAACTGTTTTACTGCAACCGTGGCTATATACTGTTGATATTCTCCATATTGAACTAAGCTTTACAAGCCATCGAAACTAAATTCCGTGAAGGCAACGTCACATCGCTGATTTTATCCAGTGTTCCCGTTGATAACATGCCGACGTCTGGTTCTATATCAGCTTCAGTGGAAATTGTCTCCAGAAAGTGTGCGGCGACAGATTCCATTCATCAGGATCTCGCTTTGATCCGTACGTAGTAGAAGGTTCGTACGTACGCCAACAGCTGTCTCAACCCTGCACTTTCTTCTTAGAACTTCCCTCTGCCATAAACGCGATCAGCAGCGTCACCAAGGGAACAATTTGATTTTTTCCTTATTTTATAAAAACATGTGGTGGAGGAACAGGTCTCATTTTATGTATCTAGGAAACAAAGTTGTAGGCTGCCTAAAGAGACCTTAATCTGAACACACCCTCAGCCTCAGGACTGCAAGTGATGTACACATGTATTTTAAGATACACGCAATATGGCTGGGCTAAGAACTCCCAATCTCCGATGAAGGAATGAGATCTTCATATATTTGCATAGTTCGGAAATTTCATCGTCGATCAATTATATCCTTCCTCCCAGTTTCCAAAACACACAATCCCTTCTCTCTGATAAAACCACCAATAATTATCTCACCATTCAGCACTTTCCTAAACCTGGACACTGGAAGAGAGTAAAGCATAGCTTGCCTATACAAACTTGTGTGTTGATTGAGAGCCCACTGACGAACACGAGATATGTCGACGTTCAGCTTTTCGGGTCGACTGTGAAGAGTGTCGATTATGTGTAAAACGTGCTCCCAATTTTGCATTAAAAATATATCCGCCTGAAAGTTAATTAATTAAACAAACCGGCAATTATTTAGCAACTAACCAAACTTCATCAAAGTCAGACAAACTGACCAACGAGCACAAATAAAACGATAGTAACTAACATTTGCTTGAGGATGTAAAAAAACTTAACGTCTGAAGAATCTACATTTTTGATCGCTATTAGCTGAATTGAACAATTAGAATGATAGAGAAAAGGAATTCACCATCTGTGATGGAACCTTCTTCAAAGAAGATAAGATTCATTTACAATCAGAAACGAATTGGATTACGAGCGGAACAAACGAATTTCAGATCCCTTAATCAATGAAACGAAAACTTCAAGTGAGAGGCCACGCAAAGAAGGGTAGCCTGGAAAATAAAGTATTATCTATAATAAAAGGGATCGATACTCCAATCACACTCCCCACTCTTCATCCTACCTCTCCTGTTAGTCAAGCTTTAGAAAAAGCCGGCGTCCTGCCCTTCAGACCGATATTTATGAGATATTGTTTCGTTTAAGATTTACAGCCTACTAACTGGCTAGCTGCTACAGATTATCTTCCTTATCATGAAACTGTTAAGAATGGTCCTATCTGAGCGATATGCAAACGACAGGCTTTGATTAATTTCGAGAAAGAGCCGAAGACAATGAATTCATGCAGCACAAAAAACCTCCAAAAACCTCAAAAATGCAATTCATTCCATTGATTACATAATATCTCAGTGTGAGATACCTCCTGGAAATCGGGAATTTGCGGCCAGCTCTCTCCCAAAGCTGGAGACATTGGATGGAATGAAGAGAGTGGGATGACGACGCTGCCAATAGGCATCTCGATTCCCTATTGTTCCTTATTCTTCCAATATATGAATGCATGAGAAAAAAGCTAACAAATATTCACACAACGGTCCTCATCCGACAAAAACAGTGCTCCAACTGCACAGATGATCGGTTAAAAGGTGACGCAGATCGAAGTGAAAAGAAACTGAAAGCGCGACAAATCCCTTCAACATCAAATAATATCGACCCATCAATCGGATGGATTAACACGGTATCAATAAGCACCGATAAATCACCTTATCGAGAATAAGAATCTCGATGGAAGCAAGAAAATCGGTTTCATGCGTGATCTCCGATTCATCACCAATGATAATTCGAAGTCCTAGCGGGGATGCGAGAATAATATCCGATTCATCGAATGGCGTAAATAGCTTAAGACTCTTCTTCGCGATTCCGATGCCGAGTCGAAAACAATCATCGACGTTGCCCGACATTAATTCTCGGAACTCCTCATCCACCTTCAAAGAGATGAAAACTTTATTCGTTGGCATCGCTATCTCGACTTTGAGGTGACCACAACATTCACCACTAAATGTGCCGAAGGGAGGCAGTGGAACTTTAAGGCCGTTTAGACTGTCTAAACGTTCAATAGTTTAAAGTGTTTAGGAGTAGTCAAAATGGCAAAGTACCCATTCTCTGCTCTCTATGCGTATTAAAACTTCAGTGGCAATAAAACGTGCCCTAAATCTGGCGCTACTAAGAAGGAATGTTAGGATGCAAAAAAATCTGCAAATAAAGAAACTCCATAAAAACGATAACAATATTAATGAATGCGCACATCGAATGTTTCTGACCATTAAAAAGAATCAACGGCTGATTGAATGTATATTTTAAATCATCTATTACGCGATCGTTTGTTAGCAAGCTTCGAGGGCACTTATCTGCTCCGCTACACCGAGGCCACTCCACCCAGCGCCCTTAATGGGTCGACCACTGCAGAATAAGTCATGATAGTTATAAGTGGAATAACGGTGAATCGACTCGTCGCGATGGAATGGGCAAGGAACAAGTCTAACCTCTAACCTTCATGCACCGGTCTGCGAGTAGGGGTCCACCTAAAGACCGTGGGAGCCAAATGTATCAATGCGACATGAAGTGAAGATGGAATCGGCATGCAGAAACATCTATTAGTGACGACTGCTCCGCTGATTGAAATAAACAAATGAATTATCTTCTCAGCGAAGGTCAACGAAAAAAATGGTGACAACTCCGAGTGATTCTCTCAATCGCTTCATTCCTTAATCGGAATACTATCTGTCATAAGCAAACAAAAGCAAAACTAAAAACAAACGAACATCTCGCTTTGCGTTAATCCTATATCCAGTGTCCCCGAATTCGGAACGAAACCTCTGTGAATTGCTAATGAAAGGCTTCGACGAATCACCAAATATCAATACGCGGAAATGTTCCACAATGCGGAATGCATCTTTCTTCATCGCACATAAAATTAGCACCTTCGGTCGAGAAAAACCTTGGTCACGTGTCCTTTCTATATCATCTTCCGTTAGCGTACCCTGCAATCAACAACGTGCCGAACTGATTAAATCTTACACGAGTGGTCTCAGCACTGGAAAATCAATGAAAAACGGGAATGATGCAACTTCTGATTCTGCTAAAAGAAAACGCATGAGTGACGAATCAACTTGCTGTTACTATCCACAAAGCAGTATTTTTCAAGTAAACCTCTTTTTTTCTGCACTTTTTCAGTTGAACGTTCAAGTAAGTGCTTAGATCGCAATTTAGCATCAACAACCGCGAAGAACATCCCACCTCGCTTTTCAGCAATCGAAAATATTAATTATCCTACGGCTTACAACAAAGACTCAATCAAATTTGTCGTTTAAAAAATCTGGAAATTTCATGGAATCGAGCCCTTTATCTGCAGTCACACACGAGATGCCAACTCATTCCACTCAGTCTCCAACAAAAGCCCAGCGATTCCACTACAAATTGGTTTGCATGGTTAATTTGCATCGAATTAATTGAACATGCCATCTCCAAGAACCAATGAAATGCGAGTTTAGACCCGAAGAACCCAAGTGATCTGTATAGATGAATTTACAGAGGATTAGACTCCAAAGTTGCTCACCACTGCTGAATAATTATTCAAGAAAGAAAAGTAAGTATTAAAGACGAGTGACTATTACCTATACGAACAAATTTCGAGTTAACCCACGCAAAGGCAGTCGAGTATCTCGAAACGTATCCATAATTAGGGATTATGCTCACAATTATCAACCAGTTATCAAAAGAGGAGCACAAAATTCGCAAGTACCAAGTCTCATAATATTTGAAGTTCGCAGACTTCACGATTTTCATCTCGATTTTTTACTTCTGCACTTTATTCATTAAAACAATAAGTAACTGCGTCATGACACTTAGCAGATGAAACGCAGAGAAGGTGCGAAATCAATCGGCAACTATAAAACTTGATCAGCGGGTCTCCTCAACGATAGAGATGCACAAATATCTCCAAAAAAACTTAGAACTTTCGACTCGATAGTGGGAAGGAAACTACAAAATCCGAGATCATGACTGTCAGCTTTCCAGAATGGCTGCACCTTCACCGAACGCTTTACGCGAAACCTAGCTCTGATCTCCGCCAAGATGAGGAAGCAAAGATAGCGATCTGATCGAGAACATTTCGCAGCTGCAAGGTCGAATATCATCACAGTCGCTCTCCCGGTTATACGAAACACGCAAATTTTTGGTCATCTCCACCGCTGATCTAATTAGCTGGATAGCAGCAAATTACGTCAACTTGATAATACAAGTAACGCCAAGAGCGTCGAAAATTTCATCTTTATATGTAATTCCATTGAAATACTCTAATTTTTCTGGCCGATGTGCGTTACCAAGCAATCACACAAGAAACCCTTCCTTGCAGATTAATCTTCATCCTAGCTATCAGCAATCCCCGTACCAAGCAATCTGTGACCGGCCGATTTACCTTTTGACGTAGTTCCTGAAGGTTATGGCTGTTGGAAATCACCATATTTCGAGTTCTGATAATGTGGTTTAAAACATGCATACAGTAGAGTACCTGAAATCGAGCAACAATTATGGCTAACTAAATACAGAAGGCGTCTTTTAGAAAGAAAGCCATTCAAGCCTGAAAACGACGGAGTGTCGCCGACGCTTACACGCAGTCTAATGCAAAAACTTATCAATTATTGGGTTTCGATTTCCCTCACAATCTCGAGAACAACAGAGACGATGCTATCTGATCCCTTTCCTATCTTAGTTATTCACTGAATATCATCATCCCTCTCCTCGCAGAACCGTTGTCATGAAGACAAATTGGTAACGACGTTGGGCACTGCTTTGCATCTGTAGCAAATATGAGGCGTTGGAAGTAGATATGCCCTTCTCCCCCTCCATCCGCCTCCGCTCTTGCAGATTTTCCATTGAAATTGTGAAAATTTGGCTTTAGACTAAATGAAACTTTCTCAGGAGCAAAGTCAACGACATTTTTAACGCTCAGCTCGCTCCCTTCATCTGTATTTTTCCCCATTTGAAGGCGGATCCGCAGAGACAATCTCACAGGCAACAACACAACCTCCATTCCCCACCAGTAACAGTAAATCATCCAAAAACAACACTTAAATACAACAAAGCAAGCACTCCATTACGAGTTTAATCTAACGGCACATATGTTGACTGATAATTACTTTCACGATGCAACTGCCACCTTTTATGAACGTTTCTAACGGATTCCCCTTATCGCCTGTACAAAAAGCTGGCAAGTGAATAACTCAGAGGTTAGAACGGCTAATAAACCACAGTTACATTTCTCTTCCAACGCCAAGTTTCGCTCGATTGAATACATTCCATCTCTCTACCCTATCCGTTCTGTACTTCCGGTTTCATTTAGCATCCCCGTTTCTCTCTGTTCGGCTATAGCCTCTTCATAACTGTGCACCTCGCAATAGCAATGCTGTTGGATGGCATATATCACACTTCACAAGTACTGAATGAAGCTTTGTGGCTGAAACACAGTAAACAAACAAACTAATGTGAATGCGTACCTCGTGTTCATGACTCTTCGTCACAACAGACATATCGATATATCGACCGATGATATTGTAAATTGAAAGCTGCCTATCAGATAATGGCCCTCCATTAGCCAATTCCAAGTTTTCGAGCAACTTCGACGGAATATCGAAGTTCTCGAGATGCGGTTCTTCATCTAGATTGATGGCATGCTCCTCAAGACGTTTCTCGTATCGCATTGGTCCCATACCCTTAAACATAATTCAGGTTCCTCCGCAAAATATGAGTAATAAGACCTTGGCTAACAAGACAACTCACTGCCAGATAGAAAGAGAGGACAGGGAAGGTGGAAGAAGGAAAAACGGATGATGGTATCTCGCACTTCAAATAGCGTTTCTACTTTTAAAGAAACCTCAAAGTAATAAGTGTGCTAACGAAGAGGCACTCAAGCGATACGATTTCATTACAAATGCGCCTGAAAGTAACTTCTTTTATTGAACACAAGTTGATGTCTCCTATGAGCGAATTTAGTGATAAACGACCCGGATCACCACCATCGTTTAAGTTCCCAGCTACAGAACATCTCTTTGCACTCGAAATCGCTTCAAACTACGACGGCTGGTCGAAATTGCCTTTCGGAGTTGCATGATCACGGCTGCGAAAGCCTAAGGTCAGCGAAGGAACAACTCTGTCGCGAAACTCCATTACATTCTCCCCAAATAAGTGACGTATAGCACTGTACCTGGACTTGCGAGTCGCACTGCTCGAAATTATACGATCGTTTCCGGCTCTCTCCTCAATCACTATTCGATTTTACAGTCGGCTACTGAACAAACCCAAACTTCCCTGGGAAACCCATACAGATAGCCCCTCGATTACCACAAAGGAATTCCCAATACACCTTGCACTGAATGCTGCTTTCCTTTCTAGTTTCTCAAGCATAATCCTTCGAACCAGATCTACTCGTGACTCGTCTCACCTAGAATGTCCGATGTCTATTACAGTACTCAATCAATTTCCAAGGCTCGTGCAGTTTGTCTGTTTGTTGGCAGCTAATCACGGCGCTATCATAACATGAATAACAGTGTGGTCATTAGATACTCACAAGATCCGATTTCGACTGTTCGATGCTTGATGAAACCGCTTTCCTTGCAGTTATACCTGACATAATAGTGGGAGCCAAAGACAGGGAGAACGAAGATGATGAAAAATATTCCCCACACTCGCGCCATCCACTATATCCATAACGATCAAAGATTCTGCGACCTTCACACAGTTTTCTTCCGCTCACTTCTCGAGAGCGAATTGGGAACTTAATCTTCCTATTCCGGATGAAATCTACTCTAGGCATAAGAAACAATTAGATGTGTGGCCAGTGCGACTTTACATCGCTTGCATGATTTCTTCACTTCTCATTCATATAGTGGAGTTAGAGAGAAACCGATCGGGATGAACATAAGAAGCAACGGTCGATCTGACGATGAGAGAGCCGCCCAACAATGGGAGATTAAAGAAACGTCATTTTCGTGAAGAATATGAGAGCGAAGCACGAGATGCGGCACGACGAAGAGAGAGTAGCTCAATTCCAGCTCCTCTGCATGGAAATTCTTCGCTACAGTCAATCCCACCACCCATAGCACATAAATTGATACACTGTCGGCAACACTGTTTGATTATTACGCTCTGAAGTGTATCGGCCAAAAACCAAACCTCAGGCAGTTCGGACGTTTAGTAAACCTGCCCACATTTAATTTCCATCTCCTGACCTGTAATAACATGAAGTTCAAGTTCAAGCTCACCTTGAATACGACCTGAGACAAGAATGATGCATTGTTTGTGGATTGCATGAGTCTTTCCGCAACCGCACCATCCAATTCGTATGAAAAATGCCGAGAGAAGTAATCGACTTTGTGTCGCGACGACTTCGTTTCACCCGAAATGTTTTGCTCAATTCTCCTTTTACGCTTGATCATCGCGGTACTTCACTTAGTCCAAGTCTTGAATATTACAGATCACCTACGATCATACAACAAGCTACAAATTTCTTGATCCATACATACTGGAATCCTCAATCTATGGACTCTTCATCTGTAACGACAGAGTTTGTAAAGATGGCCGTAAAGAACAGCTGCGCTGTGCAAATATTATGTACCCGAGATTATGCCACTGGTGAGAAAAATTTCGTACTGAGGATAACTTAGCCAGTTTCGCCTACAACGTCGATCGAGTGCAATCTTTCGACGATTCCCTTTCGTTGATGAACCTTTCGAAGATTTCCTATATCGCTGTTGAAGTGTCGACGTTTGTGCTTCTTTTTTTCTTTCAAATTCCGAACTTCTCTAAGATTCGAAGAGAGACGACAAACCACCTTTGTCGATGAAAAGATTCATCTCGATCTACTAGCAAGCGTTTATCCATTCAAACGTCTTGCTGATGCGAAGTTACTTAACCTCTTTGCTGTATTCAAAGGATTCGAATATTTACGGAAATATTCTGCATAAAAATGACGAAAATTAGACAATTAACGAGGTTCCATTGCTCCAAAGTGACGTAGAGAAATTTGTTAAGCAGAAGATACGAGTCAGTAATGATAACAGAGCATTTGATGAAGCAATAAGCACGCTGCAACGATCTGAAGAAGTTTTATCTGGGAACCACCAACGACAAAGAAGTAAGATGAGAAATTATTGGTCGCCAGAAGAAGGTGTCTCCTGTCGCATCGCATCGGGCACGGGTGGCGGCACCGACAAGGGATCGATCACCAACTCATCCTCCTCTAAACACATTAATCACATTATCAACTCGTTCGTTACAATAATCACTCATATCACTTACGTATTTCTCAGTCAACCCGTCATAAAAAGCAACAGTTTAAGTTGCGTTCATCCGTCCACGAAGCGGTGACGCGACACTGATCCGCTCGATGACTTATTAAATACTGACTCAGGTTGTCGTCAATAAGCATTTCATTACATAATGACTGATGGCGGCTATGTTCACATTCAGCTCTCCATAAAAACATCGTTGATTATAGAACTTAACTAAGAAGCTGAAAAGTATCAAAAGGACCGCAAAATCACAGAAAAAAACAGCCAAAATGTGGAGTACCCACAGGTGAATTGACAGAAGTCCTCCATCACAAAATAAAACGAAGAACTCTGACGGCCCAGTTCAAGATCAAGCTGGAAAAAGAGAAGCCCTCTTTGCTGTTCTCCCATTGATCCACTTTAGAATCCAACGAGTCCACCTATCAGAGAAGAAATCAAGGAGAGATAAGCGCTAAAGGGATCATAATATGAGAACAGCAAGAAATGTTGCTTAAGTGGTTAATCAATTAAACCGGTGAAGTGGAGCCGCTGAAAGCATCCACCATCACTCACAAAACGACCTCATCCGTATCGACGTTCATAGAATCGAGTTTCTAACACGGAAGCAAGAATGTTTTTTTTTGAATGTCACGTCATATACTCTTGAGAAATTCGTAGAGATTAGAAGATAGACTGAAGGAAATCGTATAGGTTTCGTTGCAGTACATCGGTCGTGGCTGAACTTTAGCAGCTCTTCGCACCTCCCTTTCGCTAAAAAGATATGAAACAATTCAGAACTATTGACGGTGATGGATATATCGTTGCGAGGAAAAGGCGGCGATAGCAAAGCACAACTACATGATTGCAATGAGGGCTTCAGATAGGCGCTAGCTGTCATGTGAATGACAGTGATATCCTCTACCAACCACCTATACCATGTATATTCATCGCAGATATAAATGCTAATGCGTTCATTTCAAGACCTTTCTCCACCTTTTCCCCTTCCATAAAATGCTTGCACGCAGCTTTTATTTCCGTTTGTGCACCGTCTCAATGCAATACTGCTATTGTTGACTGTGCTGTATGGGCATCAGCTTCAATGATCGCTTTGCGATTCACATCAAAGCAGGAGGGCAGCAAGCCCTCTCAGCGGTTCGCTCCTAACTCATAACCTCATAACGAGAAGGTGGGACATTCGAGCGACGAAATACCGACGCTACTTGTCCTTCAGTTCATTAAGGTGGCTGATATTGTTGCTCCTGAAATCAGCGAGTGTTTCGACTGCAGCTCAGTTATAGCAAATATTAGAGGGACAAAAAAAGCCGCTATCTCAGATTAAATGGTGGATGAAAGACTTATAGAATACCTTTTCTATGAAGCAAAATAACAGGAAACACAAAACGGACGCGAAAACATTTCATGGCTTATTCATCGGAATGTAAGAAGTCTTCTGCTCAGCACATCGTCCAAAAGTATGGCCGGTCATCGGCCGAAAGTCAGACAATTCTGAGCACTTTAGAAGTTGTTCGCTGGCCCGGGGGCGCGGTCTTCTAAAAATGCCATTAGTGTTGTAAGTCCATACAGCAACGATGTAGTCTTGATAGCTCTGCACTTTGGCGAAACTTTGGAACCTTATTAGAAGAGAAGGATTCGATATGGTCTTCAAGATCACAAGAATGACAGGTAGGCACACCTGTATTCGCAAACTCTCGCCCCTCTTCAATGCCTCGGTAGGGAATAGAAATTTTCAAGCACTGAGGGTCTTCTTCAAATAATGGGATCTTTGTACTCCTTCCAACTATAACAAGTCCGCTCCATTCAGTTCTAAGGCACTCCGGAAATGACGAATGTAATTAACCGTGATTCATAATGGATCGTAACATCCGCCAGTTCTATTTATTCCGCTCTAACACTCTTCTGTGCTTGATATGAATACAAATGCAGAAAGTAAGGCATACTACTCATGGATACATCGAGATCATCACTCAGAAGCTTCCAGACAATCAGTGGGCGCTTCGCAAACACCATTTCATAGGCTGTCACTGAATTCTTTGAATATATACTCGGATGTTTCAGCATTTGCCAACTTGCTTATACAGTTCACGTGGATGTTCGAAAGGACTGCGATTCATTCTACTCCCACCATATTTTAAGCACGTTTATATAGAACACCATACCTATTGGTAAGTAATCAAACAGAGACATATAAAGCGGTCACTGGAAGCGAAACCTCTTATGCACGTTGTGTTAAAGAAGGCTCACCACAAGTGGATGTACTCTCTGCCCCGCTTTTATCACTCTTTCATCCTTCTGTTTCTTCTCCCCACATAGATGAGTGACGATGTACAACTGTTGCAGAATGCTTCAACGTAACATCTTCGTACTTCTTTGGTAGCTACAGCAAAAGCATAGAGGCGCTCAGAACACTTCCTTCCAGATATATAATCCGACCAAGATAAAAATGTTAAGATCTGAGAACTTCCAAAAGGTATCGCGATCCTTGAAATTTCACTTTCCGCAAAAGCCTCGAGAAGATCGGCGCATTTCTGAGGATGAATGCTTGATCGTGAGGAAATATAATTCTCCCTTACCGCTACAAAGTGTTAAGAAAAAAGGCGAAGGCTAGGAGAAGAATAAAAAATGTTCATAGACAAATGTGATTACCAAGTTCCAACAATCCACAAACTAGAGGGCGAAGAACTGCAGTGGCAGACGATTTCGAGCCCACATCTCAAGCACGCAGTGAAAAACAGCGGGGAAAAAATGGGAATTAAACACGCTAAAACGTAAGCAAAAATGTTTACATGAGACCTCTCCAACCTTTTCTTCAGATGAGATTACAGCCAAACTGAGATATCTAAGGATGCAAGTTCATCTATGATACACCACCTATGGATGTTGCTAAATAAATATTGTCTATTATCAGTTTTCCATGCTCTCATGATAAACTACTACTCATCAGGAGATGAGCCAAAGAAGGGAAACCATATGCACTCCGAATTTGTCTTCAATAACCCCTTGCATTCGTTTCTACAGCGGCATTTGCCGTGCACGAAAAATTGTCAGAATGACATCTCTACGCAGAAGCGGTTTTACTGTTGAATCTCCCCCTCTCGACTGCTAAAGCTCGGTTTCGATCCTGGAGTTTTTCATGATTTCGGCTCCAGAATTTCCGGGAATCCTGCGCTTTCGGGAGTTCCGGCAGCATAATTTTTCCCTCCGCCAAGGATCCCCTTAATATGACAAGTCGGCATGCGATCATATACTGAAATTAGGCAGCAAATTAAATTCGGAATCAATTGCATTAGTGAGCAACTGACCAGTAGTCACGATGAGTCCAATAGAAGCAGGCGCCTGCGCCTTCGCGTTCGCTTGCGAGAACCCGCTTTCGGCCAAAGTTTTCCTATCGTCAAGCAACACCCAACTGCTATCTTCCATTTGCTTTTTCAAAATTTGATCCTTTACGGGGACCTGAAATTAAAAGTGTTCACTCAAGGTGTAACCTTGATAAGCACTATTCGATAAGACTGCTAAACAAGAGCAAAAATACTCATTTTTCATGTCAAAACCAACTGCTCGAAATATGTACACGGGAATGGCGAACAATCAGTGAGTCAACTGCATGAAGGTATCGCGATAAAAAGCATTTCGGCGCAGTTTCTACCATATCGATAGCTACCGCCGCTAAATATTACAGCACAAATAGAAGAACAAAAATGAAAATTCAGTACTTCGAACAAACCCATGTGGCAAACCTCTGGATTATACTCTTCAGATCAATCTCGGTCAAAGATTTACTTAAGCTTAAGATTCCACAGTGTTCAGCAAGAAGTTCTGTCAATAATTAATAATCCAAAGATGCTTTTAAAATCTTTTTGCCATTCAAATCTGAGGTCCGACTTTCCATACCTCATAGTTTTCTACTCCACGGTTCAAACAAACAGTAAACGTTAACTGAAATGTGTTTCACATCATTTCTTTCCGCTCTGTAACCTTAAAAGAGTACAGCGATACACACTGAATTCAACAACGATCGTCGTTAATAAGCATTAAAGTGAGCCAAAGGAATTACCTTAAGTATACCCTCGACGATCCTTTTCAGTTCTAAAACGTTCGCGGTTTCCTTCGCATCACAGAAAATATGTGTCTTCCGACGAAGAATTTCGAAAAAGAGATCCTCAAAAAAGGTTATACATCAACTCGGTGACGCATATAAGCATTATAGCATCATCGGCAACTCCTTTTGTCATAAAATCATTCTCACCGTCGACTCCTTTCGCCATCAAATCACTCTAAGTTCTCGAGAACTTAATTCAGATAACTGGAACAGCAGTCAAAGAAGAGAAAAGATCCTTTCTTCTAGAGGGATTTCTTCGTCTACGATAGCATCTGGTTTGACCTCTCATCGAGTGACGTAGAAAGGTGACCTGATCAGTGACTCATTGCATACTTGAGCTATGAAATCAAAAGTTGATTCCCCTCTAACAAACTCAAATCCTAGTTACGGCAAGCAAAACACTCGGGCAACTGCACATTACAATAAATAGTTAAATAAGAGCGAAAGTGGGATGAAAATGAACGATCAAGATATCCTCAGCAAATAAAAGAATCTCTTTTCATTGCAAAGATGTCAAATGTCACCTCAAGAAATACACGAATTTCCGCATGATAGTTCGCAAGCTCAAATTCCCGCACCCGAATATCACTTAAGCCTTTTTTCCCTTCACTTTGAAAAGTCCTGTGCAATCTTCCCCTCCAACTCTTTCAAAATAAGAGGATGTTGCCTACGCTCAGTTAAACCTTTACCGGCGGTGGTGGGAAATATGCGAGATTAGAGAGTTTCCTGTCGGCTAACTCTCATATCCTCGAAATAAGCACACTGCCATAACCGTCCTTCCCTTGATAGAGTCACAACGCTACAGCTCACCCTTGAAATAAAAGACCCTAAATAGCTCAGATATGGCACAGCTCTTTGTTAATGGTGCTATATGTTTCCTATCTGGATGATGACGCCGAATCGTTGATGAGAGAGTACATCGACGACCTCATTACTTCGCTCATCTTACAGCCCCATCCTTCTTTAGGCGTTTTGATGGCACACAGTCGGCACTGCAGACCTCGAACTCCCTCCTTCCCATACTCTCATGACCGAGTGCTCGCCACTGCACTTCGATCACGTTCAGGTCTATAGGGCCTTCGAGAGCAATACTCCAAAAACGTACCATTGCAGACGATTCGTATATTTTCCTTTCTTTGGAACACCCTTCGTCAGACGTTACAACGAAATCCGATGCCCGATCACTTATTGCAACATCCAACCTATAATTGCTAAGTTCCATCTTGGAGTTTATATAAGAGCATAAAAAATAACGTTCAAGAGGAATACCTTCAATGCACAATTGGCGAAGGAAACACGTAAAAATCCTAAGGCGATCGTGGAAGCGAGATACACGTATAAAGTCGGAAAAAAAGGACACATGCAGATACGGCAACAACGATCGAAACAGAACATTGACGTATCAACTGAAATCGACGACGAAACAGAACGTATCACACGGATCCAAGCGATCATCTAGAGCTCTTCGCACATGGAAATAGCGTACACTCAAAAATTCCTTTCTATGAAAGCGGAACTTTCCCGTTCAATCGCAATTCCCATTTCAATGATGTTAAGGTGTCTTTTCTAATATTAATGCTTCATATAAGAGGAATATTAAGCGGAACTCATTTTATGCATAACAACCGTTTCTGTAGTTTCCAGAAACATCAAACAATTACTCAGCGAATCATTCATATCATCTCTCATAAATGTGGTTCGTAGACCCGGTCAAGCGCGCCTTTGATCGTAGACACAACCGGAAATTGGATCGGACTTAATCACGGCTATTTCGAGATGCATTAAAGCAAGACCCGATCTGAACCGATGAAAAGAGTTCCCGTAACTCGTTTCGAGTTTATATTTCCTCCATATGACGACTGTTGCATCTAGTCTTGGTTCTCGTTGCTACTGGGATTGCATCTAACGCAAATCCACTGTTGAAATGTTAAAAAGAGAAGAAACTAGAGAACATAAGATTCAATTTATTTATTTCCTGACCGAAGAAAGATAAAGGCACAGCATAGGCACCAACAATGATAATCAAGTTAGCAGCGGAAACGAGCAGCGAATGAGAAAAAGCGAAACGCTTCCGACGAGGAGACAATCAACATGTAACTGCGGTAACGACGTAAACATAGAAAAGATTGGTGGAATCTTGAAAGTTGAAGAATCGAACGCAATAATGACATTAGCCAACAGCCGATCCCGGACTCGCGCAATGATACTGGCAACCGATCCCAGGTTGCAAACTATGCAGAACACCGCTTCTAGCACAACATTCATTGGGCGAGCTTCGAGTATATGATGGAGTATCCAGAAATATTTCTCATGCCCTTATAGCTGAACACAGTTCTCTGGCTATGAATTATGGCAAAATTCAGCACGTAACGTCACAATGATCCCAAGTCTGCAGTCTTACCTCACTGTAGTACGACTGGTATAGACAGACCTCTGCAATCTTGGCTGGCAAAGCTTTTCTCGGTGTTCTTCAACTATTTAATAATAGAAAACAAATAAAGAGTTCATAAAAGCATTGAGAGCATATTTTGCAACTTGAAGCAATTCTTCCGCAGCAGCGAAACACTGCAATCTTCAGTGCTAAGGATGATCATAGCGCCAGTCTCGATCATGAACATCATCTTTAGTATGAGGGACTCAACTTGTCTGAGAAAGTATCGAAATCAAACGTTCACATAAACCATATTAAACTTTTCATAGGGGACATTTAACTGCCATGATTTCAACCAGAGCGAATGCATCGAGGTTCATTCTGAGATCTACAAAAGAAACTAAAATTACTTTAGCTGATACCAGAAATGTCGTTAACGTATGTGAGGAATAGAATAGAATCCAGAAAACTTCCCTTTTGGATACTTCTAAAAATTCATTTCACATCGAGGAACTATCGGCAACTCCCAACCGGAAATCCTCTTCACATAAAAGCTCCGAGAGACGTTTAATGCTCCGATACGCTCCACCAAGTAGCTCTTCGCGGCGCAATGCTTTATTAGCCTCAAGAATATGTTCTCATGAGCGGTCACACCGATGTTCAGACTTATAGTTCAACGTATGCGTGTAGTTGTCCAAACATGAAGCAACCGGTGATATCATGGATCAAGAAAGGAAGACGTCGAATGCAGAGAGTGTGGGACATCGTTCTGCAGAATATATTCTATCGCCACACTTCTGACAATCACCTCGAAGCAGCTATCTCGCGAAGCATTTACGCAATACCGAGAGGACCTTCTCTATCCGAGTGAATCCACCGGTGTCCTTCAAATGCACGTGTACATACGGAATGATAACTGAGGGAATGGATGGCGCTTCAGCAACAATACAGACAAAAGCGCCACTGCGTAGACCTCGCCAAGATCCCTCACTCTGCTTGGCGATGGACAAATTACTGTGATCGTAGGTAACTTATAGTTCGGGGTGGTCCTTCCTGAGGCGCATTAAACGCACTTGCCGGTTCCTTCATAACCGCCGTCATCATAACATGACGACATTCAAGATGAAGATGTCCCAGCTCCAAAGCAGTTGCACCATAGCGTGATAAACATGTCCACAAATCTCTTGACAGTAGATTCGATGCGATCTGATCCTCGTTATGAAGCCGCTCTCGAAGATGGTGGGGATGTCCAGGATTCGACGCACATTTAAGTGGACAAGTCAGTGGAGACACAAGCAATGTCAATACGTTAGCATGAAGTGGCTACCAAATGAGTGAAGTGGATAAACGATAACAAAAAGAGAGCGATCACTTTTCTTAATTAAAAGAAATGAGGAAGAACGAGTAAAGTGTTGGCAAACGAGTGCGAAGCGTCGGCGATTAGTCGTATCTTTGAGAAGAGCTGCGATCACGAATTCCTGCGAAGCGTCAATCGCAAGCATAATGAACCATCTCTGTGAAGAGATCTGACATCTGACCGATGAGAGAATACAACAACGATGAGGTACTCATTGCAAGGTGGCTTTAGGACTGCCGTCTCAGTCGCTATAGCATCTTCCTGAAAAGGACAACGGCACAGACAAGTGGAGAAGCGCGTTGTGGAGGCGATCAAGTCGGCTTTTTGCCGCAAGCTCAAATCGTTACCAGCCCATAAAGCAGTGGACGCCGTTGTTGGATTTTCTATGAAATTTAGTGCCTGCAGCAATTCTCGACTCGGAAAATGCTTCTAGGCGGAAAGTCGTCTGAAGAGGCGAACACAGCGGTTTTATTGGATCTTTAATTGTTAAGAAGTGAAAAATAGAACAACGAGCCGGAAGGATGATTAGGACGTGAGGCTACGAGTGCACCAGCAATGCTCTCGTTGCTGAAAACGATTAATCGTGGAATACGACTCACACGGGGGAAAACGCGGTCCGGCTGCTCTCAAGTATAAGCTGGTCGTAGTAACAGCGACCTGGAGGGGAATGCTCGTCGAACATCTAAAGGGTACCACTTGACCGGTTAAAGAACGAATGCTAAGTCAATAGTAATGCTAACAAATGTCATTTGCAAATAAATCCAATGTTTTTTCGGTGTTTCGGTGGTAGTTAAGCTCTTAAAGCCAATTAATCGGGGTCGAATCTGGTGAAGAGGTCACCTCATGGTTCTCACAGACCTGCTTCTAGTGGTACTCGACCTGAAACCAGAGGAGAGAGAGACGAATGCGTCCCTGTGCACACAGAAACGACTAAATTAAACGCTTTGTTTGGGCAAAAAGGGAAAAGTATGAGAGTCTTAGTAGCCGGATACAGCTCTCATTTCTAACCAAACTTTTAAATATGTATTGTTTTTATGTGATTGGGGGGGGGGGGGGACATTTCACGATTATGGGTACGAAAATTCCGCAGAATGAGGAGCGCCTGCGCGATGAACATTTGTGTATTTCGTTCAAACAACCGAAATGCTGTATACCTCTCCGGGAATGGTCTCTCTCATCCGGAATGGTCTCTCTCATCCGGAAATGGTCTCTCTCATCCGGAATGGTCTCTCTCATCCGGAAATGGTCTCTCTCATCCCTCTCATCCGGAATGGTCATGGTCTCTCTCATCCGGAAATGGTCTCACTCATCCACTCATCCGGGAATGGTCTCTCTCATCCGGAATGGTCTCTCTCATCCGGAAATGGTCTCTCTCATCCGGAAATGGTCTCTTTCATGTGTCTAACACCTCACCATCAAAAGAAACAACTCCACAGCGATCGAACCACTACCCATGTAGAAAAACAGTATTCAACTGCATAAGGCTGCTTGCTTCTCAATGAATGTTAAACAAAGAAATTCGGAGCTCGATCGATCCAGCGAATATATTTCCTCGCGAATTTGATGCAATCATAGTCAGTTCAATTCGCAGAAGGGTCCGAACCCGTCGTAAGATTATTAATGTTGCAAAAATTAAGCATTTACTTCATGAAGAGGAGAGGTACCATGCAGTTAAACTTGAAAATGTCCTCAATACTGCACCATTACTCCGTCAACTCTGTTTTATCACTTTCATTAATCAACCATCTATGTGCTGACATGTTATCACTTCAGCAGTGGACTTGATATCAAAGCGCTAAAGCTTCGAACGACCCAAACTTCGGGAACCCTTATGTCGGATGTTCACATCCGAACACTTCAGTAGCAGAAGCTTAGGGTCAACCAATGCGGAGAGTGCACACTCCGAATCTTGTACCTTCGAAAGTTACTTCAGTTCATACAGGCGTTACTTGCGAGATCATTTTGACTTCTTGAGCCTCGAAAGCTGAAGTCAGATCGCATCTGCATGTGTGTATTCTGCCTTTACATGCCAGTCGTGCAAATCCAGGATCACATAGATTGCTTGGGAATCTAATAGTTACGAGTATATGCCATCAAGTATATCGCGTCGAAGAGGTACCCCACAAACCGCGTTGATCAATGAATTCCAAAAAAAGTGGAGATATTCGAAAAGAGAAAATAAAAAAAAATGTTCGAAGGAATAAATCTATACTTATTTCACGAGGACGTTGTCTGATTCTATATTGCATATTTTTGGTTATTTGCTGTCAAGAAATGTTTTTATGCTTAGATAGAAATCACTCGCCGATCCCTCATTCTGTCACTTCACTAAAGAAATCCGCATATTGAGTGGGACTTAAGGAAATGATTACTGACCGAACTGTTTCACCACTCAGATATATTTGCATTGCGCCATGCATGTGGAAGCCGATCCGTAACGCTAACCTTTAGGCAAATTCGTCATCATACTTAATCGTCGATCAGTTGATTTGTTCAAAGTCGTATCCGTCAACGTCGAGATCGCTCGACTTGAACTTATTTCCGACGAGCCGTTTATCAGAAGTAAAATTTCAAATGCGAAATCGTACTCGGGATGTTTTTTTCCACTTGTTTTGTTTCTCTTCACAGGTCAACCCAATAAGCCGACCGGTCACATAAACATACAAAGAAATGACAAAATACCTCGTAGCGTCTTCCTTCGAAAACAACCAACTGCCTCCGAAAAAGAAAAGTCTCAAATTCTCAACAAAAATATTCGCATTTCATCCCCTAAAACACTGTTAATGAAATCAAATTTTAATGATTTGTTGGCTAAGAAAGCTGTAAGCATAGCCACCCTTAATTCCGGGAAATAAGACCTCGCAGTCTGAGGGTCTCCGACTTTAGGATCCATCAAGCACTTCAAACATTACTCATCAGCACGCCAATACTTTACAGGCCACAGTCATCACGATTCAGTGTGGCAACAAAATCAATCATCTCACTATGGACATCATGCATAAACAGCTGTCAAATTCACTAAATCACAAAGAAATCACTACTGACAACACGTGTGAACATCAAGCACTTCTAATAAATACTTAAAGAAAGCAATTTAGCGTCATCGATTCGATAGCTGAGCTATTTTTCTTTTGGAGAGCAACGCATTGGAGAGAGGTGCGGGGAGCAGGAGAAGTCACCTATAATTGAGAGGCTGAATTTCCCACTGTAATATCATAAAAACTCAAAATGGGCGAACTTTTAAACCATCAACGATGAGCGATAAAGGCATCAGTGATAAACGAAGCAATTTTTCTTTTTAAGGATTCGTCGATCTTTTCGGAAATCAATGTACTCCTCCAGAAACTCACATTCTCAATGATGGATCAAATTAAAAGAAATTCTGCACAATCGACGATCGAACATTTGCGATCACTGCATAAACGTAGTTAAATCTTATAGAATAAAAAATTATCAACGTTCACAAATTAAATATAAAAATAAGTAAATTGAACGCACAGCGTACATTTGACCGTCGCAAATGGAGTTACGAGTTCAATTGAGCTCATACAATTCAACTACCAAATTATAGATTACAGCGATAACTGCTTCAGATCTCTTACGATATTCTTACAATAAGTAATTTGGCTCTCATCTTTGTGAGAAACTCAAAAAGACAAGATGGGCACCTGCTTGCAACCTGAAATTTAACTGAATGGATCGCTTATTAGAAAAGCCTCAACAAAGGCAAACTTCAACAAAGAGATACCTCCACTTCAATTCCTTTTCTTTTCTTCAATTATGCTACAACATACCGACAATGTGATATGCCATGCCACTCGTTCGAAATATAGCTGGCAAACCCTTTAATTATATCGATTAATGCTTCAAATGGACCTTCCTGCAGGTGGCAAGTGAGGAGGGAAGAGGAGGCGTCGAGTTCATGTTACATCTATTACCACGACTCTTCACGAAGTATGCTGCATATCATTCCAGACGACCCTTCTATGTATAACACTCGACCTGAAGGCACTCCCTCATTTCACATGAACATTGGGTATTTGTTCTTTTCTTTTAATATTATTGATGAATACGTAACGTTTGGGATTACTCTACTCTCACTTAATAAAATACATCCATTCTTATTCACCAATGAGTGTCACTTGTGGAAATTTATGCATAAAATGCGTACCATCAACTTTACTGTTTAAATAAATCGAACGACGACCGCAACCGATGGCGGCCTTAGCGCTCGATACGAGTGAGTTCCCATATAACTCGGAGCCGCGTGTAAATAGGCACGCTACCGCCCGATCAAGGGATAAGAAGAGCACTACAAGCACCACAATTCAGTGTTCACCTCTCATGCCGAGAGCAACGAAGAGCGTTCGATACAAGCTGCTTAATCTTTTTTGATGAAATCCAACGAGCAGCTATTTATGCAATAGCGCTCGCCCGTCTCCTTCGGACCATCATCGAAAACATGTCCCAGATGTGCATTACACTAAAATATGCATAAAGGTTAGCGGCATTCAATATTGAGCCGTCTATTTCGAACAAACACTGACTACGAATCTCCTCATGGTCCAATTCACAAACTATCCTAAGAAAACCTCATCTGCCAATTCGGTTAAACTGTCACTACAAATAACACAAGCCACTTCATTCAATACAAATCACCTCTTCTTGCAACGGACAAAACCTGTAACCTCAGGACCCCGACTCCACATCATATGGTGACGGAATGATCAACAAGCTATTTAATTAAAGGAAAAAAGATTTATCATGGGAAAAACAAAGAAGAAAGACAAATGAAAGAATAACGGCATGTCCACATTTAAAGTTCCTAAGAGAATTCGGCAACGTGGCTTCTTAAGCAACGCATTTAATGCAACGATATCATCACAAGAAATACTCAAGACGGTGATTAGTGAAAGGAAACTGAAAGTTCAGTTTCCTACAGTTTCCCACAAAAGTACCCAGCATAGGACCATTCAACAACATCATATGCCCACCTATACTTCGAGGATCTTATTTTTTTACTTCCCTCTCCACTTCTTCTTAGTTATGGTGATGTACAGGGCGACATCATGACTGCCTACAGGAGAGAATGCGCTGCAACTTGCAGTAATTAAATTATCATAAAATGCTACGAGTGAAAGTGGCTCACCTGCTTGCAGCGCACTTCGGTCCTCTCCATTCCAAGCGAGTAGTCCTTAATGCGAACGATATTCAAATCGTTATCGATCGATTTGGAAAATGCAGGCCATCCACAGCCTGACCAATACTTCGCATCTGACCTGCAAGACAATTAGATGTGAAGCTAAGGCATTTTTCGAAAGTAAGTAACCAACGAAAATGCTCATACTTCATGCCCTATTCATTAAACCAAAAGACCGTCCGTGAAAGTTCGGATTCGGATGACTATTTAAGTAACTGGTTCACCCCTCACAAACAAAATGGCCTCCTCCAAAAAATGAAAACTGGCCACTTTCACGGTAACGCTGCTCTCTTCTCCTTTATCTAGTAAGGAAGTAACGTGATCATCTAAGTTTATACTGTTCTCTCCCCCCACCCCCTAAAGGTCCGATATAACAAAAACGGATGTCTTGTTTAGAAGTAGTTAAAGTATCATTACAGCAATAATGACTTCTTGCCGTAGACGGTGTTGCAGCCGTGCTAAAGGCGGACTGAACGTTTGAAAACTCATGCATCTTTCAACGAATCACATTTCATCGCGCCAATTATTTATGCTATCTTATAACGGCAGATATTTTCTGACGATGAGGCGTATCATTAACATCACAAACACAAGTGAGCCTCGTTGAATCGGATGGTAATGGCTGCAGGTCGAGATCGGCTCAGCTATACAACGTCACCTTTCGCACAATATGCACCCATCAACTATCATAGCCACAAATACTGACTTCAGAATTAATTATGTAAACGTTGATATACGTTATCCAAAAGAACCGTTGGGATTCCATTGTGGTTTACTAACAAAGAAACGTACCGAAACAATTTTGCGCCACAACAGAAGCAACTGTATTCGCCCTCTTCGAAGTGTTTATCATATTTGCCTGTGAAGGGGCGCTCTGTGCCCGCTTCCCGAGTTACGCTGTACTCCAATGGGCTCATAGCACTCTTCCATTCGTCGGCATTCACTTCCTTTGGCTTCTTGTTCTTGCCAATTTTTAAAATTGCAGCTCCTAAATGAACTTTAACCGAATTAATAACTCACGTAAACATAGCAGACTTCACGAAAGCAAGAAAGTAAACTATAGTTGCAGCGATATCAATCCGATCGCCAGAATTGAGTCCCATCAAATGACGCTTAAAGCATCCGGAAGGATCAGGGCGATTGGACCTGTTTGATTTACCCAATTCCAGTCTCTCCCCTGATCCAAATCGATCATGATCGTGTAACGAATTGGCCTAGAATCATCTACAGAAAGACAGAAACTCAAGCTAAACTTTACATGCTTTTCTTCACTTGACCACTGACTTAGGAACTGAGTGGGGTAATGACCAGTTGATTGGTCATTAGGCCACTCAGTTAAATCTGATCTAATCTAATATGAGCAGCAGATCTCCTATATGTCATTGGCTAAGTGATTTTCGAATATTTTAACACATAAATGCACAAAAGCAACCACTTAAAAGCAAATATGAATAGGCTAACTCATGACACCTCTCCTCTCCGGCAAATAAAGTTTGTTTATGAATCATTTATCCTAAATCTGAAACGGTTCCAATCATCAATTTCTTACCTAATTTACATTTCTAAAGTTTTGTGGGAAGAGGGTGTATGTGCTGTGTATGATCGCTTCAAATCCTCTCTACCCCTTCCTCTTTCATCGTTCGCCCACATGTGAGCGATGGCGTTCCCAGCATCGTTTATCCCTCATATTTGCACACTTATGATAATTTAATGCGGAAGGTCTCATGGCATCGTAATTTACTGATCGCGATAGAAACGTGGAGATATGAGATGAATGAAATGCCGAAAGACATGAGTACGTAAACGTCTCTGAAATAAAGCGAAAATTAAATATACCTTTCGATGCGGCCTCCATCTTCTCGCTGAATGCTCGTCGAAGAAAGCCTGAGAACTGTGAAGCATTAGGGTTTTTCTCGGCATATTATCTATCATTCCGCGGAACACCAACATGATACATTTGGTGACAGTAACGTGACAGCTGTCACACCAACAAAACCATCACCATCCCCTCTAGGGATATTACTTACATATGCGCTTTTCAAATCTACATTTGTAAAACGCATCGCCGTTTTGCTAAGTTGGCGCATATATGCGTTTTCTATGCGTCGGCGCAATATTCCCAACCCAAAAACCATTGAAATTCGGTGATAACATCTTATTGCGCTTTATAATGTTTAGTCGTAGACGTCCGAAACGTTGCATACATCGAAATAAGCGTGAATACGAATCGCTTATGAGCTGCTTGTTCGGTTGAAATTATAAGCGTGCCATTGCAAGATAATTTAGTGGGAAAGTTAGCGATTCTAATGGGAATGCGGAGCCGCATATCGTCTATCTCTGAGGTAGGCTTTAATTGCGACAACGAGTACGGCGATGAACCTAACGATGCACTTCTATGAGGAGTATAGCGAAGTTCAATGAAGCTCATCTCAGGCGACGCTTAGAAAGTTAAGAGCATTGAAAGGCTTACTAATAAAAATATTAATATAATGCGCTGTATAAATGTGATAAAAAAAAAACATTTCAACGAAACCACTACCAATGAAACCGTATATGCAACGTCACTCTCGGAAGGAGATCACATCAGTTACTTAGAAGAGCTCTATGTTCGTCGCATAAGTGGTTCGCAGAGCAAGCGACGGTGTTTTTCCTTTCGTTTTCTGGAGATCCCATAAGAGGTGGAAGAAGGCTTACGAGTAGCATGAAAACGATAGGAAATGGCACCTGTTCTCGCGAAGTTTGCAGCATTTGCGACGCTTAAGCAAATCCGTAAGTGCGATTGCATCAGGCCCCCCTTGCTGCACTCGATATCCTCGTCGAAGATCCTCTCGACGTTAGTGCAACGCTGTTGTTTGCGAGAGCGCACAGCGAGCCCACTCGGAGCGAGCCATCGAAATCTCATCAACGTCTCCACATTTGCTGAAAAAAAAACGAGGCTATTTCCGAGTATGAAATTGCCTAACCTCCACTATGTCCCTTGGAAAATTGTGTATCATCACGCGCTGAGTGATGTTTCAAAAGCTCTTTTGCTGCTTGCAACGACGATTTGCTCGCTGCAAGAAACTTTCAACGAGAAGGCGTGAGTGGTTAACATTATAAAAGTTATTGCTTCTAGGATTAGAGATAAGTGATATCGACTGATAAGACTCTTTACGCATAATTGAGAGGAAAACATTGCAAAAACCCCATTCTCGAGGTCATAAATCATCCGCGAACGGTTTTTCGTGAATAACCGTCGTCGACGGTTAACGGGTATGAAAAATATCGCTGAAACAGCAATGTGCAATTTGTTGTGCACCACGAACGATAGTGAAAAATAGCCACTCAACGAATCATCACCGATGCAAATCACCATCGATAAGCACTAGCGGTGAAATATTTAGCGATAAGATGAACAGTCTTCCAGAGAGTTGTCCAGAAATTTGGCCACTTTCTCGTCGAGCGATCAAAACCTTCATTAACTTTACATTAGTCGTCTTCGAAGTGACCGCTCGGCCTGCCTCAGCCAATGAAAGCATACTTACTTTTAGCGATATCGATGTCATACTGAAATTGCGCTGTTATACTGAGATGAGATTATGCGTCTTCTTATGAGGTAACACATCATATCGCTGAGTAATATCGTTGAACGCTCTTTATCGCTGGTTAGATCGACAGTGGTACGCCTTCTGTGCTTGATAGTGGTGTCTGCATTGGTCGCCATTTATACATTTTCGATGGTCGCTAGCAAAAATTGCAATTTGCTACTTCATCGGTATTTGTCACTCATCCTCACATCCATCTCCGGCTTGTCTATGAGCTCTACTCTCATAACTCGCAAACAGTTCAGTTCATGCTCAATTTTCTTGACCTTTAAGCTGACCTCTATCTAATCACAGCTAATGGTCTATGTCATTTGAGGCTTGACAGTTATCTATTTCCGCGTAATTTAGTCACTTTCTCTAAATTGTCCATATTGATTCCACTATGTGTTTATTTGCTTCAACACGTTTAATGGCCGCAAAGTGCAAATTTATAATTTCGTCTCATTGATTTGACCTTTGCGGCGGATTTCTTAGAAGATCGTATTGTTACACGCTCTCTTTTGACCCGTCATTCGCCGCTCCATCGGTGAGAATTGTGGCGAGCATGACCTTTGAGAGTCGTTAGTGGCAGTCGGCCTCAAAGCTCTACTATAAGACTTCATTGGACTCACATCACACCCGACATCAGTTAGAGACGTGGCAGACGTAGCGAACCTCTCGTGTGCGGCTCTAAAACGACCCACGATCGCATTCGGCCTGACTGCAGAGTAGTTGAACTGCTAGAATTACTGCAGCCATGCGGTGTGCACCATTCCTCTTAATTTCTCATCAAGCCTGCCCACTAGCATACCGTGTCAGACATTCATACTACGCTACGTACGCCATCCATCGAATTAAGTGACAACCGCTTAACTCGACTGCTCAATGATTTAGTGGCCTCAACTGCACTTATAATAGAAAGCTATGCTTGTGTGTTCATAGGGAGTAACACCCCTCCACGTTTCGAGGTTCACCAGCAATCCCGTGCCCACCGATAGGGTACGACGTCGCTCTTCCACCGTGTTCGCTTTCCGCGAACGCCATTTGTGCTGTGCGAACCGTTGCATTCGCTGTGACGAATTCCCGAACGGAATGATGATTTAGCGTCGGGGCGACAGGCTATCTACTCGACGGTGAAGAGTTTCGCTATCTTTAAGGAGGTGGTGGGGGAGTTTTTTTTTGGGGGGGAGGGGAGGGGAGGTCGGAGTTTCCCGTGCGGGAAACGTCAGTTTCCTCGTCGTTGTCTTGTTGCCGTACACTGTGCCGATGTGGCAGATAGGAGAGTTGCGTTTGCGTGCAGATGCCGTCTCATTTCCAAATGAGATGCTGGGCGCTTAAACGAAGAGATGCGATGAAAAAGAGCTTATGAAAGGGAAAACATGGATACCTGCAAGTTGCCAACTCCGGTTAAAGTCAGCATCGTGCTCTTGGAAGGTGTGGTTTAGAAACCCTAAGTCGTTTTCACGTTGGAATGGTACGAGTGATTTAGGTGAAGAAAGATTGGAACCGAAATCTGGGCAGGACATTGCTTTATTCTCCATTACCCCCCCCCCCCCCCCCCCCTCCTCTTACAATCGCTACCATCAAAGAGAGTGAGAATCTGTAGCCGGAAAGCTTTGCGACGAATAGCTCATCCCCAATTGATCCCAAGTGAAGTGCAAATTTCGGTGTTTTTTGGCCTTTGGCTCATCTATTTCGCGAGTTTGAGGCAGTTGCGAGCACGAACGATTCGTTGTTTCTTTGTGTGAAGAGTATCGTGAATAAACAGAAGTTGCAGTGCTGTCGATCTGGAAGTGTAGACAGTGCGGACGAGCCTCTTCGTTGTTTCGTACCTCTCATTTATGCCTTCGCCACCGAGCAAACAAACCCACGTTAGCGCTTTTTTAGCTTTTAATTTCTGCTAATGACATTTTTTTTTCGATATGTTATTGATGGAAAGTAGATTTAATATAAGTCAGTCTATAGCCATAACGATATGAAGAAACGAAAATCGGAAGATTTAAGCTTGAGGTAGGACGTGTAGTTGGAGCTTCGTAAGATGCAGACGATATTGGAACTTAGTAAGATGAAGGCGAGACTAAGACTTGGTAAAGTGTAGATAAGACGAGGATTTAGTAAGGTCGAGACTAGGTTAAGGCCTGATTAGACGCAGATGAGATTAGGGCTTGATATAGACCTATAATGGCAAAATGCAAAGTGAGAACTAGTCAGAGCGTTTAGAATCATTAGATGGACAGATAAAAAAGGAATGGTGCAACTGCTTTTTGTTGTGGGATCTGCAGTCATCAGAGTCTTAGGGCACTCATTTGCCAGTTGTAAAATTGAAGCTTTCAAATATGTGGGCATTAGGGATCTTTGCTGATGATTTTCGTTTCCTGGAGCTCAAAAATACAAAATTCGCCCACTTCCTTGGGTTGAGGGGAAAATTTTATATGTGCCGCTAAAATCTGGGACCGTGCTTGTTTAGCATAGTGAAAACTGCTGCATGAAACTCTCAGATACTGGCACTGGGATATTTCTCTGCTTTTCAAAAAAACAGTTTCTTTCAAAAGAAGCTGAATACGACCGATAGTTCAAACAGAGGTGCTTAGTTGGCGAGATATTACGTGACATCGTTTCCTTGCTGAAACCTGTTAAATTTTTTTGAACGGGACAGCGGGATAGCCATAGTGGTGTTTTTACCTCCACTTGCACATGTTCAGCAAAAATGTTGGTTGATGCGTGCTGATCCCACTCAATTCTCACTTGAGGCCTCCGAAAATCATTAGATGACTTCCAAAACCCTTCTGTATCTCCGCATTTTAGTGTTTATGCGATCGCGAGAACTTTCCTTTATACAACAACGTACCCAATCCTCTGTATGGCGTCATAAGACCACTCAAGACTGTATCTTCGTAATGCTTAAGTTACTACATTTTCCGGCATACGTTCTCTTTATGGACTATAAAACTCTTCAACACGTCGCTATTACGTTCCACTTGGCATTAGCATTCAGGTGCACATGTAGATGTGCTTTATATGTAAATGAGGTCTAGCTCAAATGGAGTCGCTGTAAGTCGACGCAGCTCGGAACTCACTCCGTCGAATTGGATGAAACGTGATTTTGCAACTGCAAATTTCATGCCGACTTCCTTCGAGAGTCTCGATGCAACCCAGAGATAAAGACTTTTCAGATTTCATTAAACGAAGAGCACGAAATGTATTGCTTTTTAATGTGGACTGATTCAGGTGAGTGACCGTCGCACAGAAACATCAGACAAAGCTTGATAGACGGTAGAAGCTGGCAGCAGCAATCTCTTCAGATTTGTT